>JZKD02S1786030.1:57916-70012 GCA_000966675.3 Picea glauca | reverse complement strand
CAACAAGTGACTTAGATAAAACAAAATCTGAAGGTCGCTCAGAACCGACAGAAAAGTTACACTGATCAAAAGAGAACTCCAAGAGAGTTCAAAATAGGAGACCATGTATATCTCATAATTAATCCCAGAAGGAGTTTCCTCAAAATGGGAGCTTGTGCCAAGTTGGCACCCCGGTATTGTGGACCCTTTGAGGTTCTCGATAGAGTGGGACTTTTAGCTTATCGGTTAGCACTTCCTCCCACAGTAAAAGCACATAATGTTTTCCATGTTTCATTATTGAAGAAATATATACATGATTCTAATCATATAATTGACTGGTCTGTGATCCAGGTGGAACCGGAGGGAGAATTTCTACCAGAACCCCAATGCATATTGGACAGAAAGGAAACCCCGCTCCGAAATAGAACCATTGCACAGGTCAAGGTGCAGTGGAAACATTTTGGCCCAGATGAGGCTACATGGAAAATGGAAGATTCCATGAGACAGGAATATCCGATTTTGTTTACTTCTGTACATGCAATTCATGTTAGTAGATAAGAACATTGAGGACGATGTTACTTTTAAGGGGGAGGGAATTGTAACACCCTATTTCCCCCAGCTTGTAAATATAACTGGACTGTCCAAGAACTATGGAAAACTCATAAATATGGATATATGATGTAAAGGGACCTTGAGGAAAAGGTCAATAAATGTGAATGACATTTTGAACTTATTGCAGGACTGCTGAGAGGGGATGTGCAAAAAAGAGACCACGATGGTGGTGGAAGGCACCTGAAAAGGTGGTGTTAACTTCCACCGAGAATTAATACCGTATTTGGACTCCACTGGCCCGGAGAACCAAAAGCGGCTCGCTGGCCCCAAATTTAATGTCTGGCAGGCTGGTAGGCAGGCATCTTGATGAGGGATGGGATGGTGAACCGCCCTTCCATAGAGCCGTCAGGCCTGATCGACGTGAGGGTAATCGTGCCACATGCAACCTCGCGAGAGGATAAGGTGTATGGAAGAAGCGATTGTGGAGGGGATAGACGTGAGGGGAACTATGGCATTTTTACGCAGAGTGAGTGATAGCAGAGAGGAAGGATTGAAACCTTCACTCCTGGTCACTGGTAGACATAGAGACGCAGTCTCACAGCATTGTGGTCTCAGCTCGGGGGTGACTAATGGTAAATCCGCTGGGAGTCGCTACGCCTACGGTTGGGTGGAAACGAGCACCCCTCTCAGCAGTTGCACCCACCTCTGGTGTTATTTCTGATAAGTGTTTTACATATTGTGCCTTGAAATTCATATACTGATATATATATGCTCATAGAACTGTGAAATTATGAACGATTATAGTATAAGAATGTCTGTGCAGTGTTTTGATAAGAAATAATGGATATATGCTTATGTTGATAAATGAATTTAGTTATGCATGAGTTGAATCAAGTCAGATTTCTAGTCCATCCTTGGGAGTTTGTTCCCCTTTGTCTGTTTCCAGGAGGACCCCGGAATAAGACTCTTCACAGAGATTCCCTTCTTGGAAAGGTTTTCCAAAGAACCTGGAAAAAGGACTTGAATGGGCAAGTCTTAATAACCCTATATGAGGAGGAATGACCCTCTTAAGGTTCCGAGATAACAACGTAGGGATAAGTAACAAATCGACGAATGAGATCTCGTCGGATGAACCATAGCCATTCACGACCGTTAGATTGACAAAAGTAACAAGGACATTACATACCTTGCCCCTTTTTCCCTCTATCTTCATGAACAACAAAGAAATCGGGATCGTAGATCCCAAGACCCAGGAGAACATTTGGACCATCGATCTTTCCACATCCACAAAGTGGTGGAAAAATGCACAAGGTGGGACAATCTGAGCCGTTGGATCTCATTCAAAAATCTCGTCAGCCATTGGATCGGGTTAAGATGCTCAGAGTTTAGTCTCTGGAGTGTGTGCGGGAAGAATGGATCTAGACCGTTAGATCTTGTTCCATTTATCCATCATTCGTTAGATCGGACAAGAGGTGTACGAGGTTTATCCCTTCTCACACCATGCAGAAGTCCCGACCTTCATCGGGATATCATTATTCGGGAAATCAGAGATCCTGAGGTCGAGGGAATTAGGACACTATAAGTCTCGAAATAGCGAGATCAGATCTGGACCATCCATCAGGGTGAGACATGTGGCAGAGATCTGAAGAGAGTCGGCAAATCGTGATTTCTGTGAGCAAGAGGGTGGGGAAATCCATAGTGAAACCCCCGATACCATCAAATCCATCCATCTGATTGGGACATGTGGCAACCATCAGGAGACATCAACCTTTGGGCCATCGGGACTTACACAGGTAAGTGCCTTTTGGGTTGGCGTTTGGCGAAGTCCGATGCTTAACCTGGACCGTCCCTCCATTAAGGGCGCGTGTCAGAGATTCGAAGAAAGTCGGGGATCGACATATCGGGATTCTCGAGGACAAGAAAATCAAGACACTTCAAGTCTCGAAATGCTGGGAAGATATGAACCGTCCGTTGAGGATACACGTGGCGGAGATTGAGGTTTACTATCGGGAGTCGGGATATTGACATTCCCGTGGACAGGAGATCGGGGCAGTCCAAAGTAAAAAACCCCGGCAAAAATCCGAGCCATCCGTTTAGGGATACAGGTGTCCGACATCCGTAGAGAGTCGGGATATTCGACATCGGGAGATCGGAGTTCCCAAGGTCGTGAGAATTGGGACATCACAAGTCTCGAAATCCGGGAGAAATCGGGACCGTCCATCAGAAGAGGACGCGTGGCAGCAATCGACGTCGTTGGGAAAGTCTCGACAGGGAGTTGTTGATCGGCATTTGGGTCATCAGGATATCGAGAATCCTGGTGACAATTTGTTTATGCATTTTGGAATTGCGAAGCTCGAAACCCCGATGAGTGGGAGCCAGCTGTCAGCATAGTGAGAATTCGGGATTCGAGGGATTGGGAATCACATTAGCCTATGCATTTTGGCATTGAAAACCCTGTAGCCCTGACGAGGGATAAGACTGCAGTCATGGGGATAGTGATCATGTGGGCCAGGAGAGCTAGCGCGTAAAGGGGCGCATCAGGATTCGAGGAATCACGAGTCCTAGGGACATTTGCATTTCGACATTGGAAAGTTTGAAACCCCGATGGGGGACAAGGCTGCGGTCTGGAGAGATAGAGGTCACGTGGACCAAGAGCTTAGCCTAGAGGACTAGAGGGAATTAGAACACATCGGGAATTTGAAATCCAAACCCCAAAAGAAGGATAAGGTTGTGGTCTTATGAGAGTGGTCATGTGGATCAGAGAGCATAGCCCGGAGGCCATAGCCCGGAGGGGCTGAGGCTGGAAGAGAGCTCATTGGAGATCGGAGAATTGAGGGCATAGGAACCCTCAACATTAGAAAGGAAAAAACCCCGAAAAACTGAAGTTGTCATCAGGGAAAGACCACGGTTAGGTATAGAGAGTCATATAGGTGAATGAAAGACCCATTTCTCAGGGTTGGCATTTCGTTGATGCAAGCTTCGGGGATTCTCATTGTTGAGAACTAAATGAAAAAGTTTGATTTAGGTAGTGGGTATGTTACAATACACCATTGTATACACAACATAGCACATGTGTATGTGCCTATATCTAAGGTAGGGTGTGTATGTACACATATGCATACACAACAAAGAGTGTGTAAAACTCCAAAAAATCCAAAATTGATGGAAATATATGGCCAGAAAGCATGCAAAAATAGGTATGAGACTCTAAGACACTAAATTAAGCATTAAAGACAGAAAAAACTCAAACAAACAGAAAAAAAAATAAAAATGACAAGCACCTATAACTAACCCAAAAAGGAGACCATCCCTAGTATGGTCGCTAATTATATTACGAAGATATTTCTCCTATGACTTTGGGTCAGAGACACAATAGAGAGATTCCCTTCAAGAGAAATCCCAATCCCCAAAAAAACTTAAACATAAAATAATTAACTTATTGATTCTTTCTTAGGATAATGGAGACTAACTTGTATACTACATTTGATGTCGTTCCCATGTTTGAATCTTCTCTCCAATGCTTCAATCCTTCCTCCAATTAACTGCACATACAAAGAAAGGTAGTTGCAAGAGAACGTAGTTATGGGAATAACTAGATTTTAAAATATAGCAATTGAAATCAATTAGTATTCTAGATCATTGAATATTCAAATGAGACAAGCATTCAATAAAACATAAAAATTGATGGGAAATAGATCTCTTGATTAAATGAATAGTATAAAATAAGTTTGCTACAACCTATGTATGTTTAAGGTGTTGCTTGGAATTGGTATCTAGGTTCCTCCACCGAGTGAGTGAATATCAATAACACCTCTTATTTCTTCACTCAAGTGAGTCCAAGAAATAAATATGGCTTATCTCTGGTGAGATATAAAGGAGTGAATATCACTGAAAACAAGGGTTTCTAGGTCTAAATGGAATGTTCATTAACTCGGGACAAGGGCTTGCAGATTCTAACTGGAATTTACCAGCATAATGATGCTTCAAGGTATGATGTCCTCTCCTCTAGCCTTGGTCTAYTTTTATACTCTATCCAAGTGGTTGGAGTAGTTGTAAAAAAATTTAAATGGGAAAAATGGGGTTAGRAACTGGGGGAATCTGTAAACCCCTCAAAAAAATAAGTAATTTGTTACGTTTTTTTAGCCAAAAAATGATGTAYGCACCCTGCAAAGGAGAAACATGCATATGTATGCACCTTGCACACAATTGATAGGGTGCTTATATGGACCAAAAAGTGGATATTTTTATGAATTCGAAGGAGAAAAATGGCATTAAGATCTAAAAGTAGGGAAAGRGAATGRTCAATATGGCATCAATGTATATGGGGTGGAAAATGATGCTATAACAATTGGGAATAATATGGGTCATGGAATTTCATTTTCTAGAAGGCGATTAAAACCCTACCTTGGATAAGAGGAAGATAAATCTTAGAGAGAACCATATATAGTGATGATGTCTGAGATGAAAAATTTCAACAACTACTAACGCAAGAAGAAACTTGAAACATTGATATAGAGAAACTTTGTCAATAACTATATTCAACAATAAGTGGTAATGTTGTTTGTCAATTACTATATTTAATACATGGAAAACATACAAGCCTACAAACAATAATTTGTTTGACACTACCTATTTTAAATACTTCAAAATTTCCACAATACAAACATAAAGCTAAATCATTAAAATATCGAACTTGATGATTAGCAATCGAAGGATGAAAGCATGCCATACTTGACAAATACACAACATAAAAAAAAAATAAAACATTAAAATAGAGAAGTTGAGGATTGGCATCACAGGATCAAGGGATGCAATACTACTTGGCAAATACATTGGCAAATACATTGTAGAGTCTATAACCATATTGAATAGAGCAAAACTATTCAATATGAGCATCTTAAATGTTTTAAGACAAGACTATTTGACTAGTAATAAGCACCATGAATTTAAAGATGTTGGACGAGTAACAACCAACATGTTGTATATATACATTTCGATGTTAAGTGGTAATTATATATTGTTATATATTCCAATGTACGGTGTGCCTAAACAGTTCCCTATATTAACAAATGATATACATCTAAACATTGAGATTATTTAAGCTTATTTTTGCAATTTTCAATGAAGAAAGTTAAATGTTTTATAATCAATTTTGATATTTGGTTTCTCCCTCTTTTTTTTTTTCAATTTACAATAATGTTTATTAATTTTTCATTTTATTATTTTAACAACATATTTATTTCGAGAACAAAACAAAATTATCATTATTTTGAAGAATCGGAAAAAAATTGTAATTTGTTTTTTACCATTCCCTTACCTTTTATAATCTATTATTTATCAATCCCTTACTCTTTATAATCTATTATTGATCATTACCTTACCTTTTATAATCTATTATTTATCAATGTCTCACTGTTTATAATCTATTATTTGTGATTCCCTTACTCTTTGTCCTATGTGACATTAAAAAATTTAAGATGATATATAAATTTATTTTTGACTTTAATTTAAAAAAATATATAAATATTAAATATATTTTAATGAAATTGTTTATAGGGTGAAAGAAAATAGAAATCAAAAATATATATATATATTAAAAAGCTTTTAATTTTTTTAAAATTAAATTGAGATAACAAAATAACACAAAACAAAATATGGTATATTATCAAAATTGGTTAATGTGAATGATGATGATAATGATTAATGTCCACTGAGATCAAATGTGGTCTTTCGTACCTTAAGAAGGTAAGGGATTACTTAGATTTCTTTAGAATTTATTTCAAAATTATCTTATAGTTGATCATACCATTCTCTTTTGTTATGTGGGTTAGGGAATTGTTTGTGCAACCAACAAATCATGATTTTTCTCTTCAATGAAATCAATTTAGGGACGTGTTAATCTAAACTTAGTTTCCAGGGTTCCTTTACGACATTTTTTTTAATTAACCAAGAATGGAACCAACCCAAMAATTGATCATTCATACATTTACATGTTGATATCTGATCTACTTGATATCTGGAGTGTTTTTCATGATTATATTTGATGAAATCCATAAATGTAATATCTCCTCTTTTCTTCATCAACTTGAATCACTTGAATCTTTGGGATTACTAATTATTTCTTATGGAAAAGAGAAAGTGGCACTTGGGTGAGAAATATGAAATGTGATTTCTGTTATTGAAAAGTTCATCATTTTCAAATATGCAAAGGACTTGATCATGTCAAGAAATATTGAGAGCTTATGGGTTTGTGGAATGTTTTATCTAAGTGAATTTGAAAATTTGTTTTGAATGAGCATCCCCATTAACCCATTTTTCTAGATTCTCAACAGATTTTTTTGTTTCCCTAAATGAAAAGGATATTGTATGTGACAGTTAGATCAGAGGATTGTGTTGCAATTTTTTTCACTAGATTATCAATTCACACCATGTTGCTTGTTTTTCATTTCAGATCTTTACCCTGTGAATATTTATATTGGGATTGATGATTGAATGGTCAACCTTTATTGCCTAGTTATTTGCCTTGATTTACTTTACAGGGATGCACTGAGAAATATTACACTAATAATTCTCATGATCTATATTATGTTGTTGGCCTACCTTTCATGATTAATTCTTCTAGTAATGGCTAACAAAGTGTGATTTTACTTATTTTTCTTAGTTTAGTGTAGTCTCTTTCATTGTTTTAATTTTTATATAAGTTTACTTTCTTTTTCTTAATTTTCGACCATGGAAATGGGTTAATATTCTTATACCATCTGAGGTGAATTCTTAAATTTATCCAATCCCTTCAGGAATTTTAAAAATATGAAATTTGTGTCCCTACAAAATATCAAACCTGTTCGAATGCAAGCTTGGTTAGATATCAATTTTCCTAATCACTACCCATCATCGTCTTTCTGATTGTTTTGGTCCTAAAAATCTATTGGATGGGTTTTAACTTGATGTGATAATTTTATTTAATAAATATTTTTCCCTTGTCTCGATTCTTGGAGATGGAATAATAATACCTTTGTGTATATCATTCATACTCTGTTGCAGCCACCAGATTTATTACTTGTTTCTTGGTTATATCCTTATTTTTCAGCCATGTTTCATTCTGGCAGGCTAGCTTTATGATTCTTTTGGTTTAGTTTTTGTTTTCATGAATTGGCTTCAATTTTAGCGCTTTCTTTTTGCTTGTTTCTTCCACATTTTAATTGGAATGCTCATATTTTCCTTGAGCTGATTTCACTTTTTATTCTTATTTGAGGATTACTATTTAAATTTGAGTGAGGGGCTGGTCCAAGTTTGGTCACATACTGAAGAAATTTTTACAAGTCGTAAGATGCATGGGTTGCTCTATCTGAATGAATATTCATGGAGTTCTTAGTTGTAGGCATGGACTGATAGTTGTGGTGGAACACATGTGCCTATTGAGCATACCATGATAATCCATAAGTATAGGAAACTATCTATCTACCTTTTTCTTTGAGCTCCATTCACTTCATATTAATAAAATGTCCAATAATATGATGACTTTTGGGGAGACCTGTGGGTTAAACTAAAATGCATAAAATATACTCAACAAATCAAAGAAAATATCATATCAACTCGCTTCCTTCATACCCTATGCCCATAAGAATATCAATATATAAATCTAAAAGGGTGAGCATATTCTAAAATAAAAAGGATGTTGAAAGAACTATTAATAGTCTAGGATGTACAAGTTGTTGTTCCTGAGTCTGTACTTAAGGCTCAAAAGTATAGTGTCAAGGCATCCGAAAGTGGGTGAAAGATGGGTAAGAGATTAACGTCAACCTTCGATAAAGGAAACTAGGGGAGATTTCTACGTTCATGTCGTCTATCTTCCAACTGTTCCTAAGTAGTTATATCTTGTTCAATGGCTGCCCATGAACATTCCAGTTCCTCCCGGTTATTAGTAGTTTTTAGGATTATGTCAAAAAGGTTTAAAGCAATATGCGTTTGATTCGATAGTCCGGGTTTGATATTAGGCTGTGCTGCTGCATGGACAGTCATGGAGGAATAGTAAGATTAGGAAAGGATTTAAAGAGAGATTAAATGTTGTCTTGATTTGGTCGAAATAAAGAGAATTTTACGTTGGAATAAAATAGAAATGCAAATTGAAGGCTCTTTCTCGTAACTGTATTATATTTTATATAAAGGTGTGAGGTGAGAGAAAAACATTTAGCTGCATATAACGCAAGGTTCCTGACAAAGAGAAAACGCACATCTAAACAGAAGAGGAAATTAGTAAGAAAATAACTGACATAGCAAAGAATATACATAGAATTCTGAAAGTGCAGATTGGTCTTACACCCGCTGATAGCTGGTGCAGAGGAAAAAAAATAAACAAATACAAAAAACCAGAATCCTTTTGTTATAGTAGTGGTCGTACTAAAGTATAACAAAGCACATCAATTATGAATAATGGAGTGAAATGAAACATGAAATACAAATAAACAAACTTGTAACACAGTCTTGACGGAATAGAGAATCTCCAGATTTGCTTATATTAACTTATCGAATGCAAAAACTCTATTACAATCGACACAAAAAAGGTCCAGCCCTTTCTTTTTCTTTCTGTGATGTATTTTTACAAATTTACAGATCAGTTAGAATCTCAACAGTTTCACAAATTCGGTTACAACCGAGAGGAGCGCAATCACTCCCTTTCTCCTACTCTATTTTCAATTGGTGTCAGGTGCTCGTCTTCTTGCGGATTCAGTGTAGGTGCTACATTTTTCCACAAACTGAGATATGAGCTGTGAAGGTTCCGCTTGACAGCTGGCCTCGATGAAGTAACATTCTCGGGCTAACTGCTGCAACTTGTCTCCCATTTGTGTATCGACGATGTCGAGGGCACTTAGTTGTGTGTTGGGTTGGATTAAGTGTTTGTCAACTTGAGCCATGTCTACCCTATCCATCTGAGAGATATCGGCCGAATCTCTCTCATTCTTCTCTTTCATATCGAGCGATATCTGTTCTACATTCATTTGCATTAATGTTTTTGTGTCGCCTCCACTCTCCATACCCAACATCTTGCCATCTATAGCATTGAAGGCTTCTTCTAATGAATTGGTTACTTTTTGGGCCTGTTCCTTGCCTAGGGTAATGTTATGCTCCCAATCCCTCAACAGAATGTTACCTCTAGTTTGTTCTGAGATGGCGAGTCTGGGAGAACCTACTGAAACTCTATTGTTCGTAGCTATCAGCACCTCTTGAAAGGCGACCCGAGATGCTTCTGCATTCCTTTCTCTGACAGTCAGGTTCTCGGAAATCCGATGCATTAACAGACAATCTTCTTGAATCACTCCCACTTTATCTAGCAAACTCTATTGTGCAGAAGAGATCCTGCTCTGAATATCGATCGCTCGGGATTTAAACCCCTCGACATCGATTACCCTATTTTCAGCGACCTCTACCTGAACCTGCATCTCTGCGATCATAGTCCTATGTTGAACCACCTGTATCCGACCATCTCGGATCACTAGATGTGCTTGCTCCAGCTTGGCTTTGAGCCCTTCTATTTCATTTTTGTCAGCCACTCTAGCCTGTTCTATCTCCATGCTGGCCTGACCTTTAGCATTTTCTGCGGCTGTAGCCAATCTAGCCTCGAGGGTCCTGATTAGGCGATTTTTCCTTTTTAGTTGGTTATTCAAAAGCCCAACTGAGAATTGATTTGCCGAAGTGTATGCCCCCAGTGTTCCCGCGATTTCAATGGCAAGTTGGTCACTTTTCTTATTTTTGCCGTCTATCATTATTTTATATTTTTTCGCAGTGGACTCTCCCTCTTGATAGAACTCTCTTTTCACTACTGCCTTTCTCTTTTTATTGAAAAAGAACTCATTTGGAGGGAGTTCCTTGGATCTTATGGGCCTCAGTTCTTCATCAAATATCCATCCCTCGCTGACATTTCCCTATGCCGACTGCCAGGGTGTGACTGAGGTGATGGGCTCTCCTATTTGTTTTGCCGACTCTTTTGGAGTATTGACTGGGTTCTACTCCTTTGGCATACCTGGAGCTTCTCCTTCAGTCTCAGGCATCTGTTTCCTCGGTGGGTCTGGAGTTTTTTCTTCAGCCTCTGAATTTTGTTTGCTTGGCAGCTCTGGAGTCTTCTCTTTTACTTCGGGATTGCTCATTTGCTCCCCTTCCTGGTGTTGTCCAAGGTTAGACATTACGTCTGTAGAATCTTCAGCATCCTTCTGTTTTGTCTCGACAACGGCTGAACCTCCCAACACAGCAGGGAGACATTTTCGTCTATGTTCCTGGAATTTTAATACAGATGTTGTGTCTTCGGGTGATAATGATTGGATCTGGGCTAGCACTTCTTCATAAGATATCGCCCCTCGGAAAATGTCGTCCAAGGGAGAATTTTCATTTTCAAATCTCTTGAGCCCACAATGAGCCAAATGGTTGCTCACAACCCTCTGTGGATCATGTTTCTTAATTTCGATGGAGACCAAACTTAGGTCCTCCAGGGCAGCAACCTCAGCTTTGGCATGCCCAAAATATAATAAAGAATATGAATTCAGCTGAATGGGAAAAGAAGGCCATACCTTCTTTGAGTAACCCTTGAGTTCTTTGTTGACTCCTCCAATTACCATTTTCTAGGCGACTTCTCGACAAGTCAGCTTATCGGGGATGAACAAGGGCAGAGCATGAGGGGGAACAGAAGCCCCGAAAAATCTAAAATACGAAAACTCTGCCTCCACATACCAATACGCTATGCCACTCAGACCTGTTGCAATGTTTTCCGAGACACGAGGTGGTGGGTATCCAAAGATGGTGATATGTAGGGGTACCATCACCCAATTAAAAATCTCATATGTGAATTTTCCTGCTTTATTCTCCCACGGTTTATCATGATACTCATGCACGAGTTTTTCTTGGACTGGATTCCAAGCCCAATTCATCAAAGGGAACGGTGTCATGGAACATACCGTGTCTATGATATATGCTGACATGAAAAACAAGGACAGTTTCCCACTTGCTTTTTGCTCCCGATACTTTGTGACCCTGTTGGCCAAACTGTCTGAGAGCATCTTTGCCCAATTAAACGAGCAACCTTCTGCAACCCGAAATATGAGAGGCACCCACACGATGTAGAAATGCGAGGTGTCTCCTCTCCCAAATAGCCGACATGTCATCATGGCCACATATTTATACTGTGGCTCCAAATAAGAGATAGAATATACGCCCTGGTCATTTGCTCTGAACTTCACCACGCGCAAAACCCAATCTTTAATCAAATCAGGCATGGTTTTGTCGTACTGGGTGCACTCTTTCTCTTTGAATTCCTCCAGGAAATCGGCACCATATGTATATTCAGACCTCAAAGGTAGCTTGTACATGGTTTGTATATGCTTGAGCCTATAAGTCCCGACAGTAACTCGCTGGTTGTTCATGATCGTCCTGGTAGGTAAGTCTACGTGGTCCAATGCCCACCGAATCATGTCGTAATACGGAAGCAACCGAGGCCTGGTTGCTACTCTGTGCATCCTTGATTGGACGATTATCTTGTACTTGGTGTGTAGATTATCCTTTTCGATGTCATCATAGTCA
>JZKD02S1786030.1:24148-46936 GCA_000966675.3 Picea glauca | reverse complement strand
TTTTTAGGTATTCCGTAGATACCAAAACCCTAATCCCTTAATCTGGGATTAATTTACAAATCAGCTAAAAATAGCAAAATCCGCTAAAAATAGCAAAAAACCGCCCAAAAAAAATATTTGGGGGCGTTGCCCCGGGCTATCGCCTGGTGCCGAACGCTCTACGTAACCAGGGGGGCCATACCTGCCCCCCCTGGGACCCCCCTAGGAAAGTGCCCGACGCACGCAGTCGTCGTATCTGACGCACCCACGCAGTCGTCAGACGCAGTCGGCGTATCTGACGCACCCACACACACACACACATGCAAAGAATATAACACATACCCAACAGATACATCACAAGAAGAACCTCATACTGAGGTAATACCCTGGTAGGGGAATAAAAAAAGCCCCTATTGACATATCAAGGTGAGGAAAATCTTGACAACTCATAGAAACATAAATCAGGCAAAAGCCATAGCAAAATTAGAAGGTTAAAATGGGAGAACAAGTTGTTGAAGAGAAGGGTTAAAAATATTAAAGTGTTAAAGCAAAAAGTTGGAAATCTTAAGGAAATTATCAAGGAAATTAGAAAACAACTAGAGAAAGTTGACAAGACCCATGAAAGAAAGAAGACCAAAAGACATAGAACACAGGGAAGGAACCCTCTTCTCAGGAGGGCAGTCCAAACGAGTTCTATAGGAACATAGACAAAGTTGCATATCGTTTTTTGCGTAAAGCAGTTTTAAGAGAGATTAGTTCTCTAATTTGAAAACTTCATAAATAGTAATAGCAATCCCGAGGATCTCTCGATCCTCAGGATAGCTTAATTTACCCATATTTTGTAATATATAAAGGGAAGTGAATCCTGGAAAGGATAATCTAAGAATTGTATCTAAGAATTTAGAATTCAAAATTGCTCCGTGCAAATAGTTTTTGTAAATGTTGTATCAGTTATGGAATTAATAAAGGCTTTGAATGTTTCCATCATTTTTCGTATACTGAGTTTCTAGTAGCAGTTCTTCTAAGTATCGAGGGCCCAGTCTGAAAGAGTTACTGCCTCAATCTATAACTGTATTAGTTTGATTTCTGTTTATGATTTAAATCTCCTTTCCAATAATTCAGATAGATGCACAAAGTGTGTTAATGTTTTTATATTGATTTCTTACAAGAGATAGATGTTCCAATTTGAATGTTATCAATTGTTGTTCCAAATTCCATTTGTTGTAGTTTACTGCTCGACAGTTCCTCTCATTTTTACATGCGTTTTTCCTTTCAATTAAATTATCAATTGTTGTTCCTTTCTGTTAAATTAACATTTGTTGTTTATTTTACTTAACTAGCATTTGTTGTTCCTTTTACTTAGTTAGCATTTGTTGTTCAATTACTGTTCTGTCTCAATTTACAGTATTCAGTTATTTCTTTCCAACAGATTAGATAGTCATCAATAGATCAACTTATTTTCATAGATTCAATTCTTGTTTCTTAATTAGATCAATTCATGCCTTTAATATCATATTCAATTCTTGTCTCTTAATTATATCAATTCAACAATTCAATTCATGCCTTCAATTCATAGCACATTATAGATCAGATTTCAATCCTGTTTAGGAGGATCTTAGATTTAGAACTTAATGAATGTGTGACGAACTTGATTTTTGATAAACTCAGATTTTCTTTAACTACATGGTTTTAGCCTCTATGAGCTATCTGCATAGACTTTGTTGATATTCTTGAAATAGAAGATGAATCTTCGAGTTGATAAATTAATGTTAAACTAAGGCTGTTTTTAGGACATATTTATCGCCCAACAATGTGGTCGATAAATGTTGGTCTTGTCGAGAAGGAGATGATCAAATTGGAAAGTGGTTGATCAGATCAGAAGGAGGTGATTAGATCATAAGGAAGTTATTAGTTCAGAAAGAGGTCGTCATTGGAAGGATCAAATAGGAAATAGGTTGATCATATCGGAAGGAGGTGATCGGATTAGAAGGAAGTGATTGATTCGAAAAGAAGTTGTTGGAGAGGGGTCATTGTCAGAAGGATTGGATGAGTAATAGGTTGATCAGATCAGAAGAATTGGATCAAAAATAGCTTGATCAGATCAAAAGGAGGTGATCATATTGGAAAGAAGTGATCTGGTCAGAAATTGATCATAAGAAAGGGGTCGTTGTCAAAAGGATCGAATCAGAAAGAGGTTGATTGGATCAGAAAGAGGTTATAGCACTTTGGAATGGATGAATTTTTACGATGAAGAGGGATACAAGATTCAATGTGGGCCTAAAGGGATAGGTGGTAGGTTCCATGTTAGCATCCATGTTAGTTCCACATCCAATGGAACCAATGACAAGGGGAAACATGGATTCCATGTGTCAATGAGGTGAAAAATGTGGATGAAGGCCTTGGAAATTTAGGAGGTTATAACTTTTTATCCGTATCTCGGATTTGAGCATGGTTATATCTGTTGAAAATATCTTGACGAGTGGTATCCAACTATGATATTTTTTTATAGAAAATAATCAAATAAAATAAGGGGAAGTTATTACACCCCACCAACCTAAGAGAGGTTAGAGATTTAGGTATGTAACAACAATCAAGGGGATGAAGATGACACATCATGTGTGTTGGATTACTAAGAGGGGGGTGAATCAGTAATAAAGCAATTTAATCCTTTTTAACTATAAAATGAAAGTGTTATATCAATGTAACATTATCATCCAATATTTATAGAATAAATAAATAATAAACAAATGATCAATCATACACATAAACAATACACCTATGTTTTTACATGGAATCCCAAAGCGGGAGAAAACCACATAATGATTTTTCTTATATGTCTTTAAGAATTACATTCATTGGAAGAACCAACTTCCTTGTTTTTCCAGTTGCAACTGGAAGGAGGCTCCAACTCCCTAGTTTCTCAGGTTACAACCTGAGGGAAGATCCAACTCCCCAATTCTCTAGCTACAACTAGAAGGAGGTTACAACCCCCTATGTTCTCTGACTACAATCGAAAGGTGGCTACACCCACCAGTCCTTTCCCCATTCAACTGCCCTGATGTAGAAGTAGAATGATGGAACCACTTTCACACAATCACTGTGAGATATACCAATGTAAAAATGTAGCAACCTATACCAATGACCTGCAACCAACCTATACAACTTCCCTACAATGAATATGTACTTGAACAAATACAATAGATACACAACATGTAGTTTTGCAGCATTCGTATGTACGTGTCCTATATATACAACAACATGTGTATGTACACATCCTTTCTGTTATGCAACCTGCGTATACCCTCTGAAAACTAATATACAATAGATACACGACCTATAGTTCTGCAACATGCATATGTATGCACCCTATACATACAACATCCTACGTATGTACGTATCCTGTCTGTTATGCATCCTACATATACCTTCTGAAATCTAGGGTTTTATTGCTTTTGAAAAATTCTGACCCTCTGCAACTTCTTTCACATAGATATGCAACCTGTCACTATATCCAGACTGTAACTGTATCCCATGCATGCATCCTCATACATAAACTTTACCCAAAAAATCTATTTCTCTCTCTAGTCATGTGCCATATAAGTGTGCGTAATCATGAACAAGTATAATAAACATCAAACCCTTTCTTATATTCATCCTCTCAATACATCAACCACTTCACAAATATAAGATATCAACCATGTACCACAAAATCCCTTAGCCATATGCCAAGAAATACAATATGTGCTTCAACTCTAACAAGAAGTATCAATGATAAATATTGATTATACCAACACTGTATTTCTGTAGATCTGACTTATACAGAAGATCCCATACAACCACTAATATCTATAGGGAGAATCCTCAAATCTCCATAACCATTTTTCATGCATACATCAAAATCCAACTACTGATAGAAATAAGACATACCTTTTGAACCAATGGATAGATTTGATGTATCTGATCACTCTAGAACTTCCTGGGAGCTTGATCTCAGAATCTAGAACCTCAACATTTTCATCTTCTCAAGTTTCTATGGATTTAATCTCATGTACGCACCTTAATACAGTGTTATCCCGCGTATATACACACCCAAATACACTGTTAGCCCACATACACCTCATAAATTAGTGTTTTTTAGTATTCACAGTAATTCTGAAACTTTCCCCGTCAACCCTTCGTGCTACCTCAGAATTTTGCAACTTTAGATGTATCAATGAGTACTTGCAATAAGCCTTACACAACAATAGATATTCAATATGATAAAGTGCGATTAAATGAGAGACCTTTGCCTCTTATTTATACTTTCATGTAGCTTCCTCAAGGGGTTACCTTCTAACCATATTAACCCACTTTCCTTATTTTAGGGTAACCCACTACTAAACACTTGTCCACTTAACTTAACCACTTTCCACAATTAGTAATTTCTCCATAAAATCAACAACGGAGTTCGAGAATCTCACCTACGTCTCTGAGCCTTTGTCTCAGTGGGTGAGGCTTTCTTATTTCTGTTAAAATATTAATAAGTACATCACAGCAGTGAAAAAAGGTTAAAAAAATGATTTGGTCTTGTTTTACCAGATATCAAGAACCCAACAAAAGAAACAACACTCAATTTGGATGACCGGAGCTCCCAGAAATGGCCCGCAAAGCTACGCTCCTCAACAACTTCCTTGCATAAAAATGGCTTTGGCTTGGAAAATATTCATCATAAAACTACTATGAATATCCTCCCATGGACTCAAGAATTCTTGTTTTATATATATTTGGAGTTGGTAACCATCTCCCAACTTTCTCCCAAAATCTGGCCTAAAAAAGGGCCCAATATCCCCCAATATTGGCCAAAAATCTTCAATAACAGGCCAAATATCACTGAAAATCACTATTCTATAGTGCAAAAACCAATTTTTTGCATAATATTTGGGCTAATCCCACCAATATGGGCACAAAACCCCTAAATATGGTCATATTGGATTGATGTGGTCAAGCACCAGCCCAAAGGGTTGTGCGTTGGCCCCTTAGTCCGAATAATAGGTCACATGGAAAATTTCAATAGGACCGCACCTCCTCTATATGCGCCTAGCATGTGGTTGTATCTCTGGGTCATGTGCTCCAAAAGTGTCAGAGGTTAGGCCTTAAATCAATAACTCCCATTCCCTTTTCATAACATTGTGATGTAGCTCCCATTCTTTAAGGTGGTCATTGTATGTTTTGGTAAGTCTACAGGCTAGGGCTAGGCCCCAACACCCTTCCACATCCTTTTGACATTTTTGAACTTTATATAATATAAAATGGGTTTGTTTAAACAATCTCCAATGTGGATTAATGATATCCACCCTTCCATAGGACTTTTTTCCTACCAACAGTTCATGGGGTCGAATCCCATGAGCTCCAAAACATTTTAACCAACCATCAAATGATAGGGTACCACATGGCAGCCCATGCCTGGGCCACGTGGCCTCGTTTAATTTGTCAAGAATGTGCCACTTGTCAACAAAGGATTGGTCCAATTCTTCTACCCAGTCAACATGCTTTCCCGCTCAAAAATCATCCACGTAATCACAACTACCACATGTCATTGTATGGGTGTGTCATGTGTCACCCTTTTAGTGGTGACACAGTTCACCTCCCAGTTGGTCCACCTGTTCTTGCCACATCAGTAGTCCATTTTTCCCCTTCCATGTCAATTATATGACCTACTTCCACATGTCACCTCCATATGCTTCCTTATCATCATGATGACGTCACGCTGATGTCAGCATTGACTTTTTTCCTATTGACCTATTGACTTTTTACCTGTTTCAAAAAATGAATAGAACATGATATCAGGAGCATGCAAAATCTGTTTGATCCCATTCAAGTTGCATTGGGTTTGTATCAACGAGGTCTATGCAAATTTCCATTTGGAATCCATTCTGCGAACATTAATTTTTAGGACTTTATGAGCCCCATCAAGATCCTAGATCTGATTCTAGATCACACCTCCCCACTAAAGGACCTTTTGGTCCCCAAAAGGTTACTAACCAATCAACAAGATTGGGATAGGCCACCCAACATTTCCTCTGTCTTTGAACTCTTTCCTGTACACCTGTCTCATCAAGATCAAATGTAACACAATCATGAAAACTGAGAACATATTGTTATCCATTTGAACCCTATCACATTTTACTAAAGCCACTACCATCCATGTAGACAACATTACTAATGATAGCATCAAAAACACAACTACAAATGAGTTGATATACTTGTAATATTTTCAGGACATGAGCTTATCTTGAAGCAAACACTGATTGATTTTCCATTCAACAAACATCTCCTATGCTTTATTAAGATCGATTACTTGATTTGAAACAATTATTGGTTTGTTGCTTGCTTGAACTGCCTTCTTTAATTTTTCCATAGTTTGAAGAGTTTTATTTTCTTTAACATGATGAGAATTAACCACATAATATTGACCTTCTTTGGTTAATTGATATTAATTCTTTGTCATGTAGAAGATTTCTTTACGATCATATAAGTATGGACTACCTATGACCATTCCAAATTCACTTAATGGTACTACATCACATGTTACCTTGTCTACAAACTTAGATGAAATTGCAAATTTGATTGTGCACTGCTTAGTTATGTGCATTTGATGGTGGTTTCTTTTCCAAAGTGTGTATGGATTATGATGTACTTGTGTTTTTAATCCCAATTGATTAATCGATTCTCCAGAAATTAGATTAGATTGAGATCCACTGTTGATTAATGTATCAACCTTAGTGTGCCTCATGATGACCCTAATGTAAAACAAGTTCTTCTATAATCAATTCCTTCACCAATTTTACCTATCATACCAACCAATGAAACCTTTGATTCATCACCTAAATCCGATCCCAAGTCTGTTGGTCGTGTTGTCACTGCAATTGTTTGCCTCCCTTTATTTTCCTTGAACCACTTTGGTATCTTCTTGGGATGCAACTACCAACAATGGTCCTCATCATGCCCCTCTTTCTTGAAATTCTTGCAATAGGGTCTCTCTTCCTTTCTCATCACTGCATTTTCCTTTTTTCCATGCCACTTCCTCTTATCCTCTTTCCTTGAATATGATTCCCCTGATACACCTGTTTTCCCTACTTCAATGTATGTTTCTTGAACAAAAGCCTCATCAAGGTTAGTGGGTCAAAACATGAATACAATGTTTCTAATATGTGCAATTAAACCTCCTATATACTTCATAATAGTTTCTTGTGTATGTAAAGGGATATCTAACATCAATGACATTTTTCAAAAGCCATCGATGTATTCTTGCATTGTTTGTCCTTTTCCTATTTTTAAAGCTTGCCATTCAATTGATTCTTTTTATTTATAACCCAAAGGATAGAATTGCTTCCTCAATGCATACATGCAACTTTGCCATGATGGAAATACATTACCGACTTGTTGCGTTGTGTTTTGCAACTTTATTTTCCACCAGATGAGTGTTGTGTCTGCAAGTCTCAATGATGCCAACTTGATTTTTGTGGCCTCATCCTTGATCCGTTGCACACTAAAATAGACCTCCATCTTTCTGACCCAATTTTCAAGTCTCTCTGCATTAACTTCACCATCATACATGGGTAATTCGAATTTAACATCAATTTTTAATAATGGCATTTCATTTTTATGTTTATGAACATGCTTCTTTGCATTGGATTTAGAAATTGAAATTGAAGAAGAAAGAGAAGATGGAGGTGAAGGAGGAATTTGAGGAGGATCCTCTCCTTGTTCACTTTTTCCCTTTGAATATTCACCCATATTTGGTTTCTTATGTTCCAAGTAATCTTCATACAAATCCTTCATCATCTCCGACATGGAAAATAAAGGTTTTCGAAACTCTTTCTCATCCTGAGAAAGTCCCACTTCCGATGCCATCTTATCACTGTGAGAAATCCTCTTTCTCAATCAAATAAATGAGAATTTATTCAACAATCTCACCTTCACCATAAAGTATCTTTTCCATGGTTAACATGGAAAACTAAAATCCAAATGTCAACTAGCTCTGATACCACTTGATCCGAAAAGATCTTTTACACGACCATGGTTGAGTTAATAAGCATGTGTTGATTAACCAATTAGGAAGCTTAAAGAAAGAGGAAGAAGATATGAGAATATATCACAACCATATAAACATTTACATAACTGAAGTGAATCAATAAAAAACAACAAACCATAACACCAATGTGATAATGCAGTTCGATAATCTCGCCTACGTCTTCGGGCCTTTGTCTCAATGGGTGAGGCTTTCTTATTTCTGTTCAAAGCTCAATAAGTACATCACAAAAATGCCAAAAGGTTACCAAAGTGATCTGGTCTTATGATTCCATATCTCAAGAACCCAACAGAATAAACATCACTCAAATTGGATGACTGGAGCTCCTAGAAATGGCCCACAAAGGTGTGCTCCTCAACAACTTCCTTGCATAAAAATGGCTTTGGCTTGGAAAATATTCAGCATAAACCTTCTCTGAATATCCTCCCATGGCCTCAAGAAGGTATGGTTTTTATATATATGGAGTTGGTAACCATATCCCAACTTCCTCCCAAGATCTGGCCTCAAAAAGGGCCCAATATCCCCCAATATTGTCGAAAAATCTTCAATAACAAGCCAAAAATCACTAAAAATCACTATTCTATAGTGCAAAAACCCACTTTTTGCATAATATTTGGGCTAAGACCTCTAATATGGGTGCACACCCCCTAAATATGGTCATATTTCATTGATGTGGCCAAGAGCCAACCCAAAGGGCTATGCGTTGGCCCCTTAGTCCGAATCATAGGTCACATGGAAAATTTTAACAGGACCGTGCCTCCTCTATATGCACCTAGCATGTGGTTCTAGATTCGGGTCGTGTGCTCTAAAAGTGTCAGAGGTTAGGACTTAAATCAATGGCGCCCATGCCCTTTTCGTAATGGTGTAATGTAGATCCCATTCTTTAAGGTGGTGGTTGTATGTTTCGATAAGTCTGTTGGCTGGGGCTAGGCCCCATCCCCCTTCTGCCTCCTTTTGACATTTATGCACTTTATATAATATAAAGTGGGTTTGTTTAAAAAAGTTCCAACATGGCTCAATGGTATATGTCTGTCCATAAGACTTGTCTCCTACCAACAGGTCATGGGGTCGAATCCGATGAGCTCCAAAACATTTTAACCAACCATCAAATGATAGGAAGCCACGTGGTAGCCCATGCCTAGGCCACGTGGCCCCGTTTAATTTATCGAGAATGTGCCACTTGTCAACATGATATTTTTCCAATTCTTCTTCCCAGTCAGCATGCTTTCACAATCATCAAACTACCACGTAAGCACACCTACCACATGTCATCGTACGGGCATGCCATGTGTCACCCTTTCAGTGGTGACACATGTCACCTCCTGGTTGGTCCACTTGTTCCTTCCACATCAGCAGTCCAATGTTCCCCTACCACATCAGTTTTATGACCTGCTTCCATGTGTCACCTCCATACACTTCCACGTCAACATGATGACATTAGCATGACATCATGCTGACGTCAGCATTGACTTTTTGCTTGTTGACCTATTGACTTTTTACCTGTTTGGGAAAATGAACAGAACGCGATATCAAGAGCATACAACGTATGTTTGATCCCATTTAAGTTTCTTTGGGTTTGTATTGATGAGACCTACATACATGTACATTTTGAAGCTATTATTAGAACATTGACTTTTAGGCCTTTCTCAGCCCCATCAAGCTCCTTGATCTAATTCTGGATCAATACTAAACACTCACCCAAGTAGAATGCTACTCCACTGGTGCTTCATCGATAATCAATGCAACCTACCCAATCTTTATATGTGTAGGAAATAAGTGATAGATCCTTTCCTTTTGGATACCATAATCCAAACTCCTATGTCCCTTTGAGATATCTGAAAATCCTATTCACTGCTACGACATGTGATTCCTTTGGTGCTGCTTGAAATCATTCCACCTGTCCAACTACCTGCATTACATCTGATCAATATGTTGTCACATATAGTAAGCTACCAATCACTGACATGTATTTCCTCTATTCTATAGACTTTGAATCATCATATTTTCTCAACTTGCAACTGGTTTGCATAGGAGGGGTAACTGGTTTGTAATCTTCCATTCTGAAACTCTTTGATATTTCTCTGATATACTTAGTTTGAGACATACAAATTCCTTGGTTTCTTTGACGTATCTGAAGACCCATAAAGAAGGATAGTTCTTTGAGTAATGTCATTTCAATGTCATTATGCATATCCTTTGCAAATTTATGGCTTAACTTGTCATCATTGCTTCCAAAAATAATATCATCAATATAAACTTCAATTAATAAAATACTATCTTGAGTTACCTTTATGCAGAAGTTGTTGTTTGCACTTCCTTTTCTTAACCCTACCTGTTATATATATTTATCCAGTCTAGAGTACCATGCTCTAGGATCCTATTTTAGACCATACAAGGCCTTCTTCAATTTACACACATAATCTCCATTCTCTGACAACTGAAATCCTTCTAGTTGTTCAATGTAGACTTCTTTTTCAAGTTCCCCATTCAGAAAAGATGATTTCACATCTATCTGATACACTTTAATATTCTTGGAGTGTGCATAATCTAGGAGTAATCAGATTTCTTCCATACTGGGAATTGGTGAAAATGTCTCTTCATAGTCAATTCCTTCAAACTATGTGTATCCTTTACATACCAATCTAGATTTGTTCCTTGTAATCTGTCCATCTTTATTTAATTTATTTCTGAATACCCACTTTATGCCAATCACATTCTTATTCTTTGGTCTTGGAACCAATTTGCAAGTGTCATTCTTCTCTATTTGATCCAATTCTTCATCCATGGACTTATTCCAGAATTCATCCTTGCTGGTCTCTTCAAAATTGTTTGGTTCAATCGTAGATGAGAGTGTTAGGTGCATTTTTTCTGGTGAATAGATTCTTGTTCTAGTCTGAACTCCTACATCTTTGTTTCTGATAATATGATTTCAAGGACGATTCTTCTATACTTGTTTGCTAGGTGTCTTTGGAGACACTTGTTGAACTTTCTCTTCTACTTCTATATGATCTTCTTCATCTTCCCCTTCTACTTCTTCTTCATCTTTTTCTTCTTCTTCTTAAATTTGTTCCATTCATTCATTTTCTTCTTCCTTTAATTCACGTCCACATGTTTCATCAATTGTTACATTGATGCTTTCCACAGCTTTGTTCAACTTCAGATTGTAAAACTTATATGATTTCCTTGTACTTGAGTAACCAACAAGTACTCCTTTGTCCACACGAGAGTCAAACTTTCCCATTCTTCCATATTCTCTTCTGATGTAGCATTTGCTTCCAAATAATCTGAAGTGCTTCACATTTGTTGGTCTTCCTTTCCATATGTCGTAGAGAGTTTTGTCATTGTTGTTTCTGAGCATTACTCTGTTTTGAGTGTGAAATTTTGTATGCACTACATGTGTCCAAAAACTATCTTTCAATTTGGAATCCATTAGAAGTGTTCGAGCCATTTCCTATGTAATTAACATCCATAATGTTCCCTTGTCTCTGAACCAATCTCTAAACCAATCTATGAATCCATGCTCTCTTCAAATGTCATATATCTGTCCAAACCTGCTAAGTGTTCTTACAAATCCATCTCTGTCCATATTGTCCAAGGATCTACTACACAACTGTCCATAATGAGGACCCATTTATTACTATACTATCATGAAGTCTTCACTACTAGAAGTGATTAATCTATCAAACTGTACTTATGCTAACTAACTTCTCTGGATCTGTCTACTCAAACTCTGCAAATTGCTCGAAGGATGGTTCTTTGGTCTGTCACAACTATTGCATAGACTCCCCCCTGTATAATATTCATGTTACTTGGGACTCTCTAAGTTGGATGGCTAAGAAAAATTCATGCTCTGATGTGTATTCATCATCATATTCATTGGTAGATTCATCATCTCTCTGAGCTCTGACTTATTTCTTTTTGTCTGTAGATTCATCTTTCACTACAATGCTTGAAAGTACAATCTCTTGAACCTGTTCCTTATTTAAATATCCTTATTTTCTTTCAGTCATTTTCCAAACCTTTTTGTATTCGACATATTTCTTTTTCTTTGTAGATTTTTCTTCACCTCGTTTTATTGCCAACCTTGCGATCTCTGGGACTTGGTCTTTGTTCACCTGTTCTTCGTGTTTTCTTATCCATACTTTATTATATCTGATATCAGTGTTCTCTTTCATGGAAGTATCGATCATGCTTCTACAATAACTAGATATGTACCCATATTTATCACATTTGTAACATTTAATGTTACGTGGGGCCACATAGGAATTTATTGCTTGAACATTTTTATAATCCCTACAATCTGCAACCTTATGTCCAAAATTAGTACAATAAAAACAATGACCATAAAAGAAATTTGCATACCTGGGAGTGAATGATCTTATTTGTGGTGTAGTACTTATGAATTTCTACCTTGACTGATCATGATTTAAGCTTCTTTGTGGCTTGAACATGGATGGTCTTCTTGAAGATGTATCTTCAATAGTTTTCTTAAATTTTGATTGACCATTATTCCTTCCTTTGAGTAATTTTGCATAACTCTTTTTATTTTCTTCATTCTTCTTTTCTAGAAACCTAGAGTGATTCTCTTTATTCTCTATAACTGATGTGGATGTTTTTGTCTCTTCAACGTTCTTGTTGAGATTGACGATTTTACTTCTCAATGTGACAACTTCTTCTTCAAGATTCTCAACCTCTTCTTATTTCTTCATTATCTGAGACTTCATGACTTCTTCTGTTCTTTTCTCTTCTTCACGATGAATTTTTAATGTGATTATTTCTTCTTTAAGTCTTTTCTCTACTTGACCAAACTCTACCTCAAGCTGGTTTAGATAGTTAGTTCTTTCCTTAAGATGATCTGTCAATATCTTCTCTCTCATTTCTGCTTCTTCCTTCTGTGTTGCTATGTTGGCTTCCAAATACTGCATTTGATATTCAATATTTTCTTTGATATTTCTGGCTTCTTCTAGATAAGTTCTTAATTTATCAATGATCTATTGGGATTCTTCAAAAATGTTAACACTTTCCTATTGTTAACACTTGTTTTCTTCTCTTAGTTCATCTAAAGAACTAATCAATTCTTCTTCATAATTGTCTTCCTTTCCAATTAGTTTTTCTGTCTCATTTCCTTCATSGCATTCTATTTCAAGACATCCATGTTTTTCACAATTAAAGCAAAACGACATACCTCTAGTGATTATGTACTCTTCATCTTATGAATATGTTTGGAATGGTGAACAYAATTCTTCTTGATTTGTATCTGCATCTTCTTTGGCATTTTCTGAATCTACGATGGGTGAAGAATATATGTCATGTAACTTATCCCAAATTTCTTTGGCTGWTGAACATTTACCAACCTTTTCTCTTACTGGATTAGGTAATCCTTCCCATATGAAATCCATTTCTATTYTTTTATTCTTTTTCAATTCCTTCTTAGTTGTAGTCTTTTCCTTTTTTGAACTATCATATCATGTAACAAATGATATCCAAATATAATACTCATATTCCTGTAAAAATAATTYCGTCCTTCCACTCCACATCTCATACTTTAAACCATTATGACCATTGAACAATGGTACTCCATTCTCATAATAATCCATGATCTCCTTCTAGTGGTTAAACTRTTTACTKAAGGAACCAAATATGAAACCAATTGTTGGATTACTAAGAGKGGGGGGGGTGAATCGGTAATAGAGCAATTTAATCCTTTTTAACCATAAAATGCAAGTGTTATATCAATGTAGAATTATCATCCAATAGTTGCAAAATAAATAAACAATGAAAAAATGAGAAATCATACTCATGCACAATACACCTGTATTTTTATGTGGAATCCCAAAATGGGAGAAAACCACATAATGCTTTTTCTTATATGTATTTAAGAATTACATTCATTGGAAGCACGAACTTTCTTTATTTTCCAGTTGCAACTTGAAGGAGGCTCCAACCCCATAGTTTCCCAGGCTACGACCTTAGGGAAGCTCCAACTCCCCAATTATCTAGCTACAACCCCCTATGTTCTCCAGATACACCCAAAATGTGTCTACACCCACCTGTCCTTGCCCTGTCCAACTGCCCTGACGTAGAAGTAGACTGATGGAACCACTATCACACAATCACTGTGAGATATACCATTGTAGAACTGTACCAACCTATACCACTGAACTACAACCAACCTGTACAAATGTCCTACAATCAATCTGTACCTGAAAAAATACAACAGATACACGAACTGTAGTTCTGTAACATGTGTATGTACGCGCCCTATATATACAACAACATGTGTATGTACATGTCTTGTATATTATGAAGCCTGCATATACCCTCTGAAAACTAGTATACAACATATACATGACCTGTAGTTATACAACATGTGTATCTACACTCCCTATACATACAACAACCTACATATGTACGCATCTTGTCTGTTATGCAACCCGTGTATACCTTCTGAAAACTAGGGTTTTCTTTCTTCTAAAAAATTCTGACCCTATGCAACTTCTTTCACAGTGATCTGCAACATGTAACTATATCCAGACTGTAACTGTATCCCATGCATGCATCCTCATACATAACCTTTACCCAAAAACTCTATATCTCTCTCTATTCATGTTCCATATAAGTGTGTGTAATCATGGACACGTATAATAACCCTCACATGATCTAGACATCAAACCCTTTCTGATATTAAACCTCTCAATACATAAACCACTTCACAAATACAAGCTCTCAACCATGTACCACAAAAACACTTAGCCATATGCCAAGAAATACAAGATGTGGCTCAACTCTAACAAGAAGTATCAATGATAAATATTGATTATACCAACACTGTATTTCTATAGATCTGACATATACGGAAGATCCTGTTGGCGACGGAAGTCACTCCTGGATTGCTATCAGGAGCAGAGCCCGACGCCCATCAGTTTTATGTCACGATTTGTTTATAGATGGGGTGACCGAATGGAAGCCAACTCAAAATGATATCATTCCAACTCTAAACTAGGCCAGGCATGCATGGGTGAGTGAGGTTTTTATAAACTTCAGACAGTGAGTGTAGTAAAGGGTGAACAGATTGAAGACTTGTATGGAAGGAGTGTGAAGATCTGTTACAAATGACAGGTTCCTAACAGACTGTAGAAGAAGGCATCCAAATGCAAGGTCTTCTTGCACTTAAATAAAAAAACCAGAGAATACAATAATGAAACGACAAATCATTTATCATAACAGAACTGCAATAATTCACACGACTCAGTCAGTCACGAACTCTCTAAGCATGAGACGAAAACTAGATGGAACAAGAAAAATTGTCTTTCATAAATGAGATATCTCAAATATAGATGCATAAGATGAAAACTAGAATAGCTGCTAAAACATTACAGTAGGGAGCTCTGATCCACCATCGATCCTTACAAAAATGGAAAAAATGCCTACATATACTTGGGACTATCTCCAGCCCCCAAGGCGCGATCATATCGTGAATTCAATGCTTAACATTGAGGAGCTTCTCTATCAGGATGGGCTGTCAGTCTGTCTCCATCAAATCTTCCCTCTGTTCCCCTGTCATGCGCCTCTTTAATTCAGCATGGCTTGCGCCAGGGGGTAGCTGAGCCCTTTGAATATTGAACTGGCGTGTGCAGGCTTCTCTGGTGAGTTGGAGACTCGGCGTATCTTTCCTGAAGAGAACTGGTACAGGGGACCCTTCTGTGTCTATTTTAGCCAGGACCTCCATACTTTGCAATAAATGGGTGACATGAGGCTTCACCCACCCTCTTTCTCCTTTTCTGCTAAGCCGAAGAGGCTCTTTGGATCCCTGAGTGAAATGCTTGATGAAACCCCGACTTAGTCCACGGGTCTCTTCTCCTTTCCTTACGACCTCCTAAACTTCACTGAGACCTTTTCCCGACTCTGTATCAGGTTTCGGGGTTTCACATTCCTCGTTGTCAAGAGTTCTTGACCCTTTGAATTCCTGATCACTGATTCTCCAATGAGCGCGTGTATGGGTTAGCCCTCCTGGCTAGACTATGATCCATGCGACCACCTCTTATATGACCTGAGCCGAACCTCTGTCGGGGTTTCGGTGTTTTTGATGTCTCGATACACAAGTCCTTGGGACTTGCGATTCTCCAAAACCCGATGGCTCATGGTCATTGACATGTCAACGGTCTGTCCCCCGTCGTGAAAACCTACCACCTGTCTTCCACTATGATCTTTAACTCCATCAGAAAATCGTGTATTGGGATATCGCGATTCCCGCTGTCATGTGCATGAGACTTTCAGTTCCTCGATCCCTGACTCTGTGGGAGCTCTTGCCACATGTCCCTGTTGACGGACGGTTTTGATCCAGTTGGGAAATCGCGGATCATGATTCCTACATGCAAGAGTTTCTTGTATTCGAAAACTCCGATTCTTCGATGAACTGAAACCCGACTCTCCTCCTCTGCAAACTAGGGGTTAACCCCGGTGCAACTTCTCGAGATCTAACGACTGGCGGGATTTCATGGATCTCCTCTGTAAGATTCTGACCGTCGATTTTCTTTGAGGATGATTCTCGACTTCTGAAGACAAAACTTTTCTCGCTTGCTTGCTCGACTCACTGCTACAAAATGGGATTATCTCGTGATAAACTTAGGTGCTTCTCGTGCAAACCGTGGACCTGGGTACACCTAATCCCGAGACAAGAAATATCCCTAACATTAGGCTCCATGGGGGATAGAGTCATCCCTGCGATGCTCTAAGAACTCATTCCGCAGCTTCAATGGCTTGCTGTTGGGCTATGGAGTCATGCTGAAAACATCTCGCTGCTGAAAATACAGGACGAAAAATAAAAGTAACAAAATAAAGATACATTCTCAAGGAGCTTATTTATACACAATCCTAAACTAATAAAATATTTTACATGGGCTAGGTGAAAGAGAACTTCCACCATAGCCATTCAAGCAGCTTCCTGGATAGAAGTTCCTTCCTTCTGTTGATGATCACCAGCAGATGGTGTAATCGTGACAGTAGAACGGTTACACTCATCAACTCCTCCTTACAGGCTGGAGTTGAGATGAAATAGGGCGGCTCCAAGGCATAGGGGAAATTCCACTCCATGTATTTGCTGACAGGGTCATCGAATGAGTATCCATTTCCAAGGAATTGGCGAAATACAGCCTCTTCTGCTACACAGTTGTTCACACGCGGCCGAATGTCTCTGATAATCATAGGCAGGTGAATAACTGAAGTAGGCCCGCTGATCTCAGGTGGTGGATTCTCACTGACTGGCTCTAAACAAAGGGAAGACTTCCCCTCTGGTTCTTTTTCCTCTTCTTGTTGGCTCTCCTCCAGGTTCGATTCGTATTCATCATAAATAGGGACCATGGGGTGATTCTGCTTGTTGACTGGCTCTTCAGTATGTTTATAGTGATCTAATGTAGGATAAGCTTGCTGCTCATCATCACTATAATATTCATCAAAGAGGGGATAACCCTTATCTCTATGATCCTCCTCCAGGACGGTGATCCCGTAAAAAATATCTGCTTCAGGGACAGTGGGACCCGCTGCTTCTGGCTGCTCACACGTAATCTTTTCCTTGTTAATCCCAGGTAAACATATATTGTGAGCAAATCCCTGGAGAAAAAGAGAGGAAACTTCTTCCACATTAATCTCTTGTTTAAAAATGGGAAGGCCTCCGTCCTCAGAAGCAGGGCTGTTAGGAATATCTGCTTCAACCTGATACTCAGGTGAGCCATCTACCATGGACCACATCTGCTCTGTAAACTCATAATATCCACAAGGGGCGTGTTGATCTTCATGAACATATAAAAGAACAAATGCATCTGATATGATGTCTGATGCTTCCGTCCTCGAGCTAACACCACTAATATCATTCAACACCTCTATTTTTTCATGGAAAATTCTTTCCTCCACAGAAAAGGCTTTATCATGGACACGGTCTTCAGGGCCAACAGAGGCTTCATGAAGTGAAGAAAACTCTTTACAACAACTTTCAAACAAGTGAACAACTCGATAATAGTCTTTGCAAAATGAATTGAAAGATGTATGAAAACCTGCTAAAGAGCGGATGCTTGCAGAGGGAAGAGACCGACACCATTCAAGAGCAACTCCCTTCAAGGAAAACCTGAAAAGTTTAATATGGACATCCTCATGCATGATATTGTGTCGGTGGATAGCCTTGTGGAAGTCAAATAAATGCTCAGCTGGTACCTCCCAATCCTTTGTGTGAAATTCAGGGAGGAAATCTTCCCAGATGTCTCTATCAGGAAGTGCATTAGGAAAGCCAACTATCTGAGAAAAGTCACAGAACGCAAACCTTTGAACCATAATTTTCTCCATATCGAACCAATGGAGTCGCCAATTGATCCTTGAATCATGGAGTCACCAGGTGAAAGATGCACAACTTCAAATATGCCTGGTCCTTGTTCACCATCAAAGGCCACATCTTAACGTTGTCGTTACCCCAGGAAGCTTCTCAGACTGAGAAAGTAACTGCTGAAACCTTCTCGAGAAAGATCCTTAGGGTCGGCTTTCAGGTGTGCTGACAGTAGTCACAGCTGAAACAATGATGTGGAAACAATGGAGTCGCCATAGTGGAGTCGCCAAGTGCACAGTAGCAATCCGAATAATTCTGATTTCTGATGCACCTTCAGAATCAGTTGATCGTTGTCATTCTACCCAGGGAAAATCTTCAACTTCGTCCCCGACAACGGCGCTAGAAATGTTGGCGACGGAAGTCACTCCTGGATTGCTATCAGGAGCAGAGCCCGATGCCCATTAGTTTTTATGTCACGATTTGTTTATAGATGGGGTGACCGAATGGGAGCCAACTCAAAACGATATCATTCCAACTCTAAACTAGGCCAGTCATGCATGGGTGAGTGAGGTCTTTATAAACTTCAGACAGTGAGTGTAGTAAAGGGTGAACAGATGGAAGACTTGTATGGAAGGAGTGCGAAGGTCTGTTACAAACGACTGGTTCCTAACAGACTGTAGAAAAAGGCATCCAAACGCAAGGTCTTCTTGCACTTAAATAAAAAAACCAGAGAATACAATAATGTAATGACAAATAATTTATCATAACAGAACTGCAATAATTCACGTGACTCAGTCAGTCACGAACTCTCTAAGCATGAGACGAAAACTAGATGGAACAAGAAAAATTGTCTGTCATAAACGAGATGCATAAGATGAAAACTAGAATAGCTGCTAAAACATTACAGTAGGGAGCTCTGCTCCACCATCTATCCTTACAAAAATGGAAAAAATGCCTACATATACTTGGGACTAGCTTCGGCCCCCAAGGCGTGATCATATCATGAATTCAATGCTTAACGTTGAGGAGCTTCTCTATCAGGACGGGCTGTCAGTCTGCCTCCATCAAATCTGCCCTTTGTTCCCCTGTCATGCACCTCCTTAATTCAGCATGGCTTGCACCAGGGGGTAGTTGAGCCCTTTGAATATTGAACTGGCCTATGCAGGCTTCTCTGGTGAGCTGGAGACTCGACGTAGCTTTCCTGAAGAGAACCGGTACATGGGACCCTTCTGTGTCTATTTCAGCCAGGACCTCCATACTTTGCAATAAATAGGTGACGCGAGGCTTCACCCACCCTCTTTCTCCTTTTCTGCTGAGCCGAAGAGGCTCTTTGGATCCCTGAGTGAAATCCTTGATGAAACCCCGACTTAGTCCATAGGTCTCTTCTCCTTTCCTTACGACCTCCTGAACTTCACCGAGACCTTTTCCCGACTCTGTATCAGGTTTCGAGGTTTCGCATTCCCCATTTTCAAGAGTTCTTGACCCTTTGAATTCCTTATCACCGATTCTCCGATGAGCACATGCATGGGTTAGCCCTCCTGGCTATACTATGATCCATGCGACCACCTCTTATATGACCTAAGTCGAACCTCTGTCTGGGTTTCGGCATTTTTGATGTCTCGATACACAAGTCCCCGTGACTCACGATTCTCCGAAACCTGATGGCTCATGTCCGTTGACATGTCAACAGTCTGTCCCCCGTCGCGAAAACCTGCCACCTGTCTTCCACTACGGTCTTTAACTCCATCAGGAAATCGTGTATCGGGATATCGCGATTCCCGCTATCATGTGCACGGGACTTTCAGTTCCTCGATCCCCGACTCCGCGGGAGCTCTCGCCACATGTCTCTGTTGACGGATGGTTCTGATACAGTCGGGAAATCATGGATCACGATTCCTACATGCAAGAGTTTCTTGTCTTCGAAAACTCCGATTCTTGATGAACTGAAACCCGAATCTCCTCCTCTGCACACTAGGGGTTAACCCCGACGCAACTTCTCGAGATCTAATGGCGGGCGGGATTTCGTCGATCTCCTCTGTAATATTTTGACCGTCGATTTTCTTTGAGGATGATTCTCGACTACTGAAGACAAAACTTTGCCTGCTCGCTTGCTCGACTCACTGCTACAAAATCAAATTATCTAGTGATAAACTCAGGTGCTTCTCGTGCAAACCGCAGACCTGGGTACGCCTAATCCCGAGACAAGAAATATCGCTAACAGATCCCATATAACCACTAATATCTCTAGGATGAATACATAAATATTTATAACCATTTATCATGCATACATCAAAATCCAACTACTCATAGAAATAAGACATACCTTTTGAACCAATGGATAGATTTGATGTATGTGATCACTGTAGACCTTCCTGGGAGCTTGATCTCAGAATCTAGAACCTTGACATCTTCATATTATCAAGTTTCTATGGATTTACTCTCATGTATGCACCCTAATACACTATCAGCCCATGTATGTACACACCCTAATACATTGTTAGCCCACGTACACCTAATAAATTAGGGTTCTTTAGTATTCTTTGTAATTATGAAAATTTCATTGTCAACCCTTCATGCTACCTCAGACTTTCACAACTTCAGATGTATCAATGAGTACTTGCAATAAGCCTTACACAACAATAGATATTGAATATGCTCAAGTGTGATTAAATGAGACACCTTTTCCTCTTATTTATACTTTCATGTAGCTTCCTCAAGGGGTTACCTTCTAACCATATTAACCCACTTTCCTTATTTTAGGGCTAACCCACTTCTAACCATTTTTCCACTTAACTTAACCACTTTTCACAATTAGTAAGTTCTCCATTAAATTTATTATTTAAATAATTTATTTTGCATCCTCTTTGACTTATAGTACACTCATCACTTCACTTTATTATTTAAATGATTTCTTCTTTGCAACTACTTTGACCTTTTGAGGCTTCTAGATGATTCATGAGGGTTCTCCAACTTCACATGGCCATAACTCTCTAACCGTGAGGAGTTATGTGACGTTCCACATACCACCAAAAACAACATGATATGTAATATCCATCTAGAGTAATATTACCTACAAATATGTCAAAACACATACCATTATCCATCAAACAAACTTGGGTCCATTACCCAAACCTTTGTGCTACCGGAACTCCCTACCAAACTTTCTTCAAGGGTTGAAATCAATGAAAACCTACCCAATTAATAAAAAAATGTGACAAATCAATGTTACATATAGAGATGAATGTTAAGAGGATATATATTCTAAAATGATGTAGGACATATGCCAATCTAGTCTAGCTAAACATCTCAAAGGGAAGACCTGCTAGGATACAAAAGAGAGGGAATATGATCAGGTCAAGGAATAGGTCCCTATGCCAAACCACAATGTGTGATACTGATTGTGATAGATAGTGAAAAAACATTTGGAAATGACACAATTAAGAAATTCATCCATGAATCTCAATAGACCTTGGGTCTAGGTTTTGAGTGAGAGAGAAGGCCAAAAGAGGAACCTGGTAGAGATCAATCTGAAGAGGATCAAGGATAGGCCTCTAGGAGAGGTGGATATGATAGCATTGGGAGCTTAGGATATCAAGGAAAATGAAATCCAAGTTAACTAACTTCTGAATGAGGGATAGCTCAGTAAGGATCAAAGTTATGGACAATGATCAAAGCTCTGACATCATCACCACAATGGTGATAAAAATAAAAATCTGGATGAATCTTGAGAAAGACAAGTGTTAGTCCATAATGTTGATTGTTGGATTAAAATTACAAACAAGATCTAGATAGAAACATGTCTAGGAAAGAGGAATAATATCAATGGATTTCCCCCACATACATCTCAAGGCTGGAGAAATCGTGTGAAGAAAGTGATCCTGCTAACCTGCTCTTGAAACCACAAAGAATATGAGATCAATCAAGCAATTAAAAGGAGTCCTGGAAATACACCATAAACATTATATTCTATTCCTTCAAGAAAACATAAAAAATGGGTGTTGGTTCTATTGAAATATAAACACAGATAGTTGCAGATAAGATTCTTGAAAACCACATGTGCTAAGTCTCAAACTGAAGAGAAGGATTAGTGATTGTGTGATTGAAGCTAAGATTTTGAAAGAAAAAAGTGTGATCATATACAAGAGCATAAGTTGAAAACATGAATCACTACATGCAAGAAAGAAGATACATAGTTTGAGTTATTCAATCAAGAAAATCATTAACAACAAGATTATTCAAGACATGCAATATAACATCAAACCTTGTAGCCACATAATATCATCAAGCACTTTAGAATAAACAAAAGGTCTGAAGATAACTTGTAAATTCCACCATACAATTGTCAATGAAACATCACAGGCCAATAAGAATCATGAAGACATTTGAAATCATCAAATCGAAAGGAATAATCAAAACCCATCAAATA
>JZKD02S1786029.1:617815-662903 GCA_000966675.3 Picea glauca | reverse complement strand
ATCCTCATGGTTGAGGAGAAATGAATTTTTGAAGATGACAAAGTGAATTGAAGAAGGAAGTACATGTAGGCCCTGAAGATAATTAAAGAAAAGAATTAGAAAATAAGAAGGTGTCAAGTCGGTCCTAATGTTAAAAGGAAGTGACATAAATGGTATAAATACATATCATTATACATTCATTTGATACACAAGTCGAATTTTAGAGGAAATCATAAGTGAAAAAGGTCGGATTTCAAGGGAGGATGAAGTCTTTTGGTGATGTGTTCTAAGGTATGTTATTTACAGGTCATATTACCATTTTCTCTATAAAAAAAATTCTATAACGATTCAGATGGTGAAAATGCTATGGTATTGAGAAGACATATCAAGGTACCTGTGATAAAAGATTCAACTCTTGATTCACTACAATTAGGGAGATACACTCTGTGGAATATAGGGTTTTTGACCAGTCTTGAAACTAGTCAATAAACAGGTGTTCTGGGTAAAACAATCATAAATTCTTTGATTCTTGAAAGTAGGAGGTCTTCTTGGATATTCATCACTTTTGTAATCATTCTTTCTTTCTGGTATCCTGGTCCACTTCTCATCAATTGTCTGTGTAGCTCTTTCTTCAACCTTCTTGTTGGTATTTTCATATTCTTTGTATGAAGTTTCACCCATGCATCCAAGATGTGTTAAGTCTTCTGGCACTTGAGAGTTTCTTAAGGTCTTCCTCAATGAGACAACTTCTTGTTCAAGTTTCTCACAATATTTTTATTTCTTCATCATTTGGACATTCCTTACTTCTCCTATTCTTCTTTCTTCTTCGAGTAGAGTTTTTGAGGAAATAATTTCTTCTCTTAGTTTCTCAAAGTCTTCTAATTGTTTCTTCAAGCTTACAGCTGTCTTTTCACAACTACCCAATTCACTTCTTAGTTTTCTATGCATGTCTTTGAGCTTGCTATTTTCCACCTCAACATGCTTCAATTTTTTAAGATTCTCATCTTCTTGTTGAATAATTTCTACTTCATGTATTTCTTCTTCTTCATTGGACTTTTCTTCTTCAGTTTCATCTCTTTCAATCCTTGGATGAGGACATTCAAATTCAACATGTCCTACTCCTTCACAATTAAAGAAAAATAACTGACCTCTATTTGTTTCTTTGAAATCTGAGATGTTGTAATTTGCTTCAACTTCTTCTGCTTCTGCCCTTGCATACAGGTCTTGTAGCTTGTCAGAAAGCTATTTTGAGGATGCAAATGATCCCACTTTGTATTTCACTGAGTCTGTCAATCCATCCAGGAAGGTATCTATTGCCAATTTGTTGTTCCTTTTTGCTTCCTTTTGAGTTGCAGTCTTTGGTTTCTTCAAAGCATTGTATCCTGAAGCAAATAAGAACCGAACATACGCCCCAAGAGATTTCAAGTAAGTTTCCATTCTATTACTCTAGTATTCAAAATTGCTTATATCAAATGGTGGAATCCCATTCGGAATTTTTTCTTCCATTTCTTCTTAGGATCTTCCTTCCAGTGGTTAAATTGTACTAAAGGTAACTCTCTCTGATACCAATTGTTAATACTGAGAAGGGGGCGAATCAGTATCAAGTACAATTTAAAAACATTTTCAACTTATACTTAAACCATTCAATTATATCCAATGAGAAATGAACAATAGTATAAGATTTACACCAATACACCAAAATACACCATGTACAATATATGAGAAATAATCAATAGTTATTGTTCAAGGGAAGTAATGACTTCCAAAGCTAGCTACAAATTCCAAATATAAAAGGAGGGATAAATCTCCAAGAGGAAGATACAATCCTCCAATATCAAGAGAGGTTTGACCTCTCCTTCCTTCTCCCTTCCTTCCACCCAAGAATATATGAGAGATAATAAAACTTTATATTAAATCATCACCATCAACCAACCATCACATAGAGCCTAATAATGCTTCCTGAGACTTCTTCAACTTCTATAATTCTTCAATTCTTGGAATAATATGATACTGAAGATACTATTACTCAATTTATTCTCTAAAATTCCTCCAAGTTTCACTTCTTGAATCCTCCCCAACAAGAAGTTATAGAAAGGATGGTAGACTTTATTCAACTCCGGTTTATTCAGGAGAGTGAACTTGTACATAATGCCTTGCACTCAATATTTAACAACGGATTCTGAAACTCGTACACAAGAAAATAAAGTCCATACTATTTCCAATGAAATTGGTCCCACTTCATTTGGATTATCTATGAATATGTTGTTATTGTTCTATCTAGAACACCTGTTTATTGACTAGTTTCAGGACTGGTCAAAAACCCTATCTTCCACAGAGTGTATCTCCATAATTATAGTGAATCAAGAGCTGAAAATTTTACCACAGGTACCTTGATATGTCATCTCAATACCATATCAATTTCACCATATGAAGCATTCTATAAAAAAATTATAGCGGAAATGGTAAGATGACCTGTAAATAACATACCTTAGAACACATCACCAAAAGACTTCATCCTCTCTCGAAATCCGGCCTTTTTTACTTTTGATTTCCTCTGAAATTTGACTTGTGTATAAAATGAATGTATAATGATATATATTTATACCATTTATGTCTTTTCCTTTTAACATTAGGGCCGACCTGACACTTTCTTATTTTGTAATTCTTTTCTTTAATTATCTTCAAGGCCTACATGTACTTCCTTCTTCAATTCACTTTGTCATCTTTAAAAATTCATTTCTCCTCAACCATGAGTATCCACGTGACATTCTACTTACCACCGGAAACAACATGATGTATACTATCCATCCATGGTTTTTTTTTCTATATGTACATTGTCCTTCATGTCCAAATACCTTCATCAATCTTGCAATCCAAAACCAATGACTAGGGTTGACATCAATGACAATAACCAATCTTCCAACAATATCCCCCTTTGTTATTGATGGCAACCCTCATGCTCCCCCTATGATCATGATCCCAATTTCCCCTATCATCATGATCCCAATTTCTCTCCCCCTTTGACATCAATGGAAAAGGGTAGGGCTTCTCCCCTTGATTTTAATGGCAAAAGGTAACTCTCTTATTTGGGGATGCTCCCCCTAAACACGTGGCACTCAATAATACTTCATCCTTATTTTTGGTCTTTGGGACTTTTTATTCCTTGAAATCCTTTTATGTGGATTCTTTCTTCTCTTTCTTCTTCATGTCTAGTATGTATATGTTTTTCGGTTTTCTTGTTGTAGTTGCAACCAATCTTCCTGAGTTATTTCCTTTGATTTTACATTTTCGGGAGTCAAACGTGAAAGTTTATCCTTGATCACACATTTTACTAAAACTAAGTAGAATATGATTCAAGTCTTCAGCCAATAGGACATTCTTTTCTTTTACATTTTTTCTTGCAATCTCTACTACACCTTCTCCAAGTATTTTGGCAGATAAGTCATCTCCAAATGCAACATTGTCGCCCTTTCTCTTCAAGCTGATGAATTTGTCTTGATGCCCGGACATGTGTGAAGAACATCCATTGTCTATGTACCATTCATCTTCTTCTTTACATTCTTCAGTGGTTAATTCTATTCGACAATATTCATTGTTTGGAATCTTTTTCCTTCTCCATACTGTGGTTGGCATAGGGACATCTTCATTCATATATTTGCAATCTCGTGCTTTGTGACCAAGATAATTACATTTGTAGGATACAATATTTTTTTCCACCAATGGGGAAAATGAATTATAAATTATGTTGACAAATCCACAATTATTTCCATATCTTCTATTTATACCATTCATGTTTCTTGTGTATTTGTTCATTTCATTGATTCTGCAATTAATTGCCTTATGTCCAAAAATTTTGCAAGTATAACAATGACCAAGAAAGAAATTTTGATACCTTGGATTAAGTGGCCTTCTTTGTGATGTAGTCCATATGGGTTCATGATATACTCTTATGTAGTTTCCTTCCCTTTTTAAATTGTATTTGATATTGATTCACCCCCCTCTCAGTATTAATATGGAAAACCCCCAATATATGCATAAAATATGGGCCATGTGTCATCAAGAGATAGGGTAATATTTCCCATGGGAATATATCAATAGTGACCTCACCTAATAACCAAAACACTCAAGAAAAAAAGGTGGGGTATATGTTGGATAAATTTCTATTTTCGGCACACTAGTTCAGTGGGAGTTAACTGACTAGTTCTATTTTAGACTTTCGAATTTTAGGCCATCACTATTATGCATGCATTCCCAAGAAAATCTCACTACAGGTCACTTCTTGTTCGCTTTTATTAATTATAGGATGACATTGCCTATATGAGTGAATATCACTCACTCATTGAACACATCATAATATACATTGATTCTCATTCTTCATATTGTATCTCTCTTCCTTTTATTGATAATATTTTTTTTTGTATTCTTTATCTAGGTCTCCTGTGCAAGTTTCCATGAAACACTAACATGGTATCAGAGTCGAGCTACTTGGAGCAACCGATACAAGCCAGATAAGAGAAAAAGAGGATTTAATTATTGAGTAAACCTAGTTTCTGCCAAAGTTCCATCCTATCCCTATCGAAAGGTGAAACAATTGGAATCAATGTAGTCTATCCATTGCTAGGGTGCGACGGTCGCACTCAAACTTATGATTTTTTTTTTCCAGGAATCAATGCAGCCTATCAATTGCCAGGGTGCGACATAGCCACATTGTATCCTTCACTAAGGTGCGGAATTTAGTTTTTTGAAATCGACACAGCTTATCCATTTCTAGGGTGCAACATAGTCACACTGTATCCTTCATTAGGCTGCGACGTTCTCTTAGTTTTCCCATTGCCAGGGTGAGACAATCTAGAAAATTGGTTTTCTATAGTAAAACAACCATATATCTAAATCCACAATCTGGGTTGGAATGAAATTTTTACCTGATACTTATGACATAGGGATTCTCATGCTCACCAAAAATATCCAGAACCCAAATTGTATTTTAGGAGATATAGTTTTTTTATCATATCTATAACTGCAATAGAACCGTCAGTCATATCTCATAATCCACGATCTGGGTTTTCAGGATCATTTAAGAATCAATAGCAGGGACGGAGAAGATGGAAATTATTCAATCAACTCTGGTGATAATACTCCCACCGATTTTGAATGGAAGCTGGAGGATGCATTCCAACTCAAAATAAAAGGACTATACAATTTGACGATGGCGACAGAAACATAACCTACATCAATGATTGAGAAGACCAGATGGGTTAACTGTAAGGATGAGCCCACAAAACTACTTCTTGAGTTAATATCCATTGATTTATGGTTTCATGTTTCCACATGCAAGACTCCAAATGAGATCTAGATCACCTTGGAAGGACTCTTTGGAAAGAAGGATGAGATGTGGGTCATATGCTGGAGGTAGAGTTGAATACCTTAGACCCTAAAAGTTTTGATAATATACATGATTTATTTACTAAATTTAAATATTTGATATTGAGCTTGGGTGAATGTGGTATTGAAAAGTCTACACAAGAGAACCAACTTAGTCTAAAAATCTTGGCCAAGCTAGGACCAGAATACACTGTTTATGTCTCCAATTTCCATTATGGCAGATGCATTTTTGGAACAAGTTGGAAAATGTCTACGATGGCCCAGTTCATTGAGTATCTTACACGAGAGAAAACAAAACTCATACAGATGGGCCTTATGAAAGATCCCAAAGAACATGCACTCACCATGCATGATGGAAAAGGATCATCCAAACAAAACGGGAAGGAGAAACATAATGAGAAGGAGGGATATTCGAAACCCTTCAAGGATTCTTCAGGTTCCAAAGATTCTTCAAATTACAAAGGTAAGAAGAAGAAGAAGGGAAAGAAGTGCACATATTGCAATAAAACAAAGCATCAATAATCCACATGCATGAAGAAACAGATCGATCTTATGGCCCATGCACTTCAATAGAACAACCTTGGAAACTTCATTCCAGAGGGAGTCAAGAAGCATAATGAAGAAGATCATGCTCCTAAGAAAGGTAATCATCATGCTCTTGTTGTAATTAATTCTTCATCATATTCATGGATTACAAATTATGGCACATCACATCATATGTAAGCTAAAGAGAAACTTTTTACTTCTTTGAGTTCATGCTCTCGACCTCCTATTCTCATGGGGGATGATACTCCAATAGCAGTTGCACGAGAGGGAAGAGTGGAACTCACTAATAGAAGTTTTTAGAATGTCTTACATGTTCCAAATATTTCTATAAAGCTACTCTCATTTTATCAGATCACTCAAACAAGTAAAAGGGTTGAATTTACATCAGATTCAATTATTGTACTTGACATGCATGACCGTTCCATTATTACAGTTGGTGAGGTAGATCAAAAATCATGGTTGTATAAGCTCACTAAGTTTACTAACTATGACTCATGTTTCCTACTTACACATGCTAATGATAGTAGTAGAGTATGACATGAGACATTTGGTAATTTAAACTTTAGGTACATACAATGACTTTCCAAGCAAGGAATGGTCAAAGGATTGCCAAACATTCACTTTTCTGAAGGGGTTTGTGAATGATGCATTCTTAGCAAGCATATTGATGAGAAGTTTGAAAAGGGGAAGGCAAGGAGAGCCTCCTCTTCCTTGGATCTTGTTCACAGTGATCTCATGGGTCCATTTCCACATCCGTCCATCATCAAATCAAGGTATTTTCTTAATTTTATTGATGATTACTCACGCTATACTTGGGTTTATTTTCTCAAGAAAATTTATGAAGTTTTTGAGCATATCAAAGACTTCAAAGGTCTAGTAGAGACACAAACTGGGAAGAAAATCAAGATCCTCCATATAGACAATGGAGGGGAGTATATAAAAAAAAAAATCAAAATATTTGTCCTCAAGCTGGTGTCTAGTTGCAGCACACAGCTCCATACACTCCAAAATAGAATGGAGTTGTTGAAAGGAAGAACACGTCTCTCAAGGAGATGACTAGTTGCACGTTGCATGCAAGATCACTTCCTTCCAATATTTGGGCTGAGGAACTTAACTATGTTTCTTACATACAGAATGGGGCACCCCATAGATCTGTTGAGGATAAGACACCTTTTGAGGATTGGAAATGTGAAAAACCATATGTCACACACTTTTGCATCTTTGGATATAGAGCATGGGCCTGTATTCCTTCTAAAAAGAGGAAAGAATTAGATCCATAGAGAAAACCTTGCATCTTTGTGGGATATCCAAATGATGTGAAGGGGTACAAATTGATTCATCCCTCAACAGACTGGCTCATCATTGAGTGCAATGTTCAGTTTGAGGAGATTCCTTTGCATGCATCTCCAATGCAACATGAAGAGACTCATGTGCTTCCATCAGTTCCAGATATCAGAGAAGATGATTCCACACACTCAGATGCTACATATTCATACACATATTTAGAGAATTATTTACATGCAGATGAGAAGGTATTAAAACCAAATGAGGAGCTAGCATTGGAGCTTCGGAAAATGCCCAAGTGGGCACAGTCCACAGTTCAAGAAGCAGACAACCTTGCAGGGGATCCATTGGATTTGAGGAGGAATTGATCTCAGCATGTTGATCCTTCTCATGCACTTTCAACTTATGAACCAATGATGCCCATGCATTTCTATATGGTTCAATATTCTGATCCACATACCTATAGTGAGGTTGTAAATCCACTATGGGAAGAAACCATGTAGGAGGAGAATGACTCTCTCCTAGAGAATCAGACTTGGGATATGGTTCCATTTCCACCAGGGAGGAAAATTGTTAGATGAAAATGGGTCTATAGGACCAAGAGAGTAGCAAATGGTCAGGTGAGTAGGTATAAGGCTAGATTAATTACAAAAGGATTTCAACAGATTCATGGGATAGATTACGATGAGACCTTTTCTCCTTTTCAAGCCATTGCAACATCCAAAGGATGGGAAGTTCACCAAATGGATGTAAATAATTCTTTTCTTCATGGTGACCTTTCAGAGGAGATTTACATGGAGCAGCCATAGGGGTTCATTCAGAACTCATCTTTAGTATGTAGACATAAGAAGTCTCTATATGGACTCAAGCAGAAACCTAGAGCATGGTATGAAAAGATGGATTCTTACTTGCTTTCACATGATTTTATTAGATGTAAATATGATTCCAATGTTTACATGTTGAGGACTACTAACTGTGTGATGATTTTAGTACTCTATGTTGATGATATTTTGATCGTTGGTAACTCTTCTTCAACCATTTATTTGGTCAAATATGTTTTGCATGACATGTTTTCTATGATGGACATGGGTCCACTACACTTCTTTCTTGGTCTTGAGATTAGTTAGGATGCTTTTGACATAAAACTTTCTTAGGCTAAGTATGTCAGGGATCTTCTGGATACATTCCACATGACAGATGGTATGTATACACCTACACCCTTCTTATCTAGGATTGGACTTGAGGATGGAATGAATACACCATTAGTGGAAAACACTTTGTATCAGTTGGTGGGGATTATTCTGCATCTCACCCACACCCATCTAGATATCTCATATGTGGTAGGAGAAGTTTCCAGATACATGCAGGAACCGCATGATCTGCACTGGAAGGATTCCAAGTGCATCCTCATATATGTTCAGGTAACCATGAGTTATGAGATTCACTATGAAGTTGGTTGTGAATTAGATCTCATAGGCTTCACATATTCAGATTGGGCTGGTGATATCACAGATCACAAGTCCACATTTGAGTACACTCTCAGTTTGGGGTCATGCCCAATTTGTTGGTCAAGTAAGAAGAAATCAACCATTTCTTTATCTTCCACATAGGTAGAGTACAGAGGAGTATCCAACTATTTCATTTAGACACTTTGGCTTTAATACTTCCTTACCGAGCTTGGTATCTAGTTTCATTGTCCGACTTTCATATGGTGTAACAATCATAGTACACTGATATTTTGTAGAGATCTAGTACAGCGACAATGAACCAAACACATTGAGGTACACATGCATTTCATCAAATATTTAGTACATGTCAAGATCATTGATTTGCATTTTTGTCCTTCATCTGAACAGATTGTCGACATATTCACCAACACCTTCACTAGGTTGAAGTTTTAGACTTTGTGGGATCATCTTGGAGTGAAGAACACAGTTTCTTTGCAGCTGCATTTTCTTCTTTTGATGCATTCTTTTGAGGGGGGTTTTGTTCCCATGTGGTTTTCCCTCTTTCCTCATTTTTATTTAGTGTTCATTAGTTGCATTGTACATGAGTACCTAATATGGCCTAGTAGTTGGGACTCATTTTTTACTCCATAGTGATGTTCAGGGGGGTGTTGGAGAAATTTATATTTTCGGCACACTATTTCAGTGGGATTTAATTGACTAGTTCTATTTTATACTTTCTAATTTTAGATAATCACTACTATGCATGAATTACTAAGAAAACCTCACTGCAGTTCACTGCTTATTTTCTTTTCTTAATTATAGGATGTCATTTCCTATATGAGTGAATATCACTCACTCATCATTGAACAAATCATAATATACATTGATTCTCATTCTTCATATTGTATCTCTCTTCCTTTTCTTGATAAGCTTTGTTTGTGTATGCTTTAGCTAGGTCTCCTGTGGAGGTTTCCATGAAACACTGAAAATATACATCAAATGAGTGGTCAAAATGCAATGAGTATTTTCCCATGGTAGATTTTGAAAGAACCATAACTACATCATTTTTTGTCAGAATTTATATTTCGACCACATTTTAAAATTTTAGCACCCACTCTATATCTAGTGGCATTGGTTTAGTTGAAATATGGGGACTCTTTTAAAAATTAATTACTCTCGAAGCTAGGATTCCTTCAAAATATAGATGAACATGTGTAATAAGGCCCCAAAGGGTGGACAACCTCCTCAACTAAAGAAAATGAAACCATGGTACTAGGTCTCATAATTTGGAATATCCATGAATGAAGGGAGTAAACCTACACATGTGTGTAAAATATTCCTCCCAAGGTGATTCATCCCATAAATAATCATGAGAGAGTATACCATGTAACCTCCAAAGGGAAGATCACTTCATTAATGAGAGAAGTAACCAACACTTCTTCAAGAGTGGACCATCAAATGCATAGACATAAGTACAAGAAACCTTCTCATGTGAATGTCCTGCATATGTTGTGCAAGTAACCTTCTTCAAGATGTATGTCTCCTTGAAATGGGGCACTAAACCATGAAGAACCTCCTCAAGAGGCTTTTGGCATCTCCTAAGGTGAGACATCCCATTAACAAGCATTGTAAAATGTGCAAAGTAACTTCCAAAGTGAATGTCATCATCAAATGAAGCAATTGAATCCATCATATAAGGCCTCAACATGTCAAATGTTAATAACACTCAACATGGACATGTGCTATTTTTGGGAGTGAAAGAAAACCACATAATCTTGACATGTACATGTTAGAAATAACCATTATCGTCAAGAAAAAAATATGTGGATCACAATTTTACATAGTCCATTACGTCAATAGTTAAAAATTAGCTTTTACAAAATAATGCACAATTCATCAATGTCTGTGTCAACATAAAATTAAATATAATGCTCACATGTTGAGATTATTCATGTTATTCTAATTTTCAAGGGAGCTTATTCTTTCTCCTCACCTAGTCTAACATTAGTGAATGAGTGTGGTAGGTGAAATCATAAACCCAGTGTAACTACCTTAGCATCTCATCAATACCATGACTTCTTCCCTTTTTTTTGATCGTCATCCAAAATAAGGGTACATCAAAAGTGAATTACATATATGCTATAATCTCCATGAGATGATGGCTAGAATAAAATATGAAATTGAGTGCATGATCAAAGTCATGCCAAAAATGACATGCAGGATCCTACAAGCCTCCTTTATCCAAGATTGGATAAGATTTTTATATACATCATTGTTGAAATAAAATATACGGGACAATTCCATATTATGTTTTACAACATCATCATTACCTCCCTCAAGCAACAAAATTTTAGGGCGATCTAAAAATCATTCAAAATTTCAGGCCATCTTCCAAGTAAGATGTATGTGAGAGATGAGACAAAATTTTATCTTTAGAAAAAAAATTAGGCCCTCATTCAAGGCTTGGAATTCTCCTTTTGATGGCTGGAATGTTTTGTAAAAAAAATCATCATGAATCGTTTGTTGGCCAATATAATCTGTTGCATGAAAAACACAATTTCCATCTAAAAGTGCATGTAAAAGAAAAGAAGACATGTAGGAAATCTTATCATTTTCCCAAGACATGTTTTCTGGTTTATCTTCTTTTATAACCATTGATTGATTTTCTTAGTTCCAATCAGGTTTCTTTTACCGTGGTTTTGACATCCTCTTGTCCTACGAGAAAATCGATTACAATAACTCAATGATTTTACTTTTTTCAACAAAAGTAACCTTCAATGCTAAGTGGGAGTGTTCTTCCTTTCGTTAGGGGTTTAGAGTGATTGTTTCCCTTCTTTCAAGCATAGGGCACTCAACATATGGCCCTTTTCTCATCAAACCTGCACATAACATGATTTCCATTTTCCTTCTGGATACGCGTATGCTCAACGATCGTATTAGTGGTTTTCTCGACATCACTATTATTCCTTTTGCTTGGGAACAAACTGTTAATCTATGTTTTTTTTTACTGAGCATGTTTTACATAACAAATCACATCATTTCTTGACCAACAACAAATTCATGATTTTTTTACTTTTCTCTTTGGTTATCATTGTTTTGTCTACATCATCTGATTCATCCTTCATCACATTAGATGACCATTGAGGGACATGTTTTTAAATATATCCCAATTGATTTGGCTTCCATTTGCTTGACATAATATCATAGACTCTCGTTTTTTAATCATTGAGCAAAGGGTGATAGGAACCAACTAGGTTTTTTATTTATCATCGAGTATATTTTGTTACCATCCAACTTGTAATTAATGATAAACGTCCTAATCCACAAGGTACAACCCAATAGGGAAGTATGATGATTATCACCTAAGTAACCTATCCTCTTCACTTTAGGCTGGATCTCTTCCAACATGAAAGGGTAGTGGAAGGAAGTAAAACAATGTTTTTGTATTTTTGAAAATAAAAGGGTGATGGAAGGAAGTGAATATTAGTGCCAATCAAACATGGGAAATCATGAAATGAAGGGTATATTCTAGGGCTTATTTTCATATGTTTCAGTAATGGAAATAGATCCAAAAGAATCAATACCTCCACAATAATATTGATATAATTTAACGCAAAAATTCTATAAGGAAGTGGCCCAAAAGGAGCCACCTTCAACTAGACAACTCAAATTTAATCTAGTAATTGAAATTAGTTACTTTTATAGGGTTCCTATAGGATAATAAAGAAAAGAATCAACAAAAAAGTACTAAACTAACAAATGAGAAATGGGGGAGGGGGTTTGGGATGTTACTCCACATGAAAAACCACTTCCAAGTGGTAGAGTTAACCCTTCAAATGGATCAAGTTTCTAGTCTATGTAGAATAAATAACACCAAATTCAACCCTTTAAGCACAAAATATTATGCAATCAATAATGAAATAGCCCTTATATATCACATATGCTCCAATAAAGATATTTCAATGAACATCCATGGAGGGGAAGCTCAAAAAATCCAACGATGAATACAAATGAGGAAGTGATAATATTTATATAGAGTCTAGCTAAACTTACTTTACTGTAAATCAATAATATCTCATGTGAAAACCCTATATATAGCTTATGGAGGAGTAAAAAAATATTCCCTCCAACTAATTAATCAACAATACATAAAATAACAAAGTGTTCAAGGCCACAAATACATGTTGCCAACAAAAATATCCCCAAGAGAGTGGGACATCCCCATCAAAGAAGGAATGATATGTGTCAAAGGTGCAATGCATAGGCTCCAAAGGCCTCAAAGGGGATATATCCACAAGTTACCACAACTAAATCCTCAAAGTAGGTAATAAAAAACTCCTATATATCCTCCAAAGTTCATGTGTAGTTCTCCATGGTTAATCATCCCAACAATCAATTAATAGAAGCTCCAAAGAATGGACAACCCTCAATATATGCATAAAATATGGGTCGTGTTTCATTAAGATCTAGGGTAATATTTTCCATGGGAATATATCAATAATGACCTCTCCTAATAACCAAAACACTCAATAAAAAAAGGTGGTGTATACATAAAATGAGTGGTCAAAATGTAGTGAGAATTTTCCCATGGTAGGATTTTAAAGCACCATAACTACGTCATTTTTTGTCAGAATTTGTATTTCGACTACATATTGAAAATTTAGAAACCACTCTATATCTAGTTGCATTGGTATGGTTGAAATATGTGCACTTTGTCAAAAATTAATTACTCTCAAAGCTAAGACTCCCTCAAAATATAGATGAACATATGTGTAATAAGGCCCCAAAGGGCAGACGTCCTCCTCAAATCAATAAAATGAAACCATGGTACAAGGTATCAATATTTGGAATATCCATGAATCAAGGGAGTAAACCTACACATGTGTGTAAAATATTACTGCCAAGGTGAGTCATCGCATCAATAATCATAAGATAGTATCCCATGCAACCTCCAAAGGGCAGAGCACTTCATTAATGAGAGAAGTAACCAACACTTCTTCAAGAGTGGACCATCAAATGCATAGACATAAGTACAAGCAAACTTCTCAAGTGGATGTCTTGAATATGTTGTGCAAGTAACCTTTTTCAAGAGGGATGTCTCCTCAAAATTAGGCACTAAACCATGAAGAACCTCCTCAAGAGGATTTTGGCATCTGCTAAGATGAGAAATCCCAAAAACAAGCATGATAAAATGTGAAAAGTAACCTCCAAAGTGAATTTCATCATCAAATCAAGCAACTGAATTCAACATATAAGGCCTCAACATGTCAAATGTTAATAACACTCAACATGGACATGTGCTCTTTTTGGGAGTGCAAGAAAACAATATAATCTTGACATGTACATGCTAGCAATAACCATTATCATCAAGCAAAAAATATGTTGTGGAATTGTTACTGAACGAATTGGTAAGTGATGACATGAACTAATCTCCCTAACTTCAATAAGAAATTAGAACAAACCATGATAGAGTACAAACTTTTCCTTATGTTTCCATTGTAATGTATACTAGCTTAATGAGGGATAAACAACATATCATTTAAACTTTGTTTGATCCTTGTAGTGTTGTCTTTGCTCCATCTCAAGGTTCTTGGGATGTTGAACCTATTTGTAAACACAAACCAACAAAGAGAGAGAAACAATATATATATTCTAATGGAACCTATGCATAAGATCAAGGAGTTATGCAATAAAAATGGAGACACTTTTATAGGAAATAAATGTATTATTTTATTATATTGATGAAAGTGGAGAATACAAACTATGACTTGGTGTTTCAAGGCCCATTCTGATGGCCCTTTTCCTCAACAAACACACACCTCAAGACTACACACAACATGACTTGGAAAGCTAAAGAAAAACCATCACAAGCACAATCTTCAACATAATTCTTCACACATAAGATCGACTAACTCTTCTCATGAGAGATCCCTCCTTATATAGAGTGAAGGGGAAGGGATGAAGGGATAAGGATATTGGCATGTTTTGCAGGAAAGAGTGTGCTTGTCATTGATGGAAAGAACATAAGGTGGAGTAGAAGGAAGCGTAAGCTCAGGAGGAAGAGTGAATAGCAAGCAAAGATCACAGCTCAGAAAGGAAAGTGCAGTACATAAGAGAATGAAGATAAATCTCAGGAGGGTTAGCGAATGAATATCTAAGATCAGGGTGAGAAGCTTCAACAACCATCCAATCAATAAATCGACCATGATGATCATCTCATATTACAGACGTCGGTCATATGAGTGACCATGGGCTTGAGGATCATTGGAGGATCGTGACCGACAGATCTACAAGCCAGATCAACGACAAGGATGAATTGTGGGAAGAGAAATATGAATTAAACTACTCACCAGTTACAATCCCACAATATTTCTAGATCGTCAAATCTCATAGCTTCAAATATCTACGACTGCAGTTGATTCAACAAACAATGAATTAAAGTCAGATTAAATCATGACCGTCGGATGCGCAATCGCCAAATCTACGACATGGATGAATTATGGAGATTGAAAGGAGAATTAAACATCATGCTGGTTCCAATCCTGCAATTAGTTAGGACCATCCGATCTTATATCTTCGAAGATCGATGATTTTGCTTGACTCACCAACAACGCACAACTTCAAGTTGCATAGTTTGGGTGTCGAGTTAAATCACTTGCAAGTTGTGGTTCAGAAATCATCGTCATTCGTTGATCTACTTCGAATGTATTCTCGACTGTTGGATCATTTTTGAGTGGAAGGACAGGATAAGCGGGGGAAAACGATTGATAATTCAATTATGCGAATTCCTATCAATCTTCGCATCACTTTTGAGTGGAAGGACAGGATAAGCCAGAAGAGATGCATCGCAGAAATATCAAGACATCGATTTAAGATCTTGATCAACGAAGAGGTTTCACCTCGTATCTAAAGATGCAAGGAGGATATGCTCTGGAAAGCTTGAGATTTGCAATTCTTGGAATGCGAATTTTCGTCAGCCGTCGGATCATTCTAAGTGGAAGGATAGAATAAGCCAGAAGAGCTGCATTATAGAAAGATCGAGCTGTCAATCTAAGATCCTGATCAACGAACATGATTCACTTTAGATCTAAAGTTACGAGGATGTTACGCTCCAGAAATCTTGATATGTTAAATACCCGAAGCCTGGAAATATGAAATGAATAATGACCGTCGAATTTGGAGGACAAACGAGGATTGTTAGATCAGGGTTGTTGGTCAACAAACCACGTAAGAAAAAGACCATGTGGTAGACCACATCAGCAAGTCCATGTCAAAATACCACGTCAGTATACCATGTCAACAAATACACATGGCATCATCAGATGATGACAAGCGTCAAGAGGAAATTGGCTCGTGCCATGTCAACAAGTGACATAAGCAAGTTATGTCACTCTGGGAGAATTGCTTCCGGAGTTTCAAATTTCAAAAGTCATGAACTCTCCAGGCATGAAGATCTGAAGTCTCTCTCGGACATCGATCTAAGATACTATCATGACCATTAGATCAAGGATATGAACATGTGTCACATCAGGAGATCTATGTCGACATCAGCAAGAAAATGTGATAGACCACGTTAGTAGTCTACGTCAGCAAGGACACATGGCACAACTAGAGAACAACAAGTGTCAAGTTGAAATAATCATTTTAGGTACATGCAAATCATGAATCTAAGTGACACGTGGAATCTTCTCAGCTCATGACACATCATCAAGTGATAGAAGAGTTACGTCACTCTGGGAGTTTTGCTTTAGGAGTTTTACCACCAACACTTGCCCAAAGACCCAAAGTCCAAAAATGTTGAAGATTCGAAGTGGACACGAGACGTCTGATCTAAATATCACTTCGGGAGCAATCTCATCCATCCATATACTACAGTGGAAGGAAAGTGTAAGTGAAAATGTTAACTGATAGCAAGCGGTCTCCACGGTCTTATGACTGGCTCATCAGGTGATCACTCCAGAGGAAATAATGGGTTGAGATTTGAAATCTTTGAAGTTTGGAGAATCGAGGAGATATTGATCATTAATCCGAGAGGGACACACATCAGAGGCTTGTCAGCTCCAGAATATTGACATACAAAAGACGGAAAGGGTTGAGACTTGAAATCTCTGAAGTCTGAAGACCCGAAGGAGATCTCAACCATTGATTTGATGTTAGGTGCACTCTCAACCATTGATATGGATACAATGGAAGGATAGAGTAAGTGTAATAGCCAAAGAATCAGAGTAAAAGGTGTCCATCCATATCAATGGTTGATTAAGTCATGGATGTCATATTAATCCTTGTAAGAATCAAATCTGATGATTGATTTTCTTTTCACGAAATGAATGTAAACTGTTTGATCTATTTGGGAGTTATGATTCAGAAGTTTTGAAGGGTTTGAAACCCAAAATTTCTGAAGGGCAAAATGATGAATTTACGACAATCGTGGATTTCAGGAGATTGAATTGTGACCGTTGAATTGATAAGCACTTAAGCACTTGTTAAGCCTAGGTGTATGGTCACCGCTAGTGGTCACGAGAAGGAAGGGTCTTAGAAGACAGAAGGCATAATTTACTTGTTGTAACTGCCAGAAAGGAGTGATTGTATCAGCTAGATAACTCGAGGAGATTCAGGGTGATTGCTAGAGGAGATGAAGAGTCTCGAGGTAAATACCAATGGAATGAAGACTGATCATAGAGACAATTGACAGATGGAAAAGTGTCTCACTTCCGTAGAAGGCAAAGAATCTCAAGATAAGCCATTGATGACTAACAAACTTAGTATAACTTCCAAAGAAGATGATGTGTTGCATGGATGATCTTGCAGAGGACTTGGCATTATAAATATAAGTAGAACAAAGAAGAGATGGTTTCTTTTGTTGAGATTTATTCATGCAGGTTGAAGAATGTTGTGTGCGGTAGATGAAACACACAGAAGAGGCGTAGTGCATAGAATGGAAATAATACATAGAGAATAAAGCGCAGAAGGCAAGCATAGAACAAAAATTCATATCAGAGAGAGGAAGACAAAGTTGAGGTGCGTATGCAGAGACATAGTAGAAGATCAGAAAGATCAAGAAGATGCAAGCAGGAAGACACGTATGTAGGTAGAGAAGACAAGTGTAGTAGAACAATGATGAGATAGGTAAGTCATTGATATACACTGTATCTTTGTAATAAATTCCAGTAAGAAAATATTTATAATTCAGGGTGGTAGGGAGGACTATTGTTGTCAGAGTTTCAAGTGGGTGCTTGAACACAGGGAGTTGTAGCTTCCATTTGGTTGCAACCAGAAAAACCATGGTGGAAGGGTGGTGCAAGGGAGAACTATTGTTTTATGTTATATAGGTTGGTTCTTGTGTAACTGGAAGTTCGTGCTTCCATCCAGTTGGTGTTGGAACACTCAGGGAGTTGGTGCTAGAGAAACTAGAGAGTTAGTGCTCTCAGTAGGTTGCTTCTTTTAAAACAGAGGTGGTAACCTTAAAGGGAGTTGGTACTCCTAAGAATGATAATGTACAGAAAATAAATATTACTTATCATATCAAGAAGAAGAGGTTTTTCCCTTTATGGGTTTCCTCAAGAAATATCCGTCTCTGTATATTTCATGTGTGTGATTTATGTTGAATATTCTATTGCTTACTTCCCTGCATTATTATGATTGTCATTGAGTGTTCTGTAAATATTTTAAAATGGGAATTATTGTTTAAGCATAGTAACAACTGATTCACCCCCCCCCCCTCTCTTAGTTGTCCAACAATTCGTATCAGAACAGGTTCCTTTTATTTAAAGGTAGAGCAGTAATCTTTAACATGTCAAGTCATGAAAGAACTTCAACCAATAAAGCCCCTCTGTTCAATGGAATAAACTTTTCCTTCTGGAAAGTTAGGATGAGAACCTACATAATGGATTTAGATGCAAATGTCTGGGATGTGGTAGAGACTGGTTATGTAAAGCTAGTTGTACTATCTAATATGGATGACAAGCTAGAATTCACTTTAATGCTAAGGCTATGAATGCTATTCTGAGTGGGCTTGCAAAAGAAAAATTTGTAAAAGTTATGCACTTAGAAACTGCCAAAGACATGTGGGACAAACTCATTAGCAGTTATGAAGGTAATGAGAAGATAAAGGATGCCAAGCTTCAAAACTACAGACTACAGTTTGAATAGCTACAGATGAAAGAATATGAAACTATTGGGAAGTAATTTCTAAGAGTTGAAGAACTAGTAAATGAAATGAAATCTCTTGGTGAAAAAATTGAGGAAGCCACTTTAGTTCAAAAAATTTTGAGATCTCTGCCAGATAGGTTCAACCCAAAGGTCTCTACTATAGAAGAACTTAATTATCTAAAATATTTGGATTTTGATCAACTTCTAAGAACATTGACTGCATATGAAATGAGGATAGGTAAAGATAAATCCACCAATAGAGAAGCTTCTTTTAAAGCAGATACGAATGAGGAATCTGAGCCTGATGAAATTGAACCGAAATTTGTGAGAAGACTAAAGAAAGGATCAGGAAAGTATCAAGGAAATTTTCCCTTCAAACTTTTTAACTTTGGAAAGATAGGTCACTTTGCATCTAAGTGTCCACACAAGCAGAAGGACCAGAAATCTGAAGGTGAAGAGAAGTACAAATCCAAAATATTTGATAAAAAGAAAAGTTTATGTGTAAACAATGATGATTGTTCAGAAGACACAGATAATGACTCTTCCTATGAAGATAAGGTAAATGAATTAGTGCTTATGGTCAAAGAGGATTATGATAATAAAATCATAGGAAGTGATTTTGATTATGAGTAAGTTGTGGTTGACTTGGAAGGAGAGATGATCAACGCTTTGGAAGAGATTGACAGACCCAAACTTAAGAAGAGGATGCAAAAAAAATTGTTGATACAGTTTGAGAAAGGAAGTAAAAAACCCAATGAATACTTTTCTCTGATAAAAGTGGAATTAGAATAGGCAAAGAAAATATAGGACATTCTGAAACAAGAGTTATTAAAGAATAAGGAAGGATGTGAAGCTCTGAAAGAAGTAATGAAAACTAGAAAAGAGTTGGAGAGGTTTAAATCCTTGTATCACCAGAATCTGTCAAGTATCAAATCCTTAGAAGGATTAGCCACCATTATAAATCAGCAAAGGAATCCAAAGTTGAAAACCAGTTTGGGTTATGAAGAGGTATCAAGTAGTGGTCATCCAAGAAATAAAGAACCCATCAAGTTTGTCAAATATACAACCAATGACAACATCAAACCTGTAGAAACAAAGGAAGATAATCAACCACTAAGGAGGAATAAAGAAAAAGGTGCCAGAAATGAATCTGTAGAACAAAGAAATAATACACCCTCTACTGAAGGAAATCATCAAAATGGAAGAAATCGACATGATCAAAGAACACAACCATTTTCCTAGTACAAAGAGTTTTTCTATGGATATTGTTTCTATTGTTCTAACTTTGGCCACAAAGTTGTAAATTGTTCTAACTCATTGATCTATAGTGCAAGTTTTGTGGGGAGAGATGCAGTTGCAACTGCAACTGTAGAAGAAATAAGGGTGCATATGGAGGGTCTATGTCTTTTTTTCTTGGTGATGTGTTGGTGGAGGCCAACTACTCTAGTACTCTGGCTAGAGTGTGTTGCAGTTGCATAGTTGGTTTGTCTTGGTGATGTACTAGTAGATTCCAACCACTCTAGTGCTCTGGATAGAGTGAGCTGCAACTGCATTGTTTATCTCTTGGTTGTATGTTAGTGGAGGCTAGACACCCTAGCGCTCTGGCTAAGGTGTGTTGCATCTATGTTGTTGGGATTCTTTCTTGTGGTTTTCTCGAGTGGATAGAGCTTGTTGTTAGTTATTTTATATTGACAAGGATATTCTCTATATGAAGATTTGTTGGGCTTTATTCCCTTGTGTAGAAGGGTATCTCAAGATGAATATGCTATGCTTGGGGGAGGCACGAGTAGGTGCCTATGGTTGAGTGGCGATGGTGTAGAATCGCCTATGGTCATAGTGGTCTAGGTTGACGCAATTGTCCATCTTACCCAAGATATTCACGACTACCTTAATGAGCCCGAGTTCTAGTTCAAGCAGTTCGTGCAAGAACTCAAGACTATTGTCCCATCTGTTGAGATAGTCAACACATGAAGAATTTGGCTTGAGGACGAGCCAAGTAATAGCAGTGAGGGCCTATTGGCACCTAAATTTTTGGGTTAATATCGTGCATGAGCACAAATAAAGTTGTACATTCCCATTCTAGTTTTTCACGTGCCTGAGAGAATGGATGGATAACAAGAAGAAGTGCACTGCATACTGAGCTTTTATAGTGCACACCCAGCTTGAATTCTACCAAGTGTGCATCGACCCAATTTTTTTTAGGTGCACTGGAATTAAAAAAGATGTAAGACATAATCAAGAAAGGAATCATCAGGAAATATCCATGAATGATTACTACCAACAACACAAGGAAACATGGAACAATGAAAGGATAAGCTAGTTAGGAAACTATGATCACCCCAATTCTAAAAAGGATATGTGGATTGCAGGCAAGTTCCAGAAGTGTGTGAGGCAGTTTGTCAATAGAGTGGAGCAGAGATGGAAGAGATAGAATTATTGAGTAGAGAAAGATGTAAAATAAAGAAATGACATCAGAAATAGAGTTAGTCAATCATGGAATTCACTAAGTTATTGTTGTTAGTTATTCATTGTCAAGAGCTCGCTCCAAGTATTTGTAATAGTGTAATTTTGTAATTCTTTTGAATAGAGTCTAGGTCTGTCATATGTCTGATGTCTAAAAGGATATACATGGCACAATATGTTGTAATTTTGGGGAATTCTCTGAAGATGACATATGACTCTTTTGTTGTAGAATATTGTTTTCTTAATGTATGCTTGTCTTCAATGGAATGGAAGGAGTAATAAAGTTGCAACATTTTCTATATGTCGTGTGTCACTCCTGTTTTATTTGGATATGCATGTGTATTGTTTTACATATTTATAATAGGAAGCTTTTGTTGATGGAGTGTTTGAATGCTATCCAAGATGGATCCATGTGTATTTATTCTCTCATCCATGTCACAAGACCATATGGTCTTTGTGATCTTCATTGTGTCTTGGGTGAGACCTTCTTTGGCCTTGGTGGAATATTAATATGTCGATGCTTTAGAGTTTTTGTTTGTCAACTATAGACAAAACCCAGGTCTAAACTTCCCAGCGTTAAGAAGGAAGAATGCAAGCGTGAAAATTCCCAACACGTACTTTACTACCGTATTGAATATCTTGTTACTGTAAGGGATGATGACATGTCCTCCTCTTTTTAGGATTTTAGTTTGGTAGCCTTCAATGATTTTATCTTTCTCTATTACAACTCATTGAACCCAATACTCTATGTATTTCAAAGTAAAAACCTATCCTTTATAATAAGGGTTTGACATTAATCCATAGAATTAGGGAATTCATAAATATTCTTAAGGTATGAATCTCGTATTTTACTGATTAAAATTTATCTCTGTATTTTTTAGATTCAACTTTAAAAAGTGTAAAAACTTCTCTAACTTTCTAATTATATAATATATAAAGAAAACAACATATATTTATTTTCATCATTTGTATAATTATATATATATATATATATATATATATTTATAATATTAAATAGATAAATCACTTAAATTAATATTTAAATCTCTGGAGCGTTTGACTATAGAGGACTATCTAAACAATTGGTACTCTAGACCATAATTAAAAAATTATAACTTTCTTCCTTTCCTATTTCTCTGGGGAGTTTGGATAGCACACAATGCACGTCTTTTCAGAGATGAACTAGTTCAAACTTTTCAAACCTTCTCTTAGATAACTTCCCTTTTGAAATTATTCAAGGAGAATACTAAGGATGTGGTTCCACGAGCGATTGGTGGTTTACATATTGACAAAGAGAACTATTGGATTTTCTTTGATGGTGCATGCTAGGGTCAATCCAAATTGTGTGGAATAGGAGGTGTCTTGTATTTCTCAAATACATAGTATATAACTTTCAAAGTAAATTGTTGCAGAGGTACCAAGAATCAAGCAAAATTATTGACCATTAGATCATTATCAAAGTTGGCATGTAACAATAAGGTAAAGGACTACGAGTCTTCTGGGATTCCTCCTTCATCATCTATTGGATGGAAGGAAATAAAATAATTCATAATATCCACTTGCACAATATTGGTCTCCACTTAAAAGAACTAGTTGGTGCCTTCCATACTTTCAATGTTTGTCACATCTATAGGAAGTTGAATATTTTTTAGGACAACCTGTCCAAAGAGGGATTAATACGAATTGAAGGCTGAATATAGTTTAAAACCTTTCAAGAAGGCATTCAAAAAGATAAGCGAGGGACATTGAACTACTACTAAATACTATTAACATTACCATATCACTCTAATAATATTTAGGATTGATAACGTTTTTGTATTTTTGATAAAAGGATAGGATCTACAACCAATTAGCTAATAGTACAACTTTGAAAATAGAAAAAAGTATGGGGTAGTTTGGATCGTAATTCAAAGAGAAGTTTTCTCTTTATTGTGGTTGAGTCACGATCTTGCAGAGGACATAACTTCAACTCAGTGTATCGAAATTGTGCAAATTTTATATAGTTGAAAAGGTATTTCGACAAAGAAGATGATAATATGGTTTTCAAGGATTGAAAATGGCTACATTTTCCCAAGAAATTAAAATAAAATGCAGGTTTTTTTTTATGAGTTTACTTGACAACTTAACTTCATAAGGTCATATCTTGAGATCCGAGAGTCGGATTTGGATAAAATTTATATAGTTGGAAAGCGAAGCCAATGAATATAACATATGAATTGATTTCAATGGCTAATTTGAATATCATACCCATAAAATTAAAGTGTAGTCCCCCTTTTTAAAAGGGAAATTAATTAAATTTTTGAAAAATATTAGTTTATTTAAAAACTTTTATTGAAAAAGGAAAGGGACCCATTTGAAATATACAGATGTTACTGATGTGAACTCATTTAAAACACTCAAATGAGGCATTAATTAAAGTGAATGTTTTAAGAAGAGAAATAGAATGAGCCCTAGTTCGAGTCTTTTGATTTCCCTAGGGTGAGCCCTATAATGAGGGCTACTTAGGAGTGTTTTCCACCAACAAAAATAACACTAGAGAATGATGGAGATGTGTAATTCATTCATGCTCAAATTGAGATGCACCTTCATGGATTTGACCACTCTCGACATCCAAAGTTAAGAATGATCTTTCTTAAAACATTTCAATAACATGTTGCTCAATATGACTTGTGAAATTCCCTGCATGCTTTCATGATCATAATCAGGTAACTCAAATTCATAAATATTATTAAGGTATAAATCTTAATACCTCAAGAGAATCATATTATTTTCTTTAATTGTAAATATTAAAATTTGTCTCCATAATTTTTTAGAATCAACTTTGAAAATGTGTAAAAACTTCTCTTACTTTCTATCTATATAATACTTGACTTCCTATATAACTAAATTTTTATAAATGAAAATAATAATTCATCCACTATCAAATTGACTTAATTATTATTAATTTTATTTTTTTTAATTCCAAATCATATGTTAATATTTAAAAATATCATTAATAACATCTTCAAAACCAGTTATCTAGTTAAAAGTTTCTTTCAAAATCCAAATCATGTCATTTCACAAGAAATTGCAATGCATTGTATAAAAAGTATAAAAAGAAACAAATTATGATAATACATTGTATACAAAGAAACAAATTATTTGATTCATATTTAAGCTTTAAAAAAAATGGTTATTTGTCAAAATGTTAAAAAGAAATAGAAACACATTATTGTAATGCATTGTATATAAAAAAATAAAAAATTATTTGATTCATATTTAAACTTTAAAAGAAATGGTTATATATCAAAATGTGAAAGAGAAATGTATCTTTGTGAAAATGTAAAGTATGTTTATTTTATGGTGTAGCAACATTATTTTGACATATATTTATATTTATTACTAAAAAGAGGAGTGCATCTTTGCCAAAATGTAGATAAAATTTATTAACCAACACTAGTTAAAAGTATTTAAAAGGAAGACATGCTTAAGTTGAAATCTTGTTATATAATAGTGATTTAAGAATTTCTAAAGTGCATTTTCTTATGTGTTCAAAAAAATGTAGTTTCGAGACATTGAATTGATAGAAGGCATTTAGAAAATGTTGTATTCTATAAATAGATACGTAATATATTTGTATAGTCGAGTCCGGAGGATATAAGGATATTTTCCTTTTATTTCAGCGAATAATTATTTATTCTAATCACTGATCAACATAGTCATCGTAGGATCTAGAATAATGACAACATCTATTGGGCATACAAGTAAATATAAAATCATATGTATGGGATTTTATTAGATGTCTAACATAAATCAAACACAACCGATACCCAAAAATCAATGGGATTTTCGACTGAATAGTAGGTGGTGGGGTGGGAAAAGAGGAAATCATGGAGTTGTGAGTTGTGGAAATGGTGGAAAATTGAATGGAGCACATGGAGGAGTTTTGGGAAATGGAGGAGTATTGTGTAGAGGAGGAAAGCGTGGAGTTGTGGAAATGGTGGAAAATTGGATGGCAGTTGTGGAGGAGATTTGGGAAATGGAGGAGTATTGGGTAGAGGAGGAAATCCGGGAGTTATCGGTTGTGGAAATGGTGGAAAAATGAATGGAGATCCTAGAAGAAATTTGGGGAAAGGAGGAGTCATGGGTAAAAGAGGAAAGTTTGGAGTGGTCGGTTTTGGAAAGGGTGGAAAACTGAATGGAGGTCCCAGAGGAATTTTGGGAAAAGAAAAGCCTGGAGTGGTCGGTTTGCGAAATGGTGGAAAACTGAACAGAGGCCCTGGAGGAATTTTGGGAAAAGGAAAGCCTGGAGTGGTTAGTTGTGGAAATGGTGGGAAACTGAATGGAGTCTCCTGAGCAATTTTGGAAAAAGGAAAGATTAGAGTGGCCGATTTTGGTTTTTGAAATGGTGTCAGTTGTGGAAATGGTGGAAAACTAAATGGAGGTCTGGGAGGAATTTTGGGAAAAGAAAATACTAGAGTTATTGGTTTTGGAAATGGTGTTGGTTGTGGAAATGGTGCAAAATTGAAGGAAGGTCCTTCAGGAATTTCAGAGAAAGGAAAGTCTGGAGTGGTTGGTTTGCGAAATGGTGGAAAACTGAACAGAGGCCCTGGAGGAATTTTGGGAAAAGAAAAGCCTGGAGTGGTCGGTTTGCGAAATGGTGGAAAATTGAACAGAGGCCCTGGAGGAATTTTGGGAAAAGGAAAGCCTGGAGTGGTTAGTTGTGGAAATGGTGGGAAACTGAATGGAGTCCCCTGAGCAATTTTGGAAAAAGGAAAGATTAGAGTGGTCGGTTTTGGTTTTTGAAATCGTGTCAGTTGTGGAAATGGTGGAAAACTAAATGGAGGTCTGGGAGGAATTTTGGGAAAAGAAACTACTAGAGTTCTTGGTTTTGGAAATGGTGTTGGTTGTTGAAATGGTGGAAAACTGAAGGAAGGCCCTTAGGAATTCTGAGGAAAGGAAAGTTTGGAGTGGATGGTTTTGGAAATGGTGTTGGTTGTGGAAATGGTGAAAAACTGAAGGAAGGCCCTTCATGAATTCCAGGGAAAGGAAAGTCTGGAGTGGTTAGTTTTGGAAATGGTGGAAAACTAAAGAGAGGTTCTGAAGGAATTTTGGAAAAAGGAAAACATGGAGTCTTTAGTTGTGGAAATGGTGGAAATGGCGTTGGTCAATTCCTAAAATGCCATGGGATGAAAGAGTGTGTCACCTTTGTGACACTAAGAAGGTTGAAGATGAAAAGAACTTTCTCTTAGATTGTCTACCCTATACCCATATTAGATCTCATTTTCAAAATATGTGTCACACTACCAACCTTCCTGACCTCTTAACTCAACAAAAGTATGGTGATCTTGGAAAGCTTCTCTTAATGCATTTTGAGCACAGAATTTTTTTTCTAAAGAATTGCAAGTAATCACTTACCCTCTTAAGGTTTGATAGACCATTTTGGTCTTAGTGGACGTTAATCATTATCATTATATATATATATATATAGACATATTTTTTGTTATTAATATTTTTTTGAATAACACATGTTAAACATATTAGTGTTGAAGGAATTACATATCTCCCTTACATGGAGAAGTAAAGAGGTAAGTATTTTTTAACTTTCAATTACTTTAGGTCTATTTATAAAGATTATATAAAATTTATTTATTTAAGGTGGATTTTGAAATATTGTGTTTATTGTTAATATTGAATATTTTTGTGATCAATATTTTTTTTTAATTTCAAGTGTCAATTCCATGTTAAGTGTTTTTTTTAAAATTCAAGTGTCAATCCCATGTTAAGAAATGAAGGAATTTACGCATCTCCCTCATACTTGGCTATAAAATGGACCTTTTGACACAATAACATTTAACCTTCTTCATTTATTATTACTTAAATGTACATACAACATTATTTCAAAACACAAATTTAATTTTTGACTATAATGAATCAAGTTTGTGATATGGAAATGTGAAGTGCATCCTCTTAATGATAATCAAAATATAGCACCAAATGGATTTTAACCAATACCAAAAGATTGTGGATTCTCCTATTTTTTCTTCTCCCATTCCTTCATTGTACTTCACAAAGTTCTTTTGGATTTTCTCTATCACTGTTTTACTGTAGAAAATCTTATCATTTTCCCAAGATATGTTTTTCGATTTATCTTCTTTTATAACCATTGATTGGGTTTTTTAGTTCCAATCAGGTTTCTTTGACCAGGGTTTCGACATCTTCTTGTCCTACAAGAAATTCGATTACAATAACTCAGTGATTTTACTTTTTTCAGCAAAAGTAACTTCCAATGTTAAGTGGGAGTGTTCTTCCTTTCCTTAGGGGATTAGAGTGATTGTTTCCCTTCTGTCGAGCATAGGGCACTCAACATATGGCCCTTTGCTCATCAAACTTGCACATAGCGTGATTTCCATTTTCCTTCTGGCTGTGTTAAGTACCAAATATCTACAAATATAATCACAACAAGAGACACCAAGAACAATATGCAAAATCTCTTTTATTATTACCAAAACCCTTGAGGTTGGGAAACACCATACAATGGATCCCATTATGGAAGGGATCCTCTCATATTCACTTTTCTCTTCGAGAGGGAAACCTCCTAATGACCTACAAAATACAAATACAATACTTCTCTTCACACCCCATTACATTCCTTGAATATCTTTATATAGTGCTACCAACCCCTAAGAACATTCTAGAGGAGGAACCTTCTAGAATAAGAACCTTCTAATAAGTCCTCTTCCATTTATTATATCTAACTATCATAGTGGGACTTATTTAATAATATAGTGGATCTAGTCCACTTTACATTGAATGGTCTCTACTATTATTACTATGGGCCCTCTGGGTCCCCCACTACCTTGCTAGCTACACTACATTCCATCCCCCTAAGAACATTCTAGTGGAGGAACCTTCTAGTAAGTTCTTTTGCATTTATTATATCTAACTACCATAGTGGGCCTTATTTAATAATATAGTGGATCTATTCCACCTCACATTGAATAACCTCCACTATTATTACGACGGGCCCTTCGTGCCCCCACTACCTTTCTAGCTACACTACAGGCTAAGTGTGTTCTCAACAATTGTATTATTCGTTTGCTCAATGTCACTATTCTGTCTTTTTCTTGGAAAAACACTGTCAATCTACATTATTGTTTACCAACCATTCTTTACATAACAAAGCACATCGCTTCTTTAAAACCAACAACTTCATGATTTTTTTAATTTTCTCTTTGGTTATCACCATTGTGTCTACATCATAAGATTCATCCATCGTAACATTAGATGACCATCAAGGCACATGTTTATAAATCTCTCCCAATTGATTTGGATTCCCTTTGCTTGTCAGAATATCATGGACTCTCATTTTTTAATCATTGAGCAAATGGTGATAAGAACCAACTAGGTTTTTTTTTTATCATTGAGTATATTTTGTTACCTTCCAACTTGTACTTAATGATAAACGTCCTAATCCAAAAGGTACAAACCAAGAGGGAAGTAAGAGGATTTCCATCTAAGTTATCCCTAGTTGAATACCTTAGATGGAAATCCTCATACCCATGTAATCCATCTAAGTTAGTCCTAGTTGAATACCTTAAACCCTAAAAGATTTGATAATATACATGATTTCTTTACTAAATTTAAATCTTTGATATTGAGCTTGGGTGAATGTGGTATTGAAAAGTCTACACAAGAGAAACAACTTATTCTAAAAATATTGGCCAAGCTAGGACCAAAATACACTCTATATGTCTCCAATTTCCATTCTAGCAGATGTATTTTTGGAACAAATTGGAAAATGCATATGATGGCTCAGTTCATTGAGTATCTCACACAAGAGCAGAAAAAAATCATACAGATGGGTCTCATGAATTATCCCAAAGAAAATGCACTCGCCATGCATGATGGAAAAGGATCATCCAAACAAAACAAGAAGGATAAACAAAACAAGAAGGAGGGATATTCAAAATCCTTCAAGGTTTCTTCAGGTTCCAAAGATTCTTCAAATTCCAAAGGGAAGAATAAGAAGGGAAAGAAGTGCACATATTGAGATAAACCAAATCATCAAGAATCCACATGCATGAAGAAACAAATCAATCTTATGGCACATGCACTTCAACAGAACAACCTTGGAAACTTCATTCCAGAGGGAGTCAAGAAGAAAAATGAAGAAGATCATGCTCCTAATAGAGGTAGTCATCATGCTCTTGTTGTAATTATTTCCTCATCAGATTCTGGCTAATCACATCATATGGAAACTCAAGAAAAAAAATTTAGTTCTTTGAGTTCATGCTCTGGATCTCCTATGCTCATGGGGGATGATACTCCAATAGCATTTGCAGGAGAGGGAAGACTGGAACTCTCTAATGGAAGTTTTGAGAATGTTTTACATGTTCCAAATCTTTTTATAAATCTACTCTCAATTTATCAGATCACTCAAATAGGTAAAAAGGTTGAATTTACATTAGATTAAGTTATTGTACTTGACATGCATGACAGTTCCATTATTGTATTTGGTGAGGTAGATCACAAATCATGGTTGTATAAGCTCCCTAAGTTTATTGACTATGATTCCTCTTTGCTACTTACACATGATAATGATAGTAGTAGAGTATGGCATGAGACATTTGGTAATTTAAAATTTAGGTGCATATAATGACTTTCAAAGCAAGGAATGGTCAAGGGCTTGCCAGACATTCACTTCTTTGAAGGGGTTTCTGAAGGATGCATTCTTGGCAAGCATCCTGAAGAGAAGTTTGAAAAGGGGAAGGCAAGGAGAGCCTCCTCTTTCTTGGAGCTTGTTCACAATGATTTCATGGGTCCATTTCCACATTCGTCCATCAAAAAGGCAAGGTATGTCCTTAATTTTATTGATGATTTCTCACGCTATACTTGGGTTTATTTTCTTAGGAAAAATTATGAAGTTTTTGAGCATATCAAAGACTTCAAAGCTCTAGTAGAGACACAAACTGGGAAGAAAATCAAGATCCTCCATACAAAAAATGGAGGGGGTATATAAACAAAGATGTTCAAAATATTTTTCCTAAATCTGGTATCCAGTTGTAGCACACAGTTTCATACTCTCCACAACATAATGGAGTTTCTGAAAGGAAGAACATGTCTCTCAAGGAAATGACCAATTGCATGTTGCATGCAAGATCACTTCCTTCTGAGGTTTGGGCTGAGACACTTAACTTTGTTGCTTACATACAGAATGGGACACCTCATAGATCTATTGAGGATAGGAAACCTTTTGAGGCTTTGACATGTGAAAAACCACATGTCACACACTTTTGCATCTTTGGATATAGATCATGGGCCCATATTCCTTATGAAAAGAGGAAAGCCTTAGATACAAGGAGAACAACTTTCATCTTTGTGGGATATCCAGATGATTTGAAGTGGTACAGATTGATTCATCCCTCTACATACTGGCTCATCATTAACTACAATGTTTAGTTTGAGGAGAGTCCTTTGCATGCACCGCCAGTGCAACATGCAGAGACTCATGTGCTTCCATCAGTTCTAGACATCAGAGATGATGATTCCACACACTCATATGTTACATATTGATACACATATCTAGAGGATTCTATACATGCATATGAGAAGGTAGTACAACCAAATGAGGAGCCAACATCGGAGCTTCAGGAAATTCCCAAGTGGGCACAGTACACACTTCAGGAAAAAGGAAACCTTGCAGGGGTTCCATTGGATTCGAGGAGGAATCGATATCATCATGTGGATCCTTCTCATGTACTTTCAAATTCTGAACCAACGATGCCCATGCATTGCTATATGGTTCAATCTTCTGATCCACATACCTATAGTGAGGTTGTTGACAATCCGCTATGGGAAGAATCCATGTAGGAGGAGAATGACTCTCTCCTATAGAATCAGACTTGGGATCTGGTTCCACTTCCACCAGGAAGGAAACTTGTCAGATGAAAATGGGTCTATAGGACCAAGAGAGCAACAAATGGTCAGGTGAAAAGGTACAAGGCCATATTATTTGCAAAAGGATTTCAACAGATTCATGGGATAAATTATGATGAGACCCTTGCTCCTATTGTAAATATGGACTCCATTCTCTTAGCTCTAGCCATTGTAGGAGAAAAGGGATGGGAAGTTCACCAGATGGATGTCAATAATGATTTTATTCATGTTGATCTTTTAGAGGATATCTACATGGAGCAGCCGCAAGGTTTCATTAAGAACTCATCTTTAGTATGCAGATTGAAGAAGTCTCTCTATGGCCTCAAGAAGGAACCTAGAGCATGGTATGAAGATATGGATTCTTACTTGATTTCACATGATTTTGTTAGATGTAAATCTTATTCCAATGTTTACATGTTGAGGAATACTAACTCTGTGATGATTTTAATACTCTATGTTGATGATATTTTGATCACTGGTAGCTCTGCTTCAACCATTGATTTGGTCAAATATGTTTTGCATGATAGGTTCTCTATGAAAAACATGGGTTCACTACACTTCTTTCTTGGTCTTGAGATTAGTCAAGATTCTTTCGACATCAAACTTTCTCAAGTTAAGTATGTCAGGGATCTTCTGGATAGATTCCACATGACAGACTGTAAGTCTGCACCTACACCCTTCTTAATAGGATTGGACTTGAGGATGGCAGGGATACACCATTAGTGGAAAACACTTTGTATCGATAGTTGGTGGGGAGTATTATGTATCTCACCCACACCCATCCAGATATCTCATATGCGGTAGGAGAAGTTTCCAGATACATGCAAGAACCCCATGATATGCACTGGAATGATTCCAAGCGCATCCTCATATATGTTTAGGGAACCATGAGTTATTAGATTCACTATGAAGTTGGTTTTGCGTTATATCTCATAGGCTTCATAGATTCAGATTGGGGTGGTGATAGCACACATTGCAACTCCACGTCCGAGTATACTCTCAGTTTGGGGCTAGGCCCAATTTGTTAGTTAAGTAAGAAGCAATCAACTATTTCTTTATCTTCCAAAGAGGTAGAGTATAGAGGAGTATCCAACTGTGTCATTCAAACAATTTGTGCTTTAACACTTCCTTATCGATCTTGGTATCTAGTTTCACTGTCCGACTATCATATGGTGTGACAATCAGAGTACACTGAGATTTTGTAGAGATCTAGTACAATGACAGTGAACCAAACACATTGAGGTCCACATGCATTTCATCAGAGATTTAGTACATGACAAGATCATTGATTTGTATTTTTGTCCTTCATCTAAGCAGACTGCAGACATATTCACCAAGACCTTCACTAGGTTGAAGTTTCAGACTTTGTGGAATCACCTTGGAGTGAAGAACACGATTTCCTAGAAATTGCCTTTTCTTCTTTTGATAAATTGTCTTTTGAGGGGGGGTTTTGTTCCCACGTGGTTTTCCCTCTTTCCTCATTTTTATTTAGTGTTCATTAGTTTCATTGTACATGAGTACCTAATATGGCCTAGTAGTCGGGACTCAATTTTTACTCCATAGTGATGTTCAGGGGGGTATTGGAGAAACTCATATTTTCGGCACACTAGTTCAGTGGGAGTTAACTGACTAGTTCTATTCTATACTAATTTTAGACGATCACTATTATGCTTGCATTACTAAGAAAAGATCAATGCAGCTCACTGCTTCTTTTCTTTTCTTAATTATAGGATGTCATTGCCTATATTAGTGAATATCACTCACTCATTGAACGGATCACAATATACATTGATTCTCATTCTTCATATTGTATCTCTTTTCCTTTTATTGATAATCTTTGTTTCTGTATGATTTAGCTAGGTGTCCTGTGCAGGTTTCCATGAAACAATGACAATATACATCAAATGAGTGGTCAAAATGCAATGAGAATTTTCCCATGGTATATTTTGAAAGAACCATAACTACATCATTTTTTGTCAAAATTTATATTTCGACCACATTTTGAAAATTTAGCAACCACTCTATATATAATGGCATTGGTTTAGTTTAAATATGGGCACTCTTTTAAAAATTAATTACTCTCTGCTAGCGGGAAACCCCCCCTATGACTACACTAGGGTTCATAATGTAGGCAGATCAATTAACTATCTAAAATTCAACTAGTTCTCTAACTACCCCAAACATACCCAAGACTCATGCAAGAAAAGAAAAGATGAGAGGGATCGGGTAACTATACCTCTACTCTATGTCTGGTGATGATCCCCTCACGCTTGAAATCTTCGCTGACTACACACCTCCTCCCAAGGCTAGCCTGCATTCAAAGATAGACAAACATAAATCTACAAGCATGCAATTCATATACGAATTAGGGTTAGATGTTAGAATGTCAAAACATAAACCATTAAAATCATTGAATACATCATGATTTGGGATAGGAAAAATACTTCTTTTATTAATAAATCAATGATTATACCTTTTACAACCAAAGCCAACACTGCTCCACGAACCTAGTCCAGGTTCTTCTTCACCAAGCTCCAAGTGCACCTCTGTATGGCTTCTCCTCTCAACCTTATGATCTCTTCTTGGGAAGTGAATGGGTTTTGATGGAGGAAGAAGGGATAATTAGGGAATGTTGAATCTATTCTCACAAAAGGAATGCAATTACTTGGGGCAAGGAGGCGATGTGAAATGGGCAGAGTTTTACTGATCTTATGTCTAGATGTGGAATGAGACCCCAACACCTCCTTTTATATGACAAAAGGAAGGTTATCCAGTTGGGTGATAGGCTATAGGCGGTGGATTAGTTGGGAAACTACCCAATAGCCTGTAATCTCAAAGAATTCCTTGGAACGTTTTTTTTTTTGAAAGTTTTGCATGTATAGGCTGGTTGTAGTGGTGAAACATGTGTATGTACGTGGGCTATAGTGGTACAGAGCACGTACATCTTCAAAAAAATGTGTTTTTTAGAAGAGCAACTTAGTGATGTCTTGGAAAAAAATGAAAGTAAGAGGGCCAAAGGCCAGGTATGCATGTGTAGAGAAATTTAGGGTTTTAACATATTTCCCTAATGTGTGAGGTCAGAAGAGAATCTGATTGCTAAAATACATTACAAAACATTTTCCAATGTACGAAACGAGTGAGCCCGGGACCAGAGTTCAGGAGGTGCCATCTGAAAAAATAACAATTGTCTCTCCTAGGCAGGCATACCCATGCTTGGGATGAAATAAATCATGGTTTCCAATCAAATACACTGCAGATCCATGTCATATAACTATATAAAGTGTAGCCTTGAGAAATTCATAGCGGATATACATATCAAAATTAGAGATATACAAGTATAACATCCATCTTAAAGAAGCCAATACTTCTCGATGGCTGGAGATGAGGTCTTCATAGCTTGAGAAACAACTTCAAGATCTTCAAAACTTGAGTAGGAGTACAATTTGAGTGTATGACTTCACTACCCATAGGTCTTCGATGGTTCGTCGGAAAAAGACAAGAGGATCTTGATGATCAGGCAGAGAACTTCATTGATTTCGAACAAGGACTTGATTGGAATTTGGGATGGCTGGGTCATGAAGTCAAGAGACAAATTGTAGAAAGGCCAACTCAGGTTGGGTGAAACTTCCCTTGGAAAAAAGAAAGAAATATGATTAAACTCAGGCAACATGAAATTGACATAAATTCATGATGCATGAGGCAACACAAACTCTTGATGTGTTTGCAAGAGTAACTAGACGGGGGAGGACACAACTCTATGTAGTGAGAACAACTTCCTAAGGTCATATTAGATCCCAATTCTTGAAAAAAAAATGAAAGGATGTGCATTGTCCAAGGGAGACTCATTGTGCTTCCAAGAAAGAATATATATTTCCCGTCCCCTCTTTTTGGGTTTTTTTATTTTTTTGTCTTTTTCCTTTTCTTAAAGAGCTTGAAAAAGGAATAAAAGAATGATACGTTACAAAGGAGTAAGGAGTGTCGCAATAAAGCATACTAGTTCCAGGTGCAAGGAACAAACTAATCCTCAGAGAAAGGACACATGTGCAGGAAAAGGACACTCGAGGAAAATTGTTCCATGGGTCAAGGCGTCAGGTCACAGAGGCAAATTGCTACAAGGCTTGCATATAAGGCATGCTTCAAAGGTTCAGTTGAGAGAAACATGAAGTTGGCATTAGGCCAAATACACAAAGATGTAAATGTGATTAACAAGACACAATGAAACCCCCTTCAATGTAATTTTTAACGATCCCAGAGAAGGTAAGCTCGGTAGTTTTTTCACGTTTAGAGAGTCTGAAAAAATGTAAAAGAAGACTCCAAGGGGTACCTTTTTCGGAGATAGTCTAGTCGGTTCGAAAAGGGGTAAAATAGAACCAAAACGACGTCTATTCAAAACCATTTTAATGAGTGTGACAAAGACAATATCACTTGACAGTATTTTCAACTTTAAGGAGTCTAAAAAGAACTTAACTATGGACTCACATCCTTTTCATGGATTTAGTCTCCTTAGCCCGAAAAAGTATAAAATTTACTGAGGAGAACTCTCCCAGGGAGACGAATCTCCTGAGGTGTACCTTTTTCCTCCATAATCCACAGGCCGTAAAAAGGGGTAAACTCATGCCAGTAGATGTTCTTATGGACCAATTTAATGAGTGTGAAGGAACAAGGTCACTCGATGATATTTTCAATTTTAGGGAGTCTGAAAAGAGCTTAACTATGGACTCCGTGGGGGTTCCTTTTTCGTAAGTAATCTCCAAGGCCTGAAAAAGGTGATAAACCAAAACCAAGGAGAATGTTCCTTTTTCGTAAATTTAGTCCCTCGGGCCTGAAAAATGGTTAAAATTATACCTGAGAATACTCTTCTAGAAAACAAAAGTTCCTAGAGTATACCTTTGTTTGTAAAATTTTCCATCCAGACCGAAAAAGGGGTAAACTACCGCCGGACATACGTGCCTTCAAATTTGAGTTTGGCGACTATGAAGGACAACAAGATCACTTGACAATATTTTCATGTTTAGAGATTCTAAAAAGGGCTTAAATAAGACTCCAACAGTTTACTTTTCTCAGTTAATCCAGAAAAGATTGAAAAGAATAAATGTAGTCTCATCGGATGTTGCTTTCAGATTTCAAAGTGACCTTGAAAGACAAAAACGTGTGCTCATTTTGGGAGTCCCGAGGGTGAGGCCGACAGTAATCATGATAGGACTAACAATATCGTAATCATGATAGGACTAACAATAATTCTTGAGCCTAAAGTCATTATAGACAACATGGATGCCAAAGTGCAACAAGGATCTATCTAGGGCATCCATGTAAAGGTAGACTCTACTACCTAATCACGACACTTCTAAAGAAGCAATGATGGTTCCATGTCACACTTCAGTGGGATTGATCCTATGGAAAAGAGGAAAAGACAACAAGATGTAGAAAGTGGAGGTGGAATCCTTACTTATATGCAAAAAGTTAAAAAAAAATGAATTTTACCAAAGGACCTTAAAAAGTGACCCATCTGTTGGTTGTGGAGCCTGATTATCTTCCTGGTTTAGAGGTATTTTGTTTTTATCTGTGTTTATACCCAATGAAGTATTTACATCCCAGAAGTAATTACACTCTTCTACGCAGGGGAGTGCATAGGGGGGGTACCCCCTCTGTGGGGTCCAGGGGGTTCGGGGGCGAAGCCCCGGAAGGAAAAATTGCCTTGTAAATTTATATTGTAATTTCATTGTAAATCTAGACCATTCATTATAAGGTTGCAGATCTAACAGTAGAAATTGTGTTAGGGTTTTTCCCTAGAAGGCAACCCTCTGTTATGAGGAAAATGTGTTGCGACTATGCATTATGGTGAATATTTTATTTTGAGATAGGAGACTGTGAGATAAAGAAGAGGAAGTTACAATGGGTTTGCTATAGGTTGTATCCCTTCATATGTTAGATAATAATAAATGAAGGACCTATAAATTTCTCTGGTGGATGTAGCCCACACTGGGTGAACCATGTAAATCTGTGTCTCTATTGTATTGTGTATCTTTTGTGTTTTGTTTCCGCATTCGTTTTATTTTATTGCTCCACGATCCTATTTTTCTAACACCATCTCCCCAAAAATTACCAAAACAAAATACAAATTGCATCGTAACATCCCATAAGAAACTCAAGAACCAAATTAAATGATCTCCAAGATAGACAAAACGACAAAGGGGGTCAAAAAAGTGGCAAAAAGGGAAAAAAAGTCTATAAATAGAAGCTGACAGATCATTTTCACCATTTTCAATTTGAAAATTAACCAAAAGGTAAAAAAAACTCCTTTTATAAATAAGTTGATGTCGAGAGATTAAGAGGAAGAAACGAACTTCCGCTCATACCAAGTAAGTACAAACTCATCCCTCCTACATTTCCATTCGTCTTTTATGTATTATTTTTTGTTTTTTGGGTGGGTTCACCCTCCTAAGAAAGGGAGGCGCTACATGTACGTGGGTTGTTCAAGGACATCCTGTGTATGTCCATGGGAAAAAAATAGTCTTTCCACGTATACATGCGACTGTGTCCAAACAATCCCACGTACACCCTCAAAAGCATGGAAAAAATAAATATGAAAGAGTTAAATCCCCTTTGAACTGTCATGGAACAAGATGTATGTCCACTGGAGGGAGAGGGAACATGAGGATATCGATATATTGTTTGATGAGGACCTTGATACCATTGTCGCATTGAAACAATATGGGTTGTGGAAGTTTTATCAATGTTCATTTATGAGGGCACAACCCAGGTTATTGAACACCCTGGTGGATCACTAGAACCTATACGTATAGGTGTTTATGATAGAGGGGTAGTTGTTGGATCCAATGAATGAGGACATATACTTCTTGACTAACCTCTCGAAAGAGGGGAAGAAATCAATCTACGCAGTTTTCCCCCTGGGTCCTTCAACATTGTCGACTACATCGGGATGCACTGCGAGGATGACACTGAGAAAGTAGGTTCTCAAGTTCCCATCAACAAGATAACCAACTTGTCATTGAAGGTGATCCTATTTCTTATTGGGTGGATCACTGGATCCATGACCCTACACTAGGCCTCCAGGGCACACATGCATTGTGTGATTCAGTTCTTGGATGCACGTATTTACGACTGGAGCATGACCATGCTCACTTGTATGAAGAGGCAACTAACAAAGTGTTGAGAGAATAGCAACAAAAAATTTGGTTTTGACACCATCCTATGCTCGTTCTTCCTCGAGAGGGTTCCCAGTTTGAGTCCCAGTGAGACAGTACAAGGGCATGTGGCCTCCTTCCCAATGGTATGTAGATGGACAACACTGATGCCACAACAGGGGGGAGGAAGGACCATAGAGGCCTTTGAAGACAATTTTTTCGACTGGTGGGCATGATATATTCCATTGATAGAGGAATACCCCTATGCTAGGATTGACTTCTCCAGAGATCTGGACATGTTCGTACCTCTCGGAGAGGAGTGAGGAGAGCTAGGTACATGTTTTTTGGAGTTATTTAATTTTTAGTTTCTTTTATATATATCATTTTTATATGCATCAGAGTATTGACATCTATGTATATGTTATGTACAAACGTGGGACCAGTTCGCCCGACAGAATTCGCGAGGACTTGACGATGTCCCTGACTAGAGGCAACACCAGCAATGGCCAATAGACCAGCAGCCACAGGGGTACCTCCAATTGGAGAGGCTGAGAGAGTTTTGAGACAGGTGGAGTGGAACCTCATCGAGCTCACTCGCATAGTTCCTATGGCTGATATTGAGGATATCCCACCATCTATGCAGTCTCATGTAGTTGGGGTGCCATGGACTTGGGTCCAACTTTTTCGACGTTTTTCTAACGTTGTCATTCACTACAGTAGGGCCAATAGGACCAGAGCTTAGATAGGTTGGACTTATTATGTGTCGAGGGAACTTTTTGTATAATTGAGGGAATAATCCCTATGATGTATACCAAATAGTTTTGAGGTGTTTTCACCCACCTATGTACTCTAACACTTTTTGACACACACACACACACACACACACACATATATTTACATCTTTTATTGTCTTATGGATCACATTTTTTACAAATGTATGTACATGTGTATGTGTGTGCTTCTTTTTATATCTGTTCAACATGCCAATCTAATACTTGATTAGCTAGAGTATCTCTCATTTGATTTAATCTCCTAGGAACATGGATATACGTAATGTAATCAAAGTAACGTTATAAGATACGTTCCCTAAGGAAACATTGGTGTAAAGTAGGATCATAAATGCGGTAAACTCCATTTAACTAGGACACAACTAGCTGAGCATCTAAGTAGACCCAAAGGTGAGAGGTGCCATGCGACAAAGTGTCACGAAGACACTCTATCACTCCATTGTACTCGGTGACATTGTTTGTGGCGTCACCTAGACAGCTACCTCCGGAAGATAGAAACTGGTCTTGAGGCATGAAAATGAACCAAGTTGCGAAAGAAATCCTCCAAGTGTGTCGGATAGCTTCGTTCACGAACCCAAAGAACACCTCTAATTCACTTGACATCTACCATAGTGAAAAGGATGACATAAATAATGACATGTCCATAAAACAAAAATACAAAATACTATATAAGAACTATACATATGTACAAGAATTCACCCAGGCAACCAACCTAAGAGTAATACTTCTTGAGGTCCGATAATCTCCCTTCTTTAAGACCTCTTTAATGATGAGAGGTCCAAACCACATTGGTTTGAACTTACCTGCCCATAGGGGATCCTTGTCTTGGTCATACACTAGGACAAGATCGTCTTCATATAAAATCAGAGGATGAACAAACTGATCATATTGATACATGACTCATTTCTTGTGAGCCTCGTTGGCCAAGGGTGCATCTTGACGTTGCTCATTGAGTTGCTCAATATATAATAGGAGTTCCTCAAGTGTTGAAGTGTCCGACAATAAATCTACTTCTAACTTTAAAGATGAGATATGGCACTCAATAGGCAAGACTTCTTCCAACCCATAAAAGAGTTGAAAAGGTGAGAAACCAGTGGAAGTATTTATAGATGTTCGGTAGGCCCATAATGTCGAGTACAATATAAAATGCCAATTTGAATTGGCATAATTGATCATTCACTAAAGAATAGTCTTGAGGGACTTATTCATAGCTTCCACCTAACCATTTGCTTGTGGGTAGTAGGGTGATGAATGTTCCTACTATTATCACTCTGTAAATTCCTAGAGGTTGTTGAAAGACATAATTTCTTTTACCAGAGGTAACTTATCCAACCACTTTGAAACTGGGATCTAGGCCTTCCAGTTTCAGAGAGGGATCTCTCTGTAAAATTTAACTTTGTTTTAGATTTTAGATATTAGGCTAGTTAAATAGATGCGACTATGTTGTTTTTTTTATAAAAATGGCTAAAATGTCGCTTACGCATCCATTGGGCTATGGGGTCTATTTTATAAAGCTTGAGATCGACGTACAAATTTTATAAGGTATTTTCATAGGGAAGGATAATGCAACTGTTAGATCCTTTAGAAATCAAATGATGGATAGCAGAAAATATGAGATAATCAATTATAATCAAGAAGCATTTAAGAATTTCTTAATCATAACATCAGAGGATAAATATTTAGATCTTTAAAATCCAGAAACAGAGTATACAAAGATAAATTATGCAACTTTAACTTCTTTTAAATGATCAGATATAGAAAACATAAATGATTACGAAGACAAGAAAAAACATTCAACGGAGAGAAAACATCACAAACAGCTAACACACGAGAATCCTATGACATGTCCTTTTATTACTAGTAGATCTCTGTTAAAATTACAGTGCTTATAGCTTAATTGGGCATAAATATCAACCCTCAATACTTCCAAGTTCGAAGTATTTATAATCAAAATTACAAACGACCCTCTCATTTATGATAAGGACATGGAAGATTCTAGATCTAACTAACTAGATAACAAGATACAAAAATGTAGGAACTGATGAAGATCTGTTGAATCTTTCATGTTGATTTTGGGGAAGACCATTGGTGAGTCATTAATGTGACTTTGATTGCTCTACATGCTAAGTTGGACTGTACACCTCATCCCTCATTTGATCCAAGTGCACAGTTCCTCCCATATTTACTAACTAGGAATGGTGACTTTGAGAAGTCTTCAGTAGATTTCATCCATTTCTATATATTTAGAAAACGTCGTCCCGGTGATGAAGATATATTTGATCTCGTGTTGGATGTTGAGGTCCAACTACAAAGTATCTAGAAATTCTTTGTCTGTTATGATGCCCTGTATTCCTAAAAACTTGGAACTATCCTTGGCCACCATGGAAATCTTATGCTTATAGTCAGAGAGGGTCATTAGCTTGTCATTCAATACTAGTAAACCAAGAAGACGTTTCTTTTGCAAGGCACTGATCTTGCCGAAGAACCTTTGAACTCCGATGTCCATGTTCTAGAATTTCTCCTCCAGCTGCAACATCAATCCTCTTTTCGTTAGAACCCTCTTGACTTCGAGGATGGTTTCCATCGTATCTTCAATATTCAGGTCTTCCAGCTCTTCCCTAGTCTTCGAATTTAGAAATCTAATGATTTCATTTGCTTCTGTGGGAATTTCCACCAACTCTCCCTTTATATTTTCAATGGCCTGCATGCTCCTCAACACTAGTTCCTATTGTTCAAACATAATTTGAACCATGGGCCAAATTTCATTTATGGACTTGGAGATGTCCATCCAAATGTTCTCCTTAGCTTCAACTAGTGTTTTTCCCGCCATTGTTTGCTTTTGAAGCTACTGTATTTCCTTCTTGAGATTTTCTGATGTTTTCTTCTCAATGTAGTAGTTTGTATGGTAAGAAGACTTAATCTCCTAGAGATTCTCAACCTCCTTTTTCAGTCTATTGATCTTTTTTCTTTGTAGGGTCATCTCCTCCATCGATTTTGCTAGCTCCACAGATTTTTCCAGAGTTGTCAGTGGGGTAGCTGATGGAAGTTTTGTTGTAGTGGTTGTTCATACAGTTTTTGTGCTAACTCCTGTGAGAGGAATTGCACCCAGTGGGATGACTTCCATAGGTGTTTATTGTTCCTTCTCCTTTACTAACCGTTCCATCTCTACTTCCATATCTCTTATTTGTGAATTTTGTTCCATGATAAGCTTTAGCAATTCCTCCTTCTCCCCTTTTTGTATCAACTATCTCTTTGGCCTGAGAGTCTTCTATAGCTGGCAATTTCAGTTGCTTCCTTAGAGATTCTATGTAAGGATTATTTTTCTTGAGAAACTCCTCAGTTTCTTTCACATTTGAGTTGTCATACCTAATTTTGAGCGCCAAATATTCTAAGGACTTAATCCTCTTATCCTTTGCAAAGGATGATATTTTATCCATCTTTAATTGAGTTTGAACACTGTTCAGAGAAACCTGTAATTTGGCAGCAGGGGTGGAAGCATTGGCTAGTGTTGAGAAAATCATTTCTCTAGTCTTCCTATGTAGATCCATCTGATCAGCCGGATGTACATCTCTGGTGTTAAAATCCATTGTATCCCTCTTGTAATCAATGATTTCTTTTGGATGGGGCACTTTTGCCTGCAAAAATGCCATGTGCATTCTCCCCTTCTCTATATCAAAAGATGATAACAATCTATGTTGTGTTGTGGATGTTTGCTTCCATAACTAAGAATAGGTGCTACTGGTTAGCATCTAGTTTTTCTTCTTAATCAGATCATATTTTTCAAAAATGCTCAGTTTTACAGTTCTCAGTGGAGGTTGGGTGATCACAGTGGTATCAGTCTACTTCTTTGAGGAAGAAGTAGAAACCATTTGATGACTTCTTGAGAAAGGTGATGAATTCTCCCCTTCAGCTATAGTGGTAGAGTGGGTCTCTTCCTCTCCAGTCTTGTCAGTAGTGTGAGTAGCCTTAGGCCTTTTCTTGTACACCTGGAAATCCTCTATTGATACTTCAGTGACTGAAGGAGAGACATCCTTCCTAGGTATTTTCTCCTTTGGTACATGTTGAGTGGTTTTTTTTGAAATCATGAGATGAGATCGTTGTTGAGTGTCTTCTAGAGTGTTCACCTCCCACTTTGTCTGGTTCACAAATTTATCAATTTCTGGTTTGAGCGTATGAGAATATGGGGAACTTTTGTTCTTTTCTCTCATCTCTGTAGTGATCCCACAGAGATCATAGCACCAAGTGAAACTGGTACTAAAGTTCATTTCCTTTAATAATTTTTCTGCCTCTTCCCCAATAGATCGACTGTTGCAGATAAAGGGTCCTATCTTCCCTTTGATTCTCAGTTGTTGTTACTTCTTCAGAGATACAAAATGTATATCATATGAATTGATCATTTGTCTAATATACTCCAGGGAAAATATCCTAATAGGAAAGTACTTGGGAAGTTTGTATGGAGCTAACTCACTCCCATATACTTTGATTTATGTGTTATTTTGATACATGTACCAATCCCCAGACTTGGCGAGGTCTGAGAGGTGTAATATTCTCTGAATCTCTTCATTTATCCTTGGCTCTAGTCTACCACTGAGCTTGCTCACCACTAGATGGTAAAACTGTTCAATAAACTATTTGAAATTAAACTCTATGGAGTTTCTTCTGAGCAGCGAGATCCAAGAGATGACAGACTATGGCTTGCCATCCTGGTCCATTTTCTGCATAGGGAAAGATAACTTATTTTCTTGAAGAATGGTGAACATGTAGGCTAGTATTGAAGAATACTAGAACATGCCCTCTGTGGAAAATTTAAAGAGTTGTTCATGTATGTTCTTGGCCAGGAAAGTGTTGTGGTCGAACTGGATGGTGGCATTTCCTTCAACAGAGAAAATGGATAGAAAACCCAAAATGGGTTCATCCATGCATTCGTCTGAGAAATAACCGAGCAAACAACATAGCGATGAAATAATTTGGTTTCCTCTTTTTTAAAACAGGGAGAAATGGTAAGGGGGATTTTTCTTGGGGAATTTTTCATCTCGTGGGAGGAAAAGCTCAAAAATATGGGCTCTTTGGGGGAAAGACAAGTTCTGGTATATCTCTGTTAGAACTTCAATGGTGAGGGGAGAGTGGGATTCGACTCTAGATATCTGCATCATTTGATCAATGGCTTCAAGTTTGATAGAGAACAAAGTTTCTCTAGACGAAGAAACTATGGCTCTCTGATCGAGGAGGTAATGAGCCTGGCATTTGAGGGTGAATTCGGGAAAACAATGGATTTGGGGAAAATGATACAGAAGGATATTGGACTCCCAGAGCCCAATCTCATCGCTTTGATCCACGAATGTATCGTTAAAGCATGACTAAAATTTGGCGAAATCGAATTTGCACTTGGTATATGAGATCATGTAATCTTTATCAGCTAGCGGGATCCGGTGGAGATCGATAGAAGGTGGAAGGAATGTATTTTCCTTGACTTCTGATCTTTTAGATTTTGGCACCATCGATTCAACAAGTACTTGCAAACTAAAACTAAAGCGTTAGTAGGGAGTGGCTATGGCTAGGCCATTGACTAAAAAGGTGAGGAGAATGAGTTTCTTGTGTGTGAAAAGTGTGAGTAGTGCGAAAATGCTGGAAACGAGGCTAATTTTGAGTGAATGGGTATCCGTTGGGCATGGGGGACAGGTTAGCAAACTAACAGATATATTAGCCTATAATAAATGGCCAACATATCATTTGAGGTGTGAGGTGGAAAGTGAAGGATGGGTGATGGGTGTACCAGGATGATGTGGAGAGTGATAATTAGAGGATAGGCGAAAAGGTTATGACATGCGATAGGTGAAGGGGGACATACACTGGAAGAGTAATGAGACAAGACTTAAAATAAGAGATAGTGGGATGTGACATCGTGAGGCGGTGATGGTATAGGAATGTCAGTATGGCTGTATGTCATAGGGGGGGGTATGGAATTAAGTGGTTTATAGTGGAGGGG
>JZKD02S1786029.1:597531-617765 GCA_000966675.3 Picea glauca | reverse complement strand
GGGGGGGGTCTGGGATCTACTATCCACCGTTGATCTACGCACCATTAGATCAAATTTAGATTTCTGGGTGCTCTTTACTCTCTGGGGGCGAATCATGAATGTGTAGCGAAACATAGGATATCATTCTCTTTGTAGGTTTTTGCTGCCTGCTTTTTATTTTTTTCACCATGGGGTTAGGAAACACAACTCAATCATCATTATCATGAATTTTCTTTAAACATCAAGCATGTTTATTGAAGGAAAAACTAGCTAGCCTATGTCCTAACCTACTTACCTACACATTTTGTTGGCATGTTTTATAGGCAGCGTATGCTTGTCATTGATGGCAAGTACAACATTGATGATGGCGTGATTACAGGTAGAATGTGCCAGGTGGGCACCATAAGTATTTTGGGAAGACACAGTAGAGAAATATCAATAAGATCATAAGAGATAGTGCAGAGTATGCGTGTTTTTCATTGATGGCAAAGATCATGACCAACAACATAGGGATAATGGCATGGCAATGGCAAGTTCAACAAGTGATCGTTGGATCCCATTCAAAAGTGTAAAGTCCAGGAGTCAAGGAAGCAACTCATGACATGAAATTGTGAAATGAAAAACCACTCCATTTCAGAGTTTCGGATACTGGGAGTTGGAGGAGTCAAGAGTCGAGACTCTTCATCACAAGAGTCCCGAAGTTGTGAAATGTGAAACGTTGAAATCCTAAAATATACACATCAACAAAGACTCCAGTTCCAGATAGCAGGAGTTGGAGGTGTATCAGAAGCTAAACTCTATTTCGGATACTGGGAGTTGGAAGTGATGAAACACTTCATCACAAAAATGCCGAAATGCTGAAATACGAAAATGTCGAAATACCGAACAGTTGATCTGAATTCATTTCAGAGTTTCGGATACCGAGAGTTGGAGTGTCGAAACACTTAACCACAGGAATGCCGAAATGTTGGAATGCCGAAATGCGAAAAACACCTTTTGGTGCAAGTTTCGGATATCGGTAGTTGGAAGTGTCGAAACACTTCACCATAGGAATGCCAAAATGTCGGAATGTCAAAATGTTAAAAACACCTTTTGGTGCAGGTTTTGGATAACGGGAGTTGGAGTGTCGAAACACTTCACCATAGGAATACTCTAATGCGGAAATGCCAAAATGTGAAAAATACCTTTTGGTGCAGGTTTTGGATACTGGGAGTTGGAGTGTCGAGATACTTCTCCACAGGAATGTCAAAATGTAGGAATGTTAAAATGAAAAATAGCCAAAGTACTTTATGGATAAATGATTGGTCAAAATGGTGATCATGTGAAGGAAGGATCTTGAAACTTGCAAGGCTCCATCTCATGATCCAGAGTTGGAAGAGTCAGAGCGACTCGCAATAAATTCGCGAAATGCGAAATTGTGAAATACCGTTTCGAATAAGGCTGTGGTCACAACCAGTGGTCACATCTACAAAATATGGAAGAAGGAGCTAGTACAACCAAGCTCCATTTAGAATATCATGACTTGGAGAGTCAACATGCCTCGCAACAAGAATTCGCTACATGCGAAATGCCAAAATGCCAAAATCTGAAAACACCTTTTGGTGTAGGCTGTGGTCACTGCCTGAGGCCACATGTGAAAGGAAAGGTGAAAGGAAAGGTGAAAGGTGCCAAAGGCATAAGGCTCAATAGGTTCATAGTGTAACTTCTAGAAACAACTGATGGTTTTTGTCAGAGGACTTGAAGAGACTTCAGGGTGATCGCCAGAGAAGATGAAGAGTCTCGAGGAATCTTGCAGTGGAATGAAGACGGTTCATAGAGGCTATTGACATATGTAAGATGGTTGGATCCTGGAACTGCAAAAGAGGGAATGAGCTAGATTGTGACAGAGAAGACGAAGAGTCCCGACTGCTGAAGAGGCTAAGCAATCTCAACATAACACCCAGTTATGATGAACACATGGGTATAACCGCCAGAAAAGATGAGGAATTGCTATGATGATCAGGAAGAGGACTCGACATGAGGAGAACATGCCGAATAGAGAGAGTGTGTTGAAGCTAGAGTGAGTGAAGTGGTGGTAAGGTGGAGTGGTAGTGAAGATCCCGATGTGGAGAACAATGGCACTAGAATAGCATGTAGAAGAATTGCGCATATTGAAAGCATAAGGTGCACAAAGACTATAAGAATGTAGAACAAAGAAGAGATGTGGGCTACTATTGGGATTGATTCAGGTGTGTTGAAGGAGGCAGAGTGCAGCAGCTGAAATGCATAGAAGAGGAATGGTACATTGAATGGACATGGCACATAGATCATAAAAGGCAGAAGAATAGAAAGCGCAATGCATGTGCGCAGGAAGACAATGAGGCAGACAGAGCAGGGCAGTGTAGTAGAACAATGATGAGACTGGTAAGTCATTGATGAACATTATATCACTGTAATAAGTTTCAGTAGAAAATATTTATATTTTAGGGTGGTAGGGAGGTGTTAGGGAGGACTGTTGTCGTCAGAGGTTCAAGTGGGTTTTGGAACACAGGGAGTTGTAGCTTCCATCTAGTTGCAGCTAGAGAAACCAGGGTGGTAGGGTGGTGCAAGGGAGAACTGTTGTTCTCTGTTATATAGGTTGGTTCCTGTGTGACTAGAAGTTGCTGCTTGCATCTAGTTGGTGCTGAAACACTTAGGGAGTTGTTGCTTCCTTCTAGTGGGTGCTAGAGAAACCAGGGAGTTGGTGCTTCCTTCTAGTGGGTGCTAGAGAAACCAAGGAGTCAGTTACAGAGTACAGTTTGAATAGATGAACATGAGAGAAGATGAAACTTATGGAAAATACTTTCTGAGAGTTGAAGAACTGGTAAATGCAATGAAATCACTTGGTGAAAAATTTGGGGAACCTTCTTTAGTTCAGAAAAAATTGAGATCTCTACTAGATAGGATCAACCCGAAGGTCTCTGCTATAGAAGAAATTAATGATCTAAAAACCTTGGAGCTTGATAAACTTCTAGGAACATTGACTACATATGAAATGAGAATAGTTAAATATAAACCCACCTCCAGAGAAGCATCATTTAAGGAAGACAAGAATGAGGATTTTCAGCCTGATGAAATTGAAGCAAAATTTGTGAAGAGATTGAAGAAGGGATTAGGAAAATACAAAGGTAAACTGCCTTTCAAATGTTTCAACTATGGTAAGATAGGTAATTTTGAAAATAAATGTCCTCACAAAAGAAAGGATCAGACATGTGATGATGAGCAGAAGCACAAACACAACAATTTCCTTAAAGAGAATAATTTTAAGAAGAAAAGTCTTTGTGTAAACAATGATGATGATCCTTCAGATGATGAAGACAATGACTCCTCTATCGAAGATAAACTAAATGATTTTATTCTTATGGCTATGGGATATTTTGATGATGAACACACAAGAGGTGAAATGGATGATGAAGAAGTTGTGGTGGATATGGAAGGTGAATTAATCAGTGCTTTGGAAGAAATTGATAGATTCAGAATTAAGAACAGAAAGCAAAAACAATTGTTGATACAGTTCGAGAAAGACAGTAAACAGCCTAATGAAGACTTTTCCCTACTAAAAGTGGAATTATAAGAGGCAAAGAAAATCGAAGACATTCTGAAACAACAATTATCAGAAAAGAAGGCAAAATTTGAAGCTTTGGAAAAAGTAGTGAAAACCAAGAAAGATTTGGAGAAGTTTCAAGCCTTGTCTCATTAGAATCTATCAAGTATCAAAGTATCAGAAGAATTGGCCACCATTTTGAATCAGCAAAGAAACCCAAAGTTGAAAACGGGTCTGGGTTATGAAGAGGGATCAAGTAGTGATCAACCAGGCAACAAAGAACCCATCAAGTTTGTCAAATCTACCATCTATGACAACAAAAAACCTGCATAAACAAAAGAAGATAATCATTTGGCTAGGAGGAGTAATGAAAGAGGTACCAGAACTCAAACTATGGATCAGAGAAATAATTTACTCTTTGTTCAAAGAAATCATCAACATAGAAGAAATCAACCTTCTCAAAGAAGACAACCATTTTCTAGGTACCAATGTTTTTTCTATGGATATTGTTTCTATTGTTCTAACTTTGGTCATAAAGCTGTAAACTGTTCTTTAAAATTAAATTATGAGCAATCAAGACATTCAAGGTATAGATATCTGCCACAACAAAGAATGAGACAACCAAGTAACAAACCACCATAGACTGCAAATCACTTGATGGATGGGGAAAGGACACAGGTTAAGCATAACAATCGTTATGATCCTTTATTCAATGAACCAAAATGTTACATCTGTCATAACTATGGACATAAATCTGTTGACTGTCGCTTAAGGAACTATGAACCAGATTTGAATTCCCCTGCTGAAAATGTCAAGGTTTGGAAGAAGAAAGAAAGTGACAAGTGTGGATTAGTGTTGTCATCTTAAAGACAAATGAACCCTTGGTATATAGAAAATGGATTCTCCAAACATATGACATGAGACAAAGGTAATTTTCTATCTCTAAGTGAAAGAAAATCAGGAAACGTAACCTTTGGAAATGATGCTCCAGGTAAAATAAAGGGTAAAGAGATGGTGAGTTTAAGAAATGGAAAAGGAAAATCCCAAGATGTTATACTTGTAGATGGGCTAAAACATAATCTGCTCAGTTTAATTCAAATGTGTGACAGAGGATGTGAAGTGGTGTTCACATCCAAGGACTACAAGATAAAGTCTGTAAACTTAGGACAAGTGGTGGCCAAAGGAATAAGGACAGAAAATAATGTATATGTGCTGAAAGAAGATAGAGAAGAGTGTCATCTAAGAAAACATGATGAAATTTAGTTATAGCATTGGAGACTTGGACATCTAAACTTTGACCACTTAATCAAGCTCAAAAATCTTGATGTAGTAAAAGATCTTCCAAGAATATCAAATCCCCAAGATTCTATTTGTAACCCCTGCTAAATAGGAAAGATAACCAGGATAGAGTTTAAGTCCAAGATCTCTACTTCAACAGAGAAACCACTCCAACTAGTCATATGGATTTATGTGGACCATCAAGATAGGAAGGCACAGGGAAAGAAAACTACTTCATGTTGATTATTGATGATTACTCCATAATTACTTGGGTTGCTTTTCTCAAGGAAAAAGATGAAGCATTTGAGAAGTTTAAAATATTTAAGGATTTAACTGAGAATAAAACAGGCAAGAGGTTAAAGGTAATAAGATTAGACAGAGGAGGAGAATTTATGTCAAGTGATTTCAAGGAATTCTATGATAAGCATGGGATCAAGAGAGAATACACAATCCCAAGAAATCCACAACAAAATGGAGTAGTTGAGAGGCAAAACAGAATAGTGCAGCAAATGGCCAGGTCAATGATGAATGAGAATAACATTGGTCCAACCTACTGGCTAGAAGCAATACACATAGCATTCCATTTTCTTAACAAAGTGATGTAGACCCCTTGCCCTCAGGCAAAGATCCGACAGGATCATCACTAAAACCACGCCAAGGGTTAATCAAACCCTTTGTTTAAACCACAAAATATTTCGGGATTCATGAGTTGGAGGTTCTTGACGTAATGTCACAACTTTTACAATCGCCGAAATCTGAAACGTCAATGAAGGTTGGCTCCTCCAATGCAAAAATCACATTCCACCTTTTACCCACTAGTTTCGGCTTTCGGGACTTTGAGCGAACAACCAATAATCATTCCTCTTCCCTTATGATTCCTTGAACTCCGAAATGTCAGAATGCCGAAATGAGCTCAACGTCTCATGGAATGCGAGATCAATGGCCTTTCAGGATTTTCATCGAAGCTTGACCCCTCTTTTGACTCCCGCCGAATGTATCCTCTGACTGATACATGGGACCCACCTTTCGGCATTTCTCTCTTCACGATTTTGGGAGTCGTGTTGACCATGCAACTCCACTTATTGAGTCCCAAAACTCGATTGGTACCCAATGGCTATTATACCTCAACCTTTTCAGGAATTTTTCCTTTCCCTCTTCGGTATTTCATGAACTGGGAGTTTGAAACTCTCGATTCCAAAGTCACTGCCTCCTCTACTTCCTGAACCCTAGAAAGTCGAAATGCCGAAATTTCACTCCAAAGACACACCGCGTTTCGCACTTCAGGATTTTCAATGCAAAGACCTCTGGCTCCTTGTCATCAAAATTTCTAGAATGTTGAACCCAGAAATACCGAAATGTCAAAATTTCACACCTGAAAATCCCTTTCGCGATTCAGGAATTAGAGTGACCAAGGATTTTGGCCTGCACTCCAAACTTACAAATCTTGAATCCCTGAAATGATTTGTCGGCTCAAACTGACTGTAATCAACAGTTCACATTGACTCTTGATGTCAGGTTGGAGGATTCGTCCAGCTCCTAACCACCTTACATATCCTCTGGATCCTACGATCCTCACGGTTTCACTAATTCTCCATGAAGAATTTTGACCATGAGATGCACTCCTCAATGACTTCTACCCAAACGAATTGGTGTTATCCCTCCTGAACTTGACCTCTATGAGTCAATTTCGATCTCCATCTCCCTTTGAGAACTTCAAAGGTGTTATCTTTCCTAATCTTTCACTTGTAAACTCAAGCTTCCCAAAAGGATCCCTGCTCCCACTCCTTGCGGAAAATCTTCAAATAACCTCTGGTTATTTGAGTCTCCAACCCTATGCACTCTTTGCAACAGTGTTCCTCTTAATATTCCCCTTAGTTGATAAGTTCTAAGGCTCCAACCAGCCTACACACACCTTGCACGGCTCTGTGTTTCACCTTCACTTCAGCTGGTATGAGAACAACGATATCTCTCCTGAGATTTTTGAGATGAAACTCAAACCCTCGTCAACGCACACCTTGCGGACGTTCACTGCACTCCTTGCAGGAATTCTCAGAAAGAGAAACAATTGAAACTCATTCTTCTCCTCTCTCAGACTTCATACACTCAACATGAAATCACACACACAACACAACATTGAGATAAATGCATAGCAGAGAAACAAATCAACTGTAAACATACCATTCAACAAGTGTAAATAGTAATCATCATAACACCATGAAAGTGAGTCAAAGCTTCATATATTAACTCAATTTATCTTATACATGGGTTCTTCTCTATAGCTCTCTGCTACAATTCTACATCTTATGAATTCTGAATGATCATCCCAAAATTACAATGATACAAGGGTGAGGGTGTCTATATCCATTTTCCCTCCTACACTTCTAAATTGTTTAATCTATTAAATCAAATATACCTACTTTCATTAAACAAACTTAAATGCCTATTACATCCGACAGATGAGAACAACGCTCATGATATGTTTACAATATCTAGATATAAATGTAAGTATGATTCCCTTATCTATTACATTAATGTCCATTCATTAATCTCAAAACACTTCAAAATGTGTGTTGGTTCTTTTCTAGCTGTCTCCTTCTTTTACGATGCTTGCTTGGCTGGCTGCTTATGATGCTCCTGCATCATACTCCCTTGCTTGAAAATTTTCATGAACTCCTATTCATGAGCTCTTGCACAGTCTGTCCATGCCTATGATTTGTTTCTTCATCCTCCCAACTAGCATCTTCAACTGGATGTCCCTTCCATTTGACCAAGTATTCAAAATACTCTTTTCTCCTAGTCTTTTTTCTAATCCTTTTGTCAATTATGTCTTCCATCTGTGGCTTTTCAGCTATAGGAATTTTCTTTGTCCATTAGACTTCTTCTTGCTCATCCTCTATTCCTTCTTCTTCAGTTCTGTAAGGGTACAAATCCGCAACATTGAATATCGGTGAGATTTCGACCCCATCGGGTAATTCAACCTCATATGCGTTTTCCCCAAATTTCCTTATGACCTTGCACGGTCCAATCTTTTTCATCTCCAACTTATTATACATTCCCCTTGGGAACCTTTCCTTCCTCAGATGCACAAGAATCATATCACCAACTTCAAATTGAATTTGTCACATGTGTTGATCAGCTCTCTGCTTGTATTCTTGACTTGAACTCTGCAATCACTCTTTAACTTGGTTGTGAATCTCCTTCAATCCTTCTTTAAAGTCCACTGCACTAGCACTCCTGGATTCATTTTGTTCTGAATCTTTCAATTCAGAAACTTGCCTTGGATGCATTCCATATAGAATCTGGAATGGACTCTGCCTTGTGATTCTATTGAGTGAATCATAAGTGAATTCCTCCTATGGAAGAATGTGATCCCATTGACTGTGGTGTTTAGTCACTAAGCTCCTTAGAAAATCTCCCATGCTCCCGTTTAAGGCCTCTATCTATCCATCCGTCCGAGGATGATATGCTGAGATAAAAGACAAACTTGTCCCCAACTTCTTCCATAAGGTCCTCCAAAAATTCCCTATGAACTTGGTATCTCAATCATACATGATACTCTTTGGAAAACCGTGAAGTCTGACGACTTCCTTGAAAAACAGGTTCTCAATATGAGTTGCATCACTGGTTTTCTGGCATGGTATGAAATGTGCCATTTTTGAAAATCTGTCGACTACCACAAACATTGAATCATATCCTCTTTGTGTCCTTGGCAGTCCCAATACAAAATCCATGCTCACTACGTCCCATGACCTTTCACATATGGGAAATGGTTGGTATAACTCTGTATTCTGTCTTTTTCCTTTCATGTGCTGACAAATTATACACCTGTCCACAAATTTATTGACATCTGTCCTCATCCCTTTCCAAAAATATGAGCCATTCAACTTTGAGAACATGTTGTCATGACCAAAATGTCTGACCAATCCTCCACTGTGTTTTTCCTTCAGCAATTCTCCCTCATGGAGCATTTTGGAATACAAAGCTGATTTCCCTTGAACAATAATCCATCCTGGATCATGTATTCAGTCCATTGAATTCTGTCCCTAAGAATTGGATTCTCAGATGCCTCATATGCCTCTTTAAAATCTGGGTCATCCCTATACATTTCTTTGAGGTTATCAAAACCCAAAGTCTTGACTCTGAATTCCTACATAACCAAACATTTCCTGCTCAAAGCATCAACAACTTTGTTAGCAGTTCCAGAAATATGCTTAATCACAAAAGTAAAATTTTGCATGTATTCAACCCATTTAGCATGTTTTTGGTTCAACTTCTCCTGTCGAGTCATGAATTGCAAAGCATGATTATCGTTGTACAAAACAAAGTCCTTGAGAACCAAGTAATGTCTCCATTTGTTCAACGCTTGTATGACTGCATAGAATTCCTTGTCATATGTAGAGTAATTAATCTTTGCTTCATTCATTTTTTCACTAAAATATGTTATCGGCCTATCATCTTGGCTCAATAACGCTCCAATTTCAAATCCACTCGTGTCATACCTGACCTGAAATGTCTTGCTAAAATATGGCAAAACCAAAATTGGTTGCTCAGTGATCTTCTTCTTCAGCAGGTTGAAGCTCTTTTATGCTTCCTCTGTCCAGTGAAAAGATTTATGTCTTTTCTTCACCATATCCATTATCAGTGCACTAATTCCATTTAAGTTTCAGATGAATTTCCTGTAGAAGCTAGCCAAACCATGGAAGCTTCGAACTTCAAACACGCTCTTCGGCAATGGCCAATTCTTAATTGCCTTTATCTTTTCCAGATCCATTTTTAATTCATTTGCAGAGATAACAAAACCCAAATAAATGAGTTATGTCCTCATAAATGATGATTTCTTCATATTAATCAACAATTTCTCTTGTTGTAATCTTCTCATTACTATAACTAAATGCTTTAAGTGTTATGCTTCTGTCTAGCTAAAAATTAATATATCATCAAGATATACAATGACAAATTTCCCTATGAAATCCTTCAGGACTTCGTTCATCAACCTCATGAAAGTAATGGGTGCATTCGTTAAGACAAATGGCATGACAAGCCATTCATACAACCCCTCATTCATCTTGAATGTTGTCTTCCATTCATCACCTTCTCTCATTCAAATTTGATGATACCTTCTTTTCAAATCAATATTTGAAAAAAACATTTCTCCACTCAAGCAATCCATCAAGTCGTTCATCTTTGGGAATGGAAATCTATATCTGATGGTAATTTTATTGATTTCCCTTGATTTTATACACATTCTCCAGCCTTCGTCTTTCTTTGGGCTGAGCACTGTCGAAACAACGCATGGACTCAAGCTTTCTCGAATCAATCCTTTGTCCATTAAGTCCTGGACCTGTCTCTTAACTTCTTCATTCTCCTGCGGCGTCAACCAATATGCTACTTTGTTCAACAAACTGGCTCTAGGTATAAGATTGATATGATGACTTATACTCCTGGTAGGTGGCAACGAACAAGGTAGTTCGTCCACTACTATATCAGAAAACTCTTCCAACAACTCCTGGATTTCTTCTGGTAAATCATCTATTCTCGTACTGGTCAAAACAATTTTGGGTTTCTTGACCACAATAAATTGTGTGTCTTCCTTCTTCTTAACCTCATTAAGAAGTTCCTTCCCACTCATGAGAAGTACAGTGTTGCTCATTTTTGTTTTCACCTCTTTGTCCTTAATCGACAACAACATGTGAGTCCTACCATTTTTATCTAGGGTGTACGTGTTCTTTCTCCCATCATGAACCACGTTTCTCTCATATTTCCATGGTCTACCCAGCAATAGATGACAAACATCCATGGGAATGACATCACATAATATTTCATATTTATATCCTCCTATTTTAAATTCAACTAAACATTATTTAGTGACATTTACCTAATGTCCTTTCTGTAGCCAGAAAACTCTGTATGGGCTTGGATGTACAACAGTCCCTAGCTCCATCTTTTCTACCATCTCTGTAGATATGAGATTGTCTATGCTACCGCTGTCCACTATGACCTTACATACTCTGTCTTTAGTTTTGCAAGCAGTCTGAAACAGACTGTTTCTTTGGGATGGGTTCTCTGCCTCCTTCTCTATATTCAAGAGAAATTTCCTCATCATCGAAGATCTTCCACCCTCAGGGTCTTCTGCCTCAACAATCCATCCTTGAGCTTCGACAATGTGAGTTTCACCACCATCTTTCTTCTTATATAGACACTCATAGAATTTATGTCCGATTTTTCCACAGACGAAGCATTTCACTTCACCTCCTCTGCTTCTTCCCCTTCCTCTAGCTCGAGGAAATGTATTTCTATCAACATACTTCCTTCCTTGTGAGCTTCCTCCTCTCTCAGGTTGAGGTTTAGGTTTCTTCCACTCTTCTTTAGGTTTTTGAGTTCTGTATTGGGAATTTTTTTTGCCTCTGGCTTGACTTCTACCTCAGCCTCTCTGACCTTGTTTTCAGCTCAGCTTCTCTTCAGCTTTCAAAGCTATCTGATAAGAATCTTCCACATTTCGAATGGTCAACATGCTCATCTCATCTTAAATGTCATATCGTAGACCATTCATGTACCTGGAAAATTTTTCATCATCACTTTCTCGATGACCTACTCTGATGTTTATCCTATAGAATTCTTTAGTGTATTCCTTCACTGACATCAACTTCTATCTCAAATTATGCATCCTCAAAAATAGAGTGATTTGATAGTCCTTGGGTATAAATTTGTCTTTCATCTTTGCAACCATTCTATCCTAGATTTTGATTTTTTTCTTTCCCTTGCAATGTCTGTTAGCCTACAGTTCATCCCACCATAGTGTTGCATGCCCTTTAAGTCTAGTAATGGCATGTTTGACTTTCTTATATTCCTCGAAATCCTCATAGTTGAAGTATTTTTCTAGAGCTCTAATCTAGTCTAGAAGTTCTTCAACATCCAGGTTGCCTTCATACACTGGAATGTCCATTTTTTCCCTAGCACCTATCCTTGCAATAGCCCTGAATAGGTATTCATCTACATCATCTTTGACCGCAACTTCTTCTCCTTCATTTCTAGCTTCATTTTCACTTTCAACCTCGCTAATATCCCCAGCATTGACTGTGCACCTTTGTGCTGTCTCCATAGCATCAAGCCTGGCATGTAACTCATGCATTTCTCTTTCCACTGCTAGATTAGGCATTGGCCTATCTCTTTTTCTTGGCAACATGGTTGTAAAATTTTCCTCTTTTCTCTCTGCTACAGAAAGCAAAGAATTTTTTTTGGGCTCTGATACCACTTGACGTAGACCCCCTGCCCTTAGGCTGATATCCACGCAGGATCATCACTAAAACCACACCAAGGGTTAACCAAACCCTTTGTTTAAACCATGAAATATTCCAGGCTTCGCGAGTTAGAGGTTCTTGATGCAATTTCACAACTTTTACAATTGTCAAAATACAAAATGTCAACGAAGTTTGGCTCCTCCAATGTGAAATGCACATGCCACCTTTTACCCACTAGTTTCTACTTTTGAGACCTTGAGAGAATAGCCAATAGTCGGTCCTCTTCCTTATGATTCACTGAAATCTGAAATGTCGGAATGTCAAAATGGGCTCAACGTCTCATGGAATGCGAGATCGATGGCCTTTCAGAATTTTTGTCGAAGCTTGACCCCACTTTTGACTACTGCCACACGTATCCTCTGACTGATACTTGGGACCCACCTTTTGACGTTTCTCTCTTTACGATTTCAGGAGTTGTGTTGACCATGCAAATCCACTTCTTGAGTCCTAAAACCCCAAAACCTGATTAGTACCCAATGACTATTGTCCCTCAACCTTTTCAGGAATTTTCCCTTTCCCTCTTCGGGATTTCGCGAACCGGGAATTTAAAACTCTTGATTCCAAAGTCACTGCCTCCTCTACTTCCCGAACCCCAGAAAGCCGAAATGTCGAAATTCCACTCCAAATAAACGTCGTGTTTCACGACTTCAGGATTTTCAATGCAAAGACCCCCAGCTCCTTATCATCAGAATTTTTCAGAATGCTGAACCCCGAAATACTGAAATGTCGAAATTTCACACCTAAAAATGCCTTTCGTGATTCAGGAATTAGAGTGACCAAGGATTTTGTCTTGCACTCCAAAATTACAAATCCCGAATCCCTGAAATGATATCTCAGCTCAAACTTACCACAATCAATAGTTCACATTGACTCTTGATGTCAGGGTGGAGGATTCGTCCAACTCCTAACCACCTTATAGCTCCTCTAGATCCTACGGTCCTCACGGTTTCATGAGTTCTCCATGGAGAATTCTGACCACCAAATGAACTCCTCAATGACTTCTGCCCAAATGACTTGGTGTTCTCCCTCCTGAACTTGACTTCTATGAGTTTATTTCAATCTCTGTCTCCCTTTGAGAACTTCAAAGGTGTTATCCTTCCTAAGCTTTCACTTGTAAACTCAAGCTTCACAAAAGGATCCCTGCTCGCACTCCTTGCAGCAAATCTTCAAATAGCCTTTGGTTATTTGAGTCTCTGACCCTGTGCACTCTTGCAAGAGTGGTCCTCTCAATATTCCCCTTAGTTGATAAGTTCTAAGGCTCCAACCAGCCTACACACACCTTGCACGGCTTTGTGCTTCACCTGCACTTCAGCTGGTATGAGAACAACAATATCTCTCCTGAGCTTTCTGAGATGAAACTCAGACCCTCGTCAACTCACACCTTGCATACATTCACTGCACTCCTTGTAGGAATTCTTAAGAAGAGAAACAATTCAAACTCTTTCTTCTCCTCTCTCAAACTTCATACACTCAACATGAAATCACACACACAACACAACATTGAGATAAATGCATAACATAGAAACAAATCATATGTAAACATACCATTCAACAAGTGTAAACAATAATCATCATAACACCATGAAAGTGAGTCAAAGATTCATATATTAACTCAAATGCTACAACTCTACAACTTATGAATTCTTAATGACCATCCCAAAATTACAATGATACAAGGGTGAGGGTGTCTATATCCGTTTTCCCTCCTACACTTCTAAACTGTCTAATCTATTAAATCAAATCTACCTAATTTCATTAAATGGACTTAAATGCCTATTACATCCGACAGATGAGAGCAATGCTCAAGATCTGTTTACAATATCTAGATATAAATGTAAGTATGATTCCCTTAGCTATTACATTAATGTCCATTCATTAATCTAAAAACACTTCAAAATGTGCACTGGTGCTTTTCCAGCTATCTCCCACTTTTATGTTGCTTTCTTGGCTGGATGCTTACGATGCTCCTACATCACAAAGCCCACCTCAGTCCACAAAGTGACAAGACACCTTATGAACTATGGTATGGGGGGCCTGCTTCAATCAAACACTTCAAAGTCTTTGGGAGTAAATGTTACATAAAGAATAATGATGAGAACCTTGGAAAATATGATGACAGGGCTGATGAAGGTATCTTCTTAGGGTATGCTACAAACAGTAAAGGTTACAGATGCTATAATAAGAGGCTACATAAAATGGTTGAATGTATTGACATAAAAGTTGATGAAGGAATCCCAGCAAGAGAGGTGTACAATAATGAGTCTTCTACAGAGGACACAGCTAAAGTTGAAGATGAACAGGTCCGAGAATCAAAAAATGAAGACTCTAAATTAGATGAAGACACAGATACTTAGACAGAGTCAAATTAGCAGACAACTTCAAATTCCTCCTCCAGAATCACTCAAAAGAATCATCCTGCAAGTCAGATAATTGGTGAAAAATACAAAGGTGTACAAACCAGGAGAAAGATAATCAAAAACACTGAACAATCACTTATAGCTTTCATATCCATGTTGGAACCCAAGAATTTTAATGAAGCTAGCAAATATGACCATTGGGTTAAAGCAATTAATGATGAACTTGATTAGATTAAGAAAAACAATACGTGGGAGATGGTTCATAGACCTTAAGGCAAAAATGTCATTGGCTCCAAATGGATCTTTAAGAATAAGTTGAATGAGTAGGGACAAGTTGTCAGGAACAAAGCAAGATTGGTCTGTAAAGGCTATGTTCAAAAGAAGAACTAGATTTTGATGAAACATTTGCACGCGTAACAAGATTAGAAGCTATCAAAATATTTCTTGCCTATGCTTGTCATAAAAGGATTAAAGTCTATCAAATGGATGTCAAGTCATCTTTTCTAAATGGAGATTTAAATGAAGAATTCTATATGGAACAACCAGAGGGTTTCAAACTATCTGATAACCCAAACTTAGTTTGCAAGTTGAAGAAATATTTATATGGGTTAAAACAAGCCCCTCATGCCTAGTATCATAGACTGGATATGTATCTCAAAGACAAAGGGTTCAAGAGAGGAACAATTGACAACAATCTATATATCAAAACAAAGGATAATGATTTGCTCATCATGTTGGTCTATGTAGGTGACATCATCTTTGGATGTAATAAGGATTCATTGGTACAATGGTTTTCTTCTACCATGGAGTGTGAGTTTGAAATGTCTATGATAGGTGAACTGTCATTTTTTCTTGGTCTACAAATTACTCAGAGGTCTGAAGGGATGTTCATTTCTCAAGAAAAATATCTAAGAGATATGTTGAAAAGGTTTCAAATGGAAGATTCTAAACCTGTGGGCACACCTATGGTTATTGGATGAAAATTAAGAAAGGATGATGAATCACCTGATGTTGAACAAAGTTCATATAGGTCAATCATAGGCAACCTATTGTACATCACAACATCTTTCCCAAACATAATGCATGTTGTTGGAATAGTAGGAAGATATCAGTCTACACCTAAACAGAGTCATTTGCTAGCTGTCAAAAGGATATTCAGATATTTGAAAGAAATGATGAACTATGGCCTATGGTATCCTAAGAATTAGAATTTTCAATTATCAGTCTACTCAGATGTTGATTGTGATAACTACATGGATGAAAGGAAAAGCACGAGTGGAGGTGCATTCTTCTTAGGAGATTCTCTAGTAGCATAGTTGAGTAAAAAACAAGGTTCCATTTCTTTATCAACTACAAAGGAAAAGTACATTGCTGCTGCTACCTGTTGCACTTAGGTATTATGGATGATTCAGACACTTGTAGACTTGGAGGTAAAATACATTGCACCGATCCCAATTCATTGTGATAACACTAGTGCCATCACTGTGTCCAAGAATCTTGTATTCCACTCCAAGACCAAGCATATTCCCATAAAATACCATTTTCTGAGAGAGCAGGTCACTAATAAGATTGTTCAGGTCCATTACATTCCAACCACAGAACAAATTGCAGACATCTTTACTAAACCCCTAGCCAAGACACCATTTGAATATCTTCGATAGAAGTTAGGTGTCATCTCGTCTCACACCTAAGAGAGTCCATCCTGTTAGGGGGAGTTTGTGTTGATTGAATTTCTGATACCTCTAAAAAATACTGTAACAGCTTAGGTGGAGTGTGTTTTCTTTGACATTGATGTCAAAAAGGGAGAAAAGAACAGGTCTGGGTGCCTTTGTTGCCATCAATGCCAAAGGGGGATATTGTTGGCATGTTTTACAGGGAGTGTATGCTTGTCATTGATGGAAAGTACAACAACGATGATGTCTTGAGTATAGGTAGAATGTGCCAGGCGGGCACCAGAAGTATTTTTGGAAGACGCGGCAGAGAAAACTCGATAATATCAGAAGAGATAGTGCAGAGTATGCGTGTTTTTCATTGATGGCAAAGATCATGACCAACAGTGCAGGGATAATGGCATGGCAATGGAAAGTTCAACAAGTGATCATTGGATCCCATTAAGAAGCGTAAACTCCAGGAGTTAAGGAAGCAACTCACGGCATGAAATCACAAAATGCGAAACCACTCCATTTCAGAGTTTCAGATACCAAGAGATGGAGGAGTTAAGAGTCGAGACTCTTCATCACAGGAGTCTAGAAGTTGCGAAATGAGAAATGTTGAAATCCTGAAACATGCACATCAACAAAGACTCCAGATTCGGATACCAGGAGTTGGAGGTGTATTAGAAGCTAAACTCTGTTTTGGATACCGAGAGTTGGAAGTGTCGAAACACTTCATCACATAAATGCCGAAATGATGAAATGCGAAACATCGAAATACCAGACAGTTGATATGACTCCATTTTGGAGTTCCAGATACTGGGAGTTGGAGTGTTTAAACACTTCACCACAGGAATGCCGAAATGAAAAAAACACCTTTTTGTGCAAGTTTCGGATACCAGGAGTTGGAAGTGTCGAAACACTTCACCATAGGAATGTCGAAATGCGAAAAACACCTTTGGGTGCAAGTTTCAGATACCGGGAGTTGGAGTGTCGAAACACTTCACCACAGGAATACCGAAATGCCAAAATGTCAAAATGCAAAAAACACCTTTTGGTGCAAGTTTCAGATACTAAGAGTTGGAGTGTCGAGATAATTCTCCACAGGAATACCGAAATGTAGGAATTCTGAAATGAAAAATCACCAAAGAACTTTATGCATAAACACTTGGTCACAACTGTGGGCATTTGAAGGAAGGAGCTTGCGAGCTAGAAGGCTCCATTTCATGATCGGGAGTTGGAAGAGTCAGAGTGACTCGCAACAAATTCATGAAATGAGAAATTGTGAAATGCAGTTTCAAATAAGGTTGTGGTCACATATGCAGAATATGGAGGAAGGAGCTAGTGCAATGAAGCTCCATTTTGGAGATCACAACTTGGAGAGTCGATATGCCTCGCAACAGAAATTCACGACATGCGAAATGATGAAATGTCGAAATGAGAAAACACCTTTTGGTGTAGGCTGTGGTCATCGCTTGAGGCCACATGTGAAAGGAAAGGTGAAAGGTGCCAAAGGCATAAGGCTCAATAGGTTCACAGTGTAACTAATAGAAACGACTAATGGTTTCTATCAGAGGACTTGAAGAGACTTCAGGGTGATCGCTAGAGAAGATGAAGAGTCTCGAGGCATCTTCCAGTGGAATGAGGACGTTTCACAGAGGCTATTGAGAGATGTAAGATGGTTGGAGCCTAGAACTGCAATAGAGGGAATGAACTTGACTGTGATAGAGAAGACAAAGAGTCTTGACTACTGGAGAGGCTAAGGAATCTAAGCATAACACCCAGTGATGATGAACGCATGGGTATAACCACCAAAAAATATGAGGAATTGCTATCATTATTAGGAAGAGAACTCAACAAGAGGAGAACATGCATAACAGAGATATTGTGTTGAAGCTCGAGTGAGTGAAGTAATGGTAAGGTGGAGTGTCAGTGAAGATCCTTATGTGGAGAACAATGGCGCTGGAAGAGCATGCAGAAGCATTGCACAAGGTGCAGAGAGACTATAAGAATGTAGAGAAAAGAAGAGATGTGGGATGTTGTTGAGAGTGATTCAGGTGTGTAGAAGGAGGCAGAGTGCAGTAGCTTAAATGCACAAAAGAGGAATGGTGCATTGAATGGACATGGCGCATAGAGCATAAAAGGCAGAAGAACATAAATCGCAAGGCATGTGTGTAGAAAGACAGTGAGGCAGACAGAGCAGGGTAGTGTAACAAAGCAATGATGAGACTGGTAATTCATTGATGAACATTATATCACTGTAATAAGTTTTAGTAGCAAAGATTTATATTTCAAGGTGGTAGGGAGGTGATAGGGAGGACTGTTGTCCTTAGAGGTTCAAGTGGGTGCTTGAACATAGGGAGTTGTAGCTTCCATCTGGTTGCAGCCAGAGAAACCAGGGTGGCAGGGTGGTGCAAGGGAGAACTGTTGTTCTCTGTTATACAGGTTGGTGCCTTTGTGACTGGAAGTTGGTTCTTCCATCTAGTTGGTGTTGGAACACTTAGGGAGTTGTTGCTTCCTTCTAGTGGGTGCAAGAGAAACTAGGGATTTGGTGCTTCCTTCTAGTGGGTGCTAGAGAAACCAGGGATTTGGTTCTTCCTTCTAGTGAGTGCTAATAAACCAGAGAGTTGGTGCTCTCAACAAGTAGAAACTTGTAAAATAGAGCTTGTAGCCTCATTATGAGTTGGTGCTCATAAGTATGATAATGTACAGAATGTAAAGATTAATTATCGTATAAAGAAGAAGAGGTTTTTACCCTTTATGGGTTTCCTCAAGAAATATCTATCTTTGTGTATCTCATATGTGTGAATAATGTTGAATGTTCTATTGCTTACTTCCCTGCATTATTGTGATTTTCATTGAGTGCTCTGTAAAGAGTTTCAAATAAGCATATTTGTTTAAGAACGGTAACAACTAATTCACCCCCCCTCTCAGTTGTCCTACATATTTAGCCCAGATTAGACTGTTGGGCTAATAAATTACTCTACCCTAGGGCTATTTGATCAAGATTAAATAGTTTGATCAAATTTATTCACTAGCTAACCTAACTACCTGGTTAAGATTAAATAGTTTATCCAGGCTTATTTACTAAACCTATCAACATAAATTCAAAAGGAATTGGCCATGTTTAAACTGTATGGATGAAGTCATTATTATTGCATGGGGATTTTATTCATTTCTTTTGTGCCCTCTTTTATTCTTTTCTTTTCTTTTCTCTTTATTTTCATTTCTTTTCTTTCTTTTCATTTATTTTCTTTCTTTTCATTTATTTTCCTTCTTTTCTTTTCTTTTTGAAAATAATTTGCAGGAATGAAATATTATTTACAAGACAACATACATCAATAGTGAAAAAAAAATCTAGTCACGAAATGATCCTATAAATTATAGGGTTATAACAACGGCTCCACCTAGGGATGTAACTCTCCTTGTGAAGTGCCAAGAACCTTCTTTCTGATGTTTGTAAAGGTTTCCTCCATTTCTTTATTTCTGCTATGTGTTTTTATTTTTATTTTGGAAACTTGGTGACATTGGTCAGTGGCTTAGGGCCTTCTTTGTAGGCTTCAACCACTCGATCAATATCACCTACACAAAACCTGAATGAAAAGGCAAAATTCTATGTGCAATGGATATGGATTCATGAGATCTCTATTGGGGTGGCAAATAATGCTTCAACATCCTGTTGTTCACAGGTCCACCTAGAAGGTCTGTTCCGTCACTGTTTTTGAGAAAAATTGTGTTATTTCCTCTGAATGACTGAATGGTGTAAGGTCCTTACCATAAGCTATCAAATTTTCCATGCTTACCCTTATCCTCATTTCTAGAATCCCATTTCAGAACCAAGTTGCCTAACTCAAATCAATTTCTTTAGTTCTTCTGTCAAAAATCTTTTTGATGTTCTCATGGATGACCAGATTTTTGTTGTAGACTTCCTCTATGGATTTCATTAAGTGGATCATTTGATTTATCCTCCTCTGGACATCATTTGGCTCTACCTTGTTAGGACCACATATTGTACCCTTTTTGCCCATACTTTTTTCCATTATTATACCCTTCATCACCTGTATCTAGACTCATATTATCACTTCATCCGATCACTCCAAGGTATACA
>JZKD02S1786029.1:580866-592707 GCA_000966675.3 Picea glauca | reverse complement strand
TGAATCTGCAACATTCTTCAAAGTGTCAACCTTTTCCAACAACACCTTCTTTTCCTCAACCATGTCTCTCACAAAGTGATACTGAACATCAATATGCTTTGTGTTCAAATGATAATCTAAGTTCTTTGCCAGGAAGATTGCACTATGACTATCACAATCTAATCTCACTACTTGTTGTACCAACCTAATACCTGAACACAATCTTTGTAACCATATTTCTTCCTTTCTTGCATGAGTGACTTCCATGTATTCAGCTTCTGTAGTTATGAGTGCCACTACAACCTATCTTTTCCTCATCCAACTGATTGCTCCTCCAAATAGGTTAAATAGATACCCACTTGTATATCTTATGCAATCCATATCTCCAACCCAGTTTGCATCGACAAAGCCATGTATTTCCACCACTCTATCCAATCCTGGTCTACCTTGGTAGAAAAATCCATAATTGGTGGTGCCACAAAGATACCTGAAGACCCTCTTTACTACTATCCAATGCTCCTTCCCTGGTTTTGACATATACCTCCTCAAAACTCCCACTGCATGTGAAATGTATGGTCTAGTACAAACCATTGCATACATCAAACTAGCAACTGCACTGGCATAAAGAACATGGGACATGTCCTCTTCTTCTTCCTATGTCTTTGGACATTGATCTGTAGATAACTTTACACCTATGGGAATAGAAACCTTGACTGGTTTACTTCCATGCATATTAAACCTCTGCAATATCATCTCAACATATTTTCTCTGATTCAACCAGAGTTTCTTGTTTGCACGATGTCTTTTAATCTCCATTCCTAGAATGAAGTTAGCATCACCGAGATCCTTCATGTCAAATTTGGAGGATAGTTGCAATTTCACCTCCTTGATAACATCCATGTTATTTCATACCAACATGTCATTAACATACAACACTACACAAATGAAGTGATTACCAACCTTCTTGGAATATACACAGTGATCAACCCTACTTCCTACAAATCCCAATCCAAGGATGTATGTGTCAAAATTTTGGTACTACATCCTAGGTGATTGCTTCAGACCATATAGTGACTTCTTTAGCTTACAGACCATCTCTTTCTTTCCCTTCACTACAAATCCTTCTGGCTACTTCATGTAGATCTCTTCTTCCAGATCCCCACGTAGGAGTGTTGTCTTCACATCCATCTGTTCCACTTCAAGATCAAAAGCAACAACAATAGATAAAATAAATCTAATAGAAGTTAACTTAGCAACAAGAGAAAAAATCTCACCAAAGTCAATTCCCTCTACTTGGGAATAACCTTTTGCTACTAACCAAGCTTTGTATTTATCCACTTTACCTTGTGCATTAAACTTCTTCAAACATAGTTTTCATATCTGACACGCCCACACACACACATGCAAAGAATATAACATATACCCAACACTTTTCCCCAAAGGGCCCAAATTTTTAAGCTTTTCCTCCCACAGGATGCTCAACTCCCCAAGACAAATCCAGCATACCCTTCTTCCCTGTTCTCAAAAAGAGGAAACCAAATAATTTCATCACTTTGTTCTCTACTTGGCTATTTTTTAGACTAGTGGATAGACGAACCTATATTGGGTTTCCTATCCATTTTCTCAGCCAAGGAAAAGGCTAGCATCTAGTTCAAATACAACACTTTCCTAGCAGAGAATATCCATGATCAACTTTCAAAACTCTCTATAGAGGGCATGTTCTGGAATTCCTCTATACTGGCCTACATGTTCATTTTCTTTTGGATAGAGAAGTTCCCCTTCCTGATGCAGGAAATGGACAAGGACGACAAACCCTAGGCAGTAACATCTTGGACCTCACTGCTCAGAAGAAATTCTACAGAATTCAACTTCAAACAGTTCATCAAGAAATTCTACCATCCTGTGGTGAGAATGTTCAGTGGGAGGCCCGAGATAAGGATAAATTAGGAGATCCAGAGAATTTTGCACCTATCGGACCTCGTAAAAATGGGATATTGGTACCTGTATCAAAACTATACAAAAATCAGAGTATACGGGTGTGAGTTGGCTCCATATAAGTTTCCCAAGTATCTATCGGTGAGGATATTTTCCCTTGAATATATAAGAAAAATGATAAATTCTTATGACATACACTTTGTGTCTTTGAAGAAGAGATAACAATTGAGGATCAAGGGGAAAATAGGTTCCTTTATCTGCAATAATCGAGCTATCGGGGAAGAGGCGGATAAAATTTTGAGGGAAATGAAGTTTGACACAAGTTTCCTGTGGCACTACGATCCCTGGGGAATCATCACAGGGATGAGAGTGAATAACAAGAATATCTGTATATTCATGCACCCAAGCCAGATATAGAGAAGTTTTCAAATCAAACGGAGTGGGATGTGAGTGCACTGGAAGAGGTAGAATAACAGTCTCCTCAAATCATTATCTCTCAAACAAACACACCACAGATACCTAAAGAGAAAAGAACCAGAAAGGATGTTTCTCCTTCTATTTCCAAAGTCTCAACTGAATAGTTTCATATGCACACCAAAATACCAAAATCTTGTCATATGACTGAAATGAATGATGAAAAGGAAACACAACCCATCATAGCTTTGAAAGGTGACCAGACACCTCTTATCTCAAGCGATCAATAGATCATGTCGACTTCTTCATATAAAAAGTAGATTAACAATTCACTGGCAAATCAACAAATTCAAGGAGGTGTGAAATTGGGTGTATTTGAGAAATATGATATGATCAAGAAGAAGAATCAAATGTTGAAAAGAAGCACATATGCTCAGTTTCTAAAGCAAATGCCCATGGCACAACATCGACTTTTGTCTTCATTTGATACAGAGAAAGGTAGGATGCATATGGCCTTTCTTCATCAAATGCTCCACTGTCAGCTCTGGAAAAGACAGTAGAACTATCAAAGTCCATGGAGGAAATGAAATTACAAGAAACAAAAATCAGTAGATTGAAAAGGGAGGTTGAGAGTCTTCAGGAGATCAATAATTCTTACCAGACGAGTTTCCACGTCTGAAAGGAAACAACAGAAAAACTCAAACGATAACTACAACATATGCGAAAGCAATCAATGGCGAGCAAAACACTTGTCGAAGCTAAGGAGAAGATTTTGATGGATATCTCTGGATCCATAAATGAGATTTGGCCTATGTTGCAAATCATGTTTGAATAAAATGAATTAGTGCTGAGGAGCAGATAGGCCATTGATAAGATAAAAAGAGAGCTGGGGGATATGCCTACTGAAGAAAATAAAATCATTTGATTTCTGAATTCAAAGACCAGAGAAGAGATAGAAGATCTGAAAATATAAGACAGAACGGAAACCATCCTCAAATTCAAGAGAATTCTAACCAAAAGAGGGTTGATGTTGCAATTGGAGGAGAAATTCCAGAACATGGACATCGGGGTTTATAAATTTTTTAGAAAAAATTATGCTTTGCAGAAGAAGGGCTTTCCCGGTTGGCTGGTTTTGAACGATAAGCTAATGACCTTATCTGACTACAAGAATAAGATTTCCATGGTGGTGAAGGATAGTTCCAAGTTCTTGGGAATACAGGGCAGTATTACAGGCAAGGTGTTCTTAGAGACTTTGCAGCCAGACCTCAACATACAACACGTGATCAAGTATATTTTTACTGTCAAGCCGACATTTTCCAAGTATACAGAAGTGGATGAGATCTACTAGAGAATGCTCAAAATCACCACACCCAGTCAACAAAGGTGGGAGGAGATGTGCAACTTAATTGAATGATAGATGATGTGTATCATCTAAATAATCATGTGCAACATCCAAAGTCATGTGAATGATTCACCAACGACCGTCCCATAAAATCATCATGAAATTTCGACACATCATTAGCAGTTGCTATATTCTTGTATTATGTTATTTAGTTAGCTAGATTTTAGTTTTTCCATGTCCTGATCAGTTATGACAGGGTCATTGTAATTTTGATTATAAATACTTCAAGCTTCGAAGTATTGAGGGTTGATCTCACACCCAAGTAAGATGAAGCGTTGCAATCTTTATCAAGGGATCTACCAGTAATAAAAGAGAGTTTTTCACAGGATTCATGCGTGTTTACTATTGGTGATGTGTTTCTTCTCATTGTTAATGGTTTTTTCTTTTGTCTTCGTGATCACATGTATTTTGTTGTCTGATCATTTAGAAGGAGTCAATTTGCAGAACTTATTTCATATACTCTGTTACAACTTCTAAAGGATTTTCCTGTTTTTCTTCTAACAATATGATAAAGAAATTCTCGAATGCTTCTTTACTCTTGTTGTTTAACTCATTTTTTCTGCTAACCCATCATTTTATTCATAAAAGAATCCAATAGTTTTCATAATCCTACTCTGTGAGAATATCTTTCCAAAACTGTTCTTTGATATCGAGTTTATAAATATAGACCCCATAGCCCAATGGATGCGTGATTTATATTTCAGCCATCTTTATAAAAAACAAGCGACACTGTTTATTCTTTTAACTAGCCTAAAATCGGAAACTCAAACAAGGATAAATCTTACAGAGAGATCCCTCTCTGAAACTGGAAGGGCTATATCCCAGTTTCGAAGTGGTTGGATAAGGTTACCTCTGTTAAATTCTTTCTTCCTTCTAACAACCTCTGGAGAATTTACAGGGCGATAACATAGTGGTGACCATACTAGGGATATAACAAACTTTCAACACCTTTTCTTTCTTTCCCTAGAAAAGAAAAAACGTTTTTTGAACAAATCATAAAACCTAAATCTATAAAAAACAATATTAAGAGGTTGTTAAAGTTTGTATGTAATCAGTTTAAAGACCTAAAAAATTAAAAAAAATTGGCTCTAAAAAGAACCTACAGTAGAGCCCATCCTCACCTAGAACCTGCGATAGTAGTAGACAACCCCAAAAAATTACTCAAAAAGAAAAACATTACAGAAGGTTTCGAGAATCATAATCCTCTCCATAGGTATTTTTCTCTCCCTGAGGAGCTCGTTGATATCCAAGATCTTGATTTTGACCTTTTCTTTAAGAAAATCCTTTTTAGAACTAAATTAGACAACATTCTAAGCAATACAGTCCCAAATCAAGACATCCTACGATCCCGTACTCCTGAGAAACCTTTGCCCAAGATCATATATTTCCCTCAACAGTCGGTTGAATTTCATACCTTGACTGTCACCACATCTTTTGTCTCAGTCAGTCCCACATCTTCCACATCTTCAATTACTTCTCCTCTAATCATACAAGTTGTTGTACAACCTCCCCCACCAGCTATGGCAGTAAGATATGCCCCCTTGGTGTTAGCAGCACCGTTGCATGCTATGCCCCGGGACTATCAGACCAAACTTCCTCAATTCAATGGTTTTGTACCTTTAAACGCACAACAACATGTTGACAAAATGAACGATTACTTTGACCTGCAGGAAGTGGAAAAAGCCGATGTGCAGATGAGGTTATTTGCACAAAGTCTGACTGGAGAAGTTAAAAAGTGGTTCAAAACCTTGTGTGCTGCTACCATTACTAATATTGCTAGTTTTCATAGGACTTTCCTTGACAGGTGGGAGGTAAATAAAAACCCTCTCCAGATTCTGTCAGAGTATGAAAACATTAGAAGGAACCAAGGAGAGACAATGCAATATTACTACACTTGTTTCAACAATCTATATAGTGCCATCCTGACTGAAATCAAACCACCCCAAGGTTTGGCATTAATAAATTTCCCTAATGGTTTTGATGCTGACATGTCATATCAATTAAGGGAGAGAAACAAAACAACTTTGGAAGACATGCAAAGAAGTGTCGTCAATGTAGAAGCAAACCTTTTGGCCAAAAGGGCCAGGCAGAGAATAGAAAAGAGGGTCACCATTAGAGAAGAACCTTATACTTCCTCATCAGATGAAAAATTAGATTCTCTCGCAAGAGATATGGAGAAAATGATGGAGAGACTCACCATAACTGATAGGAATCCACCTAGGGAGAACCAAGCTACCCCTCAAATCAAGAACCCAAACTTTAGAAGAAATCCCCCTCAGATTAGGCAGAGAGATCCTAGAGATCCAAGGGAACAAAGGGGACCTGATCAATAGATTAGACCACCTCTCTAGGTAAACTATGTTAATCATAGGGAGGAAGTAATTGAGGAGTTTGATGATACTCATATTAATCTAATGGGTGATCATGATCATGAATCTATTTTTCTCACCTAGGAAGAACACAAAATATTTCTCCTATCACAAACAGATGTAAATGAGGAAGCTGAGAAAACAGAACAACGAGCCTTTGAGAACACTATAATGGAGGTTCACGGGCATTATAACCTGAGAATAAATAAGGCTAATGAGAACACTCCAAAGAAGGTTGTTGAAACCAAGAAAACCTCAGAAAACATCCCAAAGAAAGTCCCTAGATGGAATGACGTTGAATCTCTTGTGCAAAAAACTCCAGAAATTCTTAAGAGAACAAGTCAGACATAAGTTTCATCAACCATTCAAAAAGGTGCACCCCACAGAATTTCTATTGATAAATCAGAAGTACAGAGATTAAATAAAACCATCTCTCCTTTCATCCTTGAAGGTGAACTAGCTAAATTGAAAATTCCCATTCCCCTGTCCGAACTTATGAGCAAGAACGCCTATAGGTCATAGGTGATCAAAGAATTATCTATTGAACTAGAGATAGGTACAAAGGCCTTAAATTTCAGATCAACAAATTATTTGAATACTGTGAACCTCGCTGATGATTAAACCAAGCTCCTATTTGGTCTTGAAGTTGATGGTCAAACTAATAATGGTGTCATGGCCCCTTTCTACATTAGCCTAAACATCTGTGATCTACTATTACACAACACTATGTTGGATTTGGGTGCCTCTCACAACCTAATGCCCAAAGTCGTGATGAAAAGTTCAGACTCGAGGTCACCAGACGCTACAAATATTTTCATTCTTTCGACTCCAGCAAAGTTAAATGTATAGGCCTTATTAAAGATCTATGCATCACCTTGGCTCAAATCCCAGCGAAAAATATGGTGATGGATATCATCGTTGTAAATATTCCCCCCAAGTATGGTATGTTACTGTCAAGGTATTGGGGGGATAAATTGAGAGGAACTTTGTTGCTAGATATGTCTTATGCCACCATTCTAGTTTTCGGTCAACAGAGAAGACTTTACAGGGAAACACTAATGAAGTATATGGTCAGTAGCCAAGAAAAGCCACACAATTACCCATTATAATCTGCACACTTTGATCTGGATTCTTTTATCCTATACAACGATGGTGACTTTGAAGAAAAAATCGCACAACTGGAGGATGATGCACCTGATCCAAAGGATGAAAAGGTAGTTGTCGAAGTAAGAAACCCTAAGATCGAAGAGAATGAAGAGTTTCCAACAGACTTCTGGAACATGGATTTTGATGGTGCTATGAGTAAATAAGGAGCTGGAGCCAGAATTTGGATGCATAACCATAGATCAAAGCATTCCGAGAATCATTCCTATAAACGAAACTTCCAATGTACTAACAACACAGCTGAGTATGAGGCTTTAATGCTCGACCTAAAATTATTAAAGAAAGTTGGTGCTAAGAAAATAATGGTAAGGGGTGATTCTGAAATGATTATCAAGAAAATCAAAGGTGAGTATGCTGCAAAACATCCCAGACTTAGAGCCTATAGGAATGTTGTTTTAGATGCTCTTCAATGCTTTACTGAGATTGAATTGCAGGTAATGCCTAGGGGACAAAATATACTTGCAGACAGACTGGCTACGTCAACATCTACCTGTAAAATCCCTTTTCATCCCACTTGCAAGTACATAGTGGAGGTGAAGTGCAGACCAGTGGTTCCTGAAAATATCAGACACTGGAAGGTATTTGGGAGCGACGACTAGATTGAAGACTTCTTATAGGGTAATAATGAATTCGAATGTGAAAATATAGATTTAGAGAATGATGATCATAATGTAAATAGATCTTCTTTTGAAAATGATAATGTAAATAATGTAGATTCAGATCAATTGAAAGAAAATGATGTAGAACCAGATGAGTTGAACGAAAACGAGGAAGATTCTGGCATTCTACAGTTAAAAAATAATGTGTTGCCTAGAGGTTTAGTCCCTTTAGAAGACTTATTTGATTTTAACGACATTGTGAGAAAATCTAAAATTGAAGCTAGTGGTAAATAGGTTGAAGGCTGCAACATAGGAATAGAAGAGGAACCCAATATTGTGAAACTCTCTAAATCACTGCCCCTTGAGCAAAAATGAAATAAATCGAATTGTTCAAAGAATATATAGATGTTTTCGCTTGGGGTTGCGAGGATTTAAAATCTTATGATACAAGCATCATACATCATAAGATCCCAATAAAATAATAAAATAAACCTTTCAGACAAAAACTTAGGAGAATCAATCCCAAGTTACTTCCCCTGATAGAGAAAGAGATTAAAAATATGTACGATGCCAAAATCATAGTTCCTTTAAGATTTTCCAAATGGGTTTCTAATCTGGTTCCAACCAGAAAGAAAACTGGTGAAATCAGGCTTTACATTGATTTCTGAAATCTGAACAAGGTCTTTCTAAAAGACAATTACCCCTTGCCCAAAATGGACCATATCTTACAAAAGGTAGTTGGGGGCATCATAATTTCTTTACTATATGGTTTCTCAGGAAATAACCAAGTTCTTGCTCATCCAGATGATCAAGAGAAGACAACTTTTACCACACCTTAGGGAACCTTCACGTACGTGAATATGCCATTTGGTTTGATGAATGTTGGTGCCACCTTTCAGAGAGAAATGGACATTTCTTTCGTGGACGAATTGGGCAGGTTTATAGTCATATATTTGGATGATGTGACAGTCCACTCCATATCTAGCGATGAACACTTACAACACCTTAGATGAGTTTTTGAGAAGTGCAGAAAATTCGGGATCTCATTAAATCCAAAGAAGAGTCTTTTCGGTTTAGAAGAGGGCAAGTTGTCAGTGCATATAATATCTAAAGACAAAATTAAGATAGACCCCAGTAGAATAGAAGCCATATTGAAAATAGATCATCCCAGGAACATTAAAGAGTTAGAGTCATTTATCGGTAAAATAAATTTCTTGAGAAGGTTCATACCCAACTTGGCCGAACTTCTCAGGAATATCACCAACATGTTGGAAAAAGATACCAAAACAAAATTGAACCTCGAGGCCAAATATTCATTTGAACAGGTGAAGCACGCACTCACCCAAGCCCCAATTTTGATCAGCCTAGACTACACCAAAGATTTTTACCTTTTCTCTTTTGCATCTGAGCACACCATTGTTGTTGTACTATTGCAGAAAAACAACGAAGGGTATGAACAACCCATATCTTTTTTCAGCAAATCCCTGAGAGACGTGGCACTTAATTCTAATATAATGGAGAAGCAAGCCTTTTACCTGATGAAGGCCATAAAAGACTTCAGATTCTATATTCTCCATTCTCACACAATTGCCTATGTCCCTAATGCTATGGTGAAGGATATATTGACTCAAGATAATCCAGATGGGAGGAGAGGAAAGTGGATAGCTATTATTCTGGAATACGACATAGAAATAAAACCCACTAAATTGATCAAAGGTCAAGGCTTGGCCAAACTGATGGCTGAATCTAACTTCCATGCTTTAGATATTAATTTCTTGGCTGCAGTTGATGAAAAGAAAGAGTAGACGACTCCAAATGTTAAAGAGGTATTTCTAAACTCTCTGTGGTACACAAACCTCATTTTTGTACTTGACAACTTACAATCTCCTCATGGCTTGACTAAAACTAAAGCTAGGTTTTTGAAATTGAAAGCATTGAAATTCTATATTCTAGAAGGTAACCTCTATTGGAAAGATCCTAGTGGTATATTGCTTAATTTATTGCTTAAAGATGAATCTGACAAAGTGTTGCAGGAGTTTCATGTAGGGGATTGCGATGTTCATCTAAGTTGGAAGACTACAACAAATAAGATTCTCAGAGCCAGTTTTTATTGGCCCACATTATTTGCTGATGTACACCAAAGGGTCATCTCATGCCAAAAAATGCCAGATTTTTGAAGGAAAAAGGAATCTTTTTCCTCTACCCCTAAAATCTATATCGGTCGAAACCCCATTCCAGGAATGGGGCTTGGACTTTATTGGCAAAATTCATCCAGCCTCTTTTGGTCAACATAAATGGATCCTCACTTCCACAGACTACTTCACAAAGTGGATCAAGGCAATACCATGCAGACAAGCTACTGACTTTGTCATCATTAAATTCTTGGAAAACAATATTTTATCTCGTTTTGGTTGTCGTAGAAAAATTATAACTGAAAATGCAACGGCCTTTAGGTCCAAAAATCTTATTGAGTTTTGCAGCCAGTATCACATCACTCTGGGACACTCCACCATCCATTACCCTCAGGGAAATGGGTTGGCGGAGTCCTCAAATAAAATTCTGGTGAATATCCTCAAGAAAACATTAGAAGAAAACAAGAAGTCCTGGCATAATAAGCTAGTTTTTTCACTTTGGGCTGACAGATTGAGCACTAAAAGAGCAATTGGCATGTCCCCATACCAATTGGTATATGGTACTGAAGTCGTTTTTCCTCCTTCTCTGGGAGTTACAGTCATGAAACTGTTGCAGGAGGCTCAAAAAAAGCCAAATGATATTCAAAGAAGAATCAATCAAATGATTCACATGCAGCAATCCAAAGAAGAAGTATACAACAGGGCCCAATTAATCTAGGAAAATATAAAAAATATTCATGACAAAATAACCAAGGAAGACAATTTTGAATTGGGTGATCTAGTGTTGAGATGGGACTCCAGAAATGAGGACAAGGGTAAACATGGGAAGTTCGATAGTCTGTGGAAAGGCCCTTACACCATTCATGCTTACAGAAGGAATAATGCTTTTCTCCTAGATAGCAACGATGGATCAGACCTTCCAAGTGGACCTGCAAATGGCAGGATGTTGAAGCATTACTTTCCACCTCAATAGAAATATCAAAAATCCATTTCCACTGTACATACCATTTTATTTATTTTCCAGTTGTGTGTTGGTGCTACCAGTCAAATGTTTGAAGCCTGCAGAGAAGGCCCTAAGGCATTGGTCAGTACCACCAATTTTTTTAAAATAAGAAAGAATCAATTAGCAGAAGGAGCTTTGAGAGAAGATTTTTTCAGGATATTAGAGAGAAGGTTCTTGGCACTTCACAAGGAGAGTACCATCCCCAAGTGGAGCCACTGTTATAACCCTATAATTTATAGAATCAATTGATGACTAGAAATTCATTCCTTTATTGTAATGAATGATGCAAACATTGTTTCATTCTACAAATTGATTTGAAGAAAAAGAAAATAAAAGAAAAGAATAAATGAGAAAAGAATAAAAGAGGGCATAAAAGAAAAATAAAAGTCCCATGCAATAACAATGACTTGGTCCATAGTGTTCAATCATGGTCAAGTCCTTTTAAATTTATGTTGATAGGAATAGTGAATAAGCTTGACTAAACTGTTTAATCTTAGTCAAGATGATAGGTTAGCTAGTGAATAAATTTGACCAAACCGCCTAATCTTGGTCAAATAAGCCTAGGGTAGAGTATTTTCTTAGTCCAATAGTTTAATTTGGGCTAAATTTTGTAGATGAGTAGGCGAGAACATAGGTTAGTTGATTTGGTTTCAATAAAACATGCATGATGGTCAAGTCAGGTTCATGTCTTGATGTTTGAAAGTGTGTTTATCCAACCCCATGGTGTCGAGAAATAAATAAAGCAGGGGAAAAAACCCACAAAAATAATTAAACCTTAGTTCCCACTGCTTATGCAACTTCGCACGGACAGATTAAAGTTTGAGAAAGAATTGATGGCTGAGAT
>JZKD02S1786029.1:561367-574563 GCA_000966675.3 Picea glauca | reverse complement strand
AGACCTCATAGCCCTTATCCTCAATATTAGAAACTGACACTAAGTTCTTCTTCAAGCCCGAAACATAAAGAACCCCCATCAAAATCATGGGAGGCAAAGACTCCCTCCAAAATGATACAGTCCCACAACTAGCCACCTTGACATCTCGGTCATCTCCAAGCACTACCTCTGCATCTTCACACTAAGTAAGATCTATCAAGTGCTCACGAACTGCTGTCATATGGCGAGAGGCACCATTGTCAATATACCAAGTATCGAGAGTAGTGGTCCTCAATGATAGACACGCAATCAAGGAAAATTCCTTGTCAAACTTGGTAGAAAACTCTTCCACCTCTGTTGAAGCTATTGTTTGTCTCGACCTTGGCATCTCACCAAAGGTCTGACCTTGGCATCTCACCAAAGAGTTTCTTGATCTTGTCATCTCACCAAAGATCCTCTCCTTGGTCTCTCACCAAGTGACTTCCTCTTGAAGTGATTGTTGTCCCAACTTTCTGTCTGCTGAAATTTCTGCCTCTCTTCAACTCAGCTTTGATACCATGTTAATTTTTCAAAATCCCAACCCAGTTTCAGTCTCACTGATTTTTCAGTCAAATTTAAATGCCAAACTTAATTTCAGCACTGTTTCAGCATATGTTATAGCCTGGTGTTTCAGCATATACTCAGCCTGGTGTTTCAGCATATACTCAGCCTGGTGTTTCAGCATATACTCAGCCTGGTATTTCAGCATATACTCAACACTATGTTTCAGCATATGCCACAGCCTGGTGTTTCATCATATACTCAGCCTGGTGTTTCAACATATACTCAGCCTGGTGTTTCAGTATATACTTAGCCTGGTGTTTCAACATATACTCAGCACTGTGTTTCAGCATATTCTACAGCCTGGTGTTTCAGCATATGCTACATCCTGGTGTTTCAACATCTATAAAACTTAACAGAAAATAAATTTCAGAACAGAAAATAAATTTTAGAACTGAAAATAAATTTTAGAACTGAAACATGAGGATTATGAACATCGTTTTCAATGAAGAAATAAAATATTAGCAATATGAAAAACTCAGAAAATATAGACACAAAGATTTTGGTCTAACTTCGACCTTGTTAAAACCCACAAGGGGAAAACTAGTGAGAGAGGGATTTGTATTATTTATGAGCTTATGAGAAATTATTTTACAGCATATTCATCTTCAGATATTTACACAAACTTATCTAGACATTCCTGTAGCTTTGCTCCTCAATTTCTGAACCAGAAATTCATACAACTGTACGACAATTAATGTTGTACGGACTGTCACGAAATTCATGCCAAAACTCTGCTAAGATTCAATTTCTGTGCCACTCAATGTTATTCGGCAACCTTGGAATGCATGCCAATGCTCCCAGAAATTGTTGCTGCTGTCTCTTTTCTTTAGCTCGACCTCTCTCTTGCTCTCTCTTGTTCTCTCAACAAGAATGCTTCAACTCCTCTCTTGTTCTCTCAACAAGATTGTTGTTTCTTCTTCTCTTGCTCTTGGCATCTCACCAAGAGCCTCTTGGCCTCTCACCAAGATTTCTTCAACTTCTTACTCTTTTTTTTTTTAAGAATGGGTGCGCCCACTTGCCTTAATCAACCTCATGAGGGAAGGTGAGGAGTTTTCTAATCTAACAGCTGAGATTAGATTAGATGGGTGGCTGAGATTTGGTGTCTCTTCACTCACCCTCACTTTAATCATAAAGTTATCTTTTAATTTGCATCTCACAAATTAATTTGACTAAGACCCATATTCTGCAATTTCTCCCCCTTAGGCGCCTAGGGAAGAGAAACACTTGCCTTGGTACATTATTTTAATTAAAAATTTAACAGTTCCACTTGCCGGAGTCAGTACCGCAACTGTAGCAGCAACCTCCATAGTAGAGATTATGTCATACGCTCCACTGTCATCTCTAGAAAAGACAGTAGAACTATCAACGTCCATGGAGGAAATGAACTTACAGGAAACATAAATCAATAGACTGAAAAAGGGAGGTTGAGAGTCTTCAGAAGCTCAGGAATTCTTACTAGACGCGTTTTCACGTCGAAAAGGAAACAACAGAAAAAAATCAAACAGGAACCACAGCAGATGCAAAAGAAAACAGTGGTGGGAAAAACACTTTCCAAAGCTAAGGAGAAGATTTGGATGGATATTGCCGGATCCATAAATGAGATTTGGCCTATGGTGAAAATCATGTTTGAACAAAATGAACTAGTGCTGTGGAGCAGACAGGCCATTGACAAGATAAAAAGAGAGCTGGGGGATCTGCCCACTGAAGCAAATGAAATCATTCGATTTCTGAATTCAAAGACCAAAGAAGAGCTAGAAGATCTGAAAATAGAAGACATGACTGAAACCATCCTCGAAGTCAAGAGAATTATAACCAAAAGGGGGTTGATGTAGCAACTGGAGGAGAAAGTCTAGAACATGGACGTTAGAGTTTAGACATTTTTCAGCAAAATTGATTCTTTGCAGAAGAAAGTTTTTCTCGGTTGGCTTGTTTTGAATGATAAGCTAATGACCTTATCTAACTACAAGCATAAGATTTCCATGGTGACGAAGGATAGTTCCAAGTTATCGAGAATATAGGGAAGTATTACAGACAAGGCATTCTTAGAGACTTTGCAACCAGACCTCGGCATACAACACGAGATCAAGTATATTTTTACTGTCAAGCCGACATTTTCCAAGTATACAGAAGTGGATGAGATCTACCAGAGAATGCTCAAAATCACCACACCCAGTCAGCAAAGGTGGGAGGAGCTCTGAAACTTAATCGAATGATAGATGACGTGTATCATCTGATTCATCATGCACAACATCCAAAGTCATGTGAATGACTCACCAATGACCATCCCAGAAAATCATCATGAAATTTCGACACATCATTAGTAGTTGCTATATTCTTGTATTTTGTTATTTAGTTAGCTAGATTTTAGTTTTTCCATGTCCTGATCAGTTATGACAGGGTCGTTTTAATTTTGATTATAAATACTTCAAGCTTCGAAGTATTGAGGGTTGATCTCATGCCCAAGCAAGCTGAAGCATTGTAATCTTTATCAAGGGATATACTAGTAATAAAAGAGAGTTTTTCATAGGATTCATGCATGTTTACTATTGGTGATGTGTTTCTTCTCATTGTTAATGGTCTTTTCTTTTGTCTTCATGATCACATGTATTTTCTTATCTGATCATTTAGAAGGAGTCAAGTTGTGGAACTTATTTCATATACTCTGTTACAACTTCTAAAGGATTTTACTATTTTTCTTCTAACAATACAATAAAGAAATTCTCGAATGCTTCTTTTCTCTTGTTGTTTATCTCATTTTTTTTGCTAACCCATCATTTTATTCATAAAAGAATCCAATAGTTTTCATAATCCTGCCTTGTGAGAATATCTTTCCAAAAAATGTTCTTTGATATCGAGTTTATAAATACAGATCCCATAGCCCAATGGATGCGTGATTTATATCTCATCCATCTTTATACAATACAAGAGACACTGTCTATTCGTTTAAATAGCCTAAAATATGAAACTTAAACAAAGATAAATCTTACAGAGAGATCCCTCTCTAAAACTGGAAGGGCTAGATCCCATTTTCGAAGTTGTTGGATAAGGTTACCTCTGTTAAATTCTTTCTGCCTTCTAACAACCTATGGAGAATTTACAGGGTAATAACACTATGCAAAGTTTGATCTCACCAGTTTTCTTCCTGGTAGGAAATAGGTTAGAAACCCATCTGGAAAATCTCAAGGGGACTATAATTTTTTCATCATACATCTTTTTGATTTCTTTCTCTATCAAGGGAAGCAACTTGGGATTGATTCTCCTAATTTTTTTCCTGAAAGGTTTGTGTTCTTCTTTTATGAGAATCTTATGATGTATGATACTTGTGTCGTAGGATTTTAAGTCCTCATAACCCCAAGAAAAAAAATCCACATATTCCTTAAATAGTTTAATGTATTTGTGTTTTTCCTCAGGGGGCAAAGATTTAGAAAGTTTTATCATCTTGGGTTTTTCTTCTATTCCTATGTTTCACTCTTCGACCTCTTTACCACTAGCTTCAATTTTTGGGTTTTTGGCTACATCGTTAAAATCGAACAATCCTTCCAACAGAACTAAACCTCTAGGTAACACATTATTTTTCAACTGTAGAATACTCTAGAATCTATCTCATTTTCATTCAATTCATTCGTATCTACTTTATTTTCATTCAAAATTTTAGAATCTACGTTATTTACACTACCACTTCTAGAAATAGACTTATTTACATCATCATCATCAATTTCTAAATCCATATTTGTACATTCAAAATCATTCTTACATTGTGGGAAGTATTCAATTTGATCGTCATTCTCGAATACCTGCCAGTACTTGAGGTTGTCTGGAATGGTTGGCTTTCACTTCACCTCCGCTGTGTACTTGTGAGTGGGACAGAAAGGAATTTTTCATGTAGCTGTTGATGTAGCCAGTCTGTCTGCAAGTATGTTTTATCCTCTAGGCATTACCTACAAGTCGATTTTAGTAAAGCATTGAAGGGAATCCAAAACAACATTCCTATAGGATCTAAGTCTGGGATGTTTGGCTACATACTCACCTTTGATTTGCTTGATAATCAATTTAGAATTTCCCCTTACCATTATCTGTTTGGCACCAACTTTCTTCAATAGTTTCAGGTCGAGCATCAAAGCTTCGTACTCAACTATGTTGTTACTGCATTGGGAATTTAGTTTGTAGGACTGGCTCTCTAATACCTTGATCTATGATTATGTAACCAAAATCTAGCTCCAACTCCCTCTTTTCTCACTGCACCATCGAAATCCATGCTCCAAATATCTACTGACAGTTCCTCACTTTCCACAGTTTCAACATTTCTTTCCTCAATGATTTCTTTATCTTCTTTCGAATCATGCGTATCGTCTTCCAGCTAAGCGATTTGTTCTTCCAAATCGCCATCATTGTAAATGTAACATCCCACTCTGGCGCACTGAGAAAACTTATTCTTTGAGGACACTTGCTCGCAAGTGATTTGGACTTTTATGATGTTAAAACATTTATCCTTGATTATGATGCGTTATGATAGATGACATGATGTTTTACGGCTTTGACGTAGACAGGTGCTATTGACACATTTTTATTAAGTGTGTAGGGTTTTGAACCTTGAGGATGCAGAGGCATCGGTGGAACCCCTTGGACTCCGGATTGAGTCAGGAAGTGTGCTATTTGGGTTGATTTATTTACTGTGATATTTCATTGATTTGATGATATGATGTTGACATGTTCTGACACAATTGTTGATGTTGCAGGCTGACGATAAATTGCCGACCAGACTCACATATGGAGTAAAGGGGCCACACACGATTTCCAGAGAGGTTGAGGGAGAGGTGTGGATAGAAGCCCTGCCACAACCTACTAGCACTCCCGCCGTGGCTCAAACTGTAGGTTAACGATTACCTAGTTCGAGAGGATCCACGATGCCATGAGGGAAGACTTCTACAGTCACTCACGATGATTCTAAGGGGTTCACAATAAGGCCGGGGCCTTATTCCTTAGAGCCCTTAGTCTCCCACAAGTTCACCTGGCGGAGTGTTGACTCTAGGGGTTATAGATGTCTACCAATCACTCAAGTTGGCGAGTGGCACCCTTGGAGCATGTGGTGCATCCTGAAGGGCACGTCATGCAAAAGAAACACAAGTTAGCGAGTGGCACCCTTGGAGCATGTGGTGCATCCTGAAGGGCATGTCGCGCGAAAGAAACACAAGTTGGTGAGTGGCACCCTTGGAGCACGTGGTGCATCCTGAAGGGCACGTCACACAAAAGAAACATAAGTTGGCGAGTGGCACCCTTGGAGCATGTGGTGCGTCCTGAAGGACACGTCGCATTGATGTTGATGAAGGAACAAACCTAGATGGCCCTAATACATTTAACACATTAAAAAATTCTTAAGCTACTTCCCTAATTAAATGTCCCCTAGTTCAGAATCTAAGTCCTAAGTCTAAAACTTCTCAGGGTAAAATTTTAGTCTAACCATAAGAAAAAGGACGCTAAAAATAAAAATAAAAATCCAAACAAAAACCCACTTAAGTAATAGTTTAGTCTTCATAAAATTCTTGGGGTAAATGAAGAGAGTAAGAATTTAATTGAAAATAGTGGATTTAAAAATTTCAAAGAAGAAATTATTCATTAACTTGTGGAAGTACAATGATATTAAATAAATAATAAAAGAGAAAGATTTAATAACGCAACTGCCATTTTGGGATTTAATAAAAAGGGGAAAGAAGCGAATAATAAGAATTAGGAAACTAAGTAATGGAGGAAAATTAATAAAGGAAAGATGAGAACTTATGGTAAAAGGCAAGGTCAACATAGTAAGGAATCTGCAATTCAGAACCTGCTAATCTGAGCTAATTTAGTAACATCTTTTTTATTAGGAAAGTATTTAAAACATGTATGGGGATATAGGAACACCTAGGAGTAAATTTAGGAGTGAATCTAGGTGGGTGAGGGATTTGAGACAATTAATAAATTTAAAGAAAATATTTATTGGAGAAAAGAGGGGGATGGACGACACTTGTGTGATGGAGAGTATTTAGAATATTTTATTGAAACTTAATTTAAAATGTGAATTAGGAAAGTTGGTGGGTCTCAAAACTATATAAAAGAAAAGGGAGATGAGGAAGAAAGGGGATCGGTTGTTAGCGTAAAGTTACACTGCCGGATTTGTGACTTGAGTAATTGCCTGTGAGGAGTTGGGATTTTCCAGCTCGGATAGGAGTGGTAGCTCAGCCTTGCGAGGCGAGATGGGAAGCTAGATCTACCATATGGATAGTGTGTGGCCCCTTTGCAGCTCAAGGGGCAAGGGGGAAGTAGAGTACCCCTAGCGATTGGCTGGGAGGTACTGGTGTAGTCTCTACGATCGATGAGCAGGAGCGACACGGAGCAGGAGCGACACAGAGCGTGGGGTCATCATTCGAGGCAGAAGTTAAGGCAACGTATGTTATTTTTTTATATTTTGTAGAGTAGAACGCCTTAGGATTTATGATTGGTTTTGCTTATGGTTTTGTATGTTGATTTTAATTGGACGAATTTTGTCTTGAGCTTGATGCCGATCGATTTTATCTTCTTACTCCTGTGATCGATTTTATCTTCTTACTCCTGTGATCAATTTTATCTTCTCACTCCTGTGATCAATTTCATCTTCTTACTCATGTGGTGGATTGACAGTTAATTCTACTATAGTAAGGGAAGGGTTATTACAGTAATTAAAATCGGATTTCACCGCGCGAATAGGGAGAATAAACAATCAGCTTTAGCCCTAGCATTGGAACGGTGATTTGATACCCCTGTGGTTTTACCAAGACATCCATATCTAATGCCTTCCACTGTGATCCTTGTGCATCTGCTTCACTGGTCACGCTGTATATTTTTGGATAATGAATATTCACATCCAGAATTTGTGTTTATGTATAATGTCATCGTTTGTAGTAATCACAGTTATAGTTCCAAAGAATTGTGGTGCAACCGGGGGTGGGTTAGCATGGAATTTCATTCGGTAATAGATACATTTGTACCTCTTCTACATCCTTAGATAAATGAAATGCGATTTCATTTTGTGTTTAGGTAAAGGATGTAACGATTCCCCTGCGAATTATTACTTGACAACGATCCACCTTTTACCCGGAAAACGTTTTTCGGATTGCCTTGTTAACCAATTAAACCCTGCTGTATATTTTACCACAGATCCCATGGTTGCCCTGATTTCACGACCTTACCCTGATAATTGTTTTTTCCACGACTATCTGATTATAAATTTGAGCATGGTTTTAATATCATTGAGTATTGTCTCAATTACTAATTGAATATCTTTCTTTTACCTTCAGTTACGGTTTAATTATAATGCGGATATTGTCTCTAATGGCCAGATCTAAAATTGTGACTTCTTGTTAATTTAAATGGCAAATATAAACTGCAATATAAAATGCCATATTAAAATGTTGTATTAATATTGTTTTATGGAGAGTTTTACTGTAATGCGACCTTGTTGTTATTTTAATGGAAAATATAAAATGCAAATATAAAGTGCAATATAAAATACAGTATTAATATTGTTTAGGGAAAGTTTTATGGTAATGTGGCTTGTTGTTATTTTAAATGGAAAATATAAAATGATATATTAAAATGCAATATTGGTATTGTTTTATGGAAATTTTTGTTGTAATGTGACTTTGTTGTTATCTTAAATGGCAAGAATTATGGCAATTATAAAAGGCAATGATAATATTGTTTTATGGTAAGTAGTCGTAAATTTTGTATGGACAACATACCAGTAGTGAGGTGATAGATGTTGTATTACAAGGTTAGGATGGTATAAATGTGAGGTTGGGTGGTAATGTCATTGAATTTTAGGGATTGATAGCATACAAGATGAAATGGGATTATTAATTATTTGCAGAATATGGTAATGAAAATGTAATGCGGATATTGTTTCAGGTTAATTTTAGGGTTAGCACTATAATTGGAATTTTCCAAACTCACAGTTGTAGGATATCAGACTTTTCGACCTGATAAATCTATTCACTCTATATGTAAGTCAGTGTGTGTGATTATTTTCGGTGTAAAGAACCCAGCATCGTATCAAGAGGCTCGGGCCCTTTAAAGGTAGGTTTTCCACTCTTGCGACACACCTCTAAGTTCGTACAGTAGTCGCGGGCTCTTTAAAGGTAGAGTTCCAACCACTGCGACCTCCTGACAGAGATTACTAGTTTATGCCTGAGTAGTTGGCCAGGAGCCTATCTGACATTCTCTCTCTCCGGAGCACAGAACTAAGATTAAACGCCCTTCTTTCCTGTGCAGAAATAGTAAAATATACTACTATGGGTTCTTCTATCTGTGTTTGTACTGTACATAACTCAGTATGTCGTTTAATGCTTGCAGCTACTTGTTGTGCACCTTATGTCTACGGTCATTTAATAGAAGTCAAATGGAGTAAATGGTCTTTAATTGATGTCAATGAGTCTCTCTAGTGGTTGGTCGATGTCAGAGTCCTTCTAACTTGCATCTTCCGTAGAGGTCGTGGTTTCCCTTTGATTTTTTAGTACTTGTTTGTCTTGCTTTGTGTGGTCTGCTTGTGTCGGGTGGGATGTAGACACCTCCATGTTCCTCAGAACAGTCGCCAGCCCTGAGACCTTAAATGGTTAAAATCGATGGGAACCTGGGCTTGAGCGTTTCTTATGTGTCTTGGAGGTCCTAACCATTGCAAGGTAGGATGGATGGGAAGTCAGCCTTTTTATTGATGGATGATTGTTGATCCATGCTTGCAAAAACATGATGTGCGTCTTATGTCATCTTGTGGTGTTCATCGTTGTCGTTTCTTGTTAGTCATCAGGTGGCGGCACAAAGTCGATTGTGTTGTTTCCCTTGTACATGCGCGCACTCACTTTTAAGACAAAAAAAAAAAATCCCACTTGTTATAAGAGGTTGTCGTCGTGATGAACGAGACGTATGCCACAGTAAAGAATGAAAGAATCCATATCAGAGTGTGCAAAGTATAGTGGGTAGTTGTGTGGTGTTTCCTGATTGCTGACCATATACTTCATCAGGGTTTCTCTGTACAGTCTCCTCTCTTGTCCGAATACCAGGATGGTGGAGTAGGACATATCTAGCTACAAGGTTCCTTTCATCTTAGCTCCCTATGATCTTGGCAGTAACATACTGTATTTTGGGGGAATCTCTACAACTACTATATCCATTACCATACTCTTTGCTGGGATTTGAGCTAGGGTGATGCATAAATCCTTAATTAGTCCTATGCATTTGACCTTGCTCGAGTCAAAATAATGCAAATCCTTGTAGCTTCTGGTGACCTCGAGTCCCAACTTTTCCATCACAACTTTGGGCATAAGGTTGTGAGAGGCACCTGAATACAGCATAATGTTGTGTAATATCAAGTCGTGGATATTTAGGCTGATGTAAAAAGGTGCCATGACACCATTATCAATTTGACCATCAACTTTAAGACCAAACAGGATCTTTGGTCGGTCATTAGCAAGATTTACTATGTCCGAGTGATTTTCAGATCCAACATTCAGGGCCTTCGTACCTATCTCTGGTTTGATTCTCAAATCTTTAATCACTTGCAACCCATAAGAATTATTTCTCATCATCTTGGAGAGGGGAATGGGAATCTTCAATTTATCTAGTTCCCAGTCAAGGATGAAAGTAGTGGACGTTTTTCTTAGGGTCTGTACTTCTGGTTTATCTATCAGAGCTCTGTGGCCAGGTGCACTTGGTTGACTGGCTGATGAAACTTTAGTCTAATTTTCTCTATGTAGAATTTCTGGAGTTTTTTGTGTAGGAGATTCAACATTATTCCTCTCAGGGACTTTCTTGGGAGAGTGTTTTGAGGTTTTCTTGGTTTTGACTATTCTCTTTGTTTAAGTAGCCTTCTTTGTTTCAAAAACCTTCTTTGGAGGGTTTTCATTTTCCCTCTTTCTCGTCAGGTTATACTGCCTGTGGACCTCCATTATAGCATTCTCAAAGGCCTGTTGTTCTATTTCCACTTATTCCTCATTGACCTCTATTTGTTAAAGGAGAAAGATCTCGTGCTCTTCTTGGGTAATAAAAATGGATTCATCATCATGAACTCCCATGAGGTTTATATGAGTGTCATCAAACTCCTTGATTACCTCCTCCCCATCATCAATGCAATTCTCTTGGAGGGGTGGTCTGATCTACTGATCATGCCCCCTCTGTTCTCTTTGATCTCTTAGATATATTTTTCTGATCTGGGGAAGATTTCTTCCAAAGTTCGGGTTTCGAATTTGAGGAGCATCTTGGTTCTCCCTAGGTGGATTTCTGTCAGTTATAGTGAGTCTCTCCATCATTTTCTCCATAGCTCTGGCTAGAGAATCTAGTTTGGCATCTGATGAGGAAGTAGAAGGCTCTTCCTTGATGGTGACCCTCCTTTATGTTCTTTGTCTGGCCCTTCTAGCCAAAAGATTTTCTTCCACACTAACAACACTTTTATGCATGTCTTCTAGAGTTGCAACATTTCTTTCTCTTAGCTGATATGACATGTCTATGTCAAATCCATCGGGGAATTTTATTAATGCCAAACCTTGTGGTGGTTTGATATCAGCTGGAATTGCATTGTATAGGTTGTTCAAATGAGTGCAGTATTCCTGCACTGTCTCTCCTTGGTTCCGTCTGATGTTATCATATTCTGACGAGATCTGGAGAGGATTTTTCTTTACCTGACACCTTTCAAGGAAAGTTCGATAAAAAACAACAATGTCATTTATGGAAGCAACATGTAAGGTTTTGAACCACTTTTTAACTTTGCCAGCTAGGCTCTGTGAAAATAGTCCCATATGCACATGAGCTTCATCTACTTCCTTCAAATCAAAATAATCCTTCATTTTGTCAACGTGTTGTTGTGCATTCAGAGGACCAGTACTATCAAACTGAGTGAGTCTGGTTTGATAATATTGAGGCATGGCATGTAAAGGATAAATCAACACCAATAGAGAATATCTTTATTCCATGATTGGTGGAGGAGGTTGGACAACAACTTGTGTGATTGGAGGGGAGGTGACAGAAGCTGTGGAAGATGAAGGGTTGGGAGGAGATGAATGAACTGGTTTATATTTAACAAAAGCTATAGCAATAGTCAAGGCAGAAAGTTTGACTGACTATTGAAAGTGAGCTTTGTCTAACTAGGCTTGATCAATATTCACAATTAGATCTTCTAGCTTGTCAAATTCCTAGAGGAATCATTGATCAATGTCAGCTCTGGGAGAAAGTATTTTAGGGGTCCTGGGTTGAAGGATGGTTTGATCTAAAACTGTTTCACTTACAAAGATGTTAGATTTTTTTCTAAAAAGGATTTGTTCAAAAGATATGTCAAACTCGAGGTCTTGAAGGGAAACCAACTTTTCTAGGAGAGAAGGGGACCTATGAAGTGAACCATGACTCCCAGAACCCTCTGCAATGTTTTTATTTTTGAGTAATTTTTTAGGATTGTCTATTGCAATTCTAGGTTCTGGGTCTGGATCAGATCTAGTGAAAACTCTTTTAGGAGCCATAATTTTTAATTTTTGTTTTTAGAAACTTTTAACTAATATATACAAACTTTAACAACCTCTAAACATTATCTCTATATAAGTTTGGATTTTATAATTCATTTAGAAATAAAGTTTTATTTGTATAGGGAAAATAAATCATAGGATATATAAAGTTTTTTCATTCCCCAGTGTGGTCGCCAATTATGTTATCACTCTCCAAATTTCCAGAGGTTGTTGAAAGGAAATTTTTTTTTACCAGAGGTAACTTATTCAACCACCTCGAAACTAGGATCTAGCCCTTCCAGTTTCAGAGAGGGATCTCTCTGTAAAATTTAACTTTGTTTTAGAGTTTAGATATTAGGCTAGTTAAATAGATGAGGCTGTGTTGTTTGTTTTATAAAAATGGCTGAAATGTCTCTTACGCATCCATTGGGCTATGGGGTCTTTTTTATAAATCTTGAGATCGACGTACATATTTTATAAGGTATTTTCACAGGGCAGGATAATGCAACTATTAGATCCTTTAGAAATCAAATGATGGATAACAAAAAATATGAGATAATCAATTATAATCAAGAAGCATTTAAGAATTTCTTAATCATAACATCAGAGGATAAACATTTAGATCTTTAAATGCCAGAAACAGAGTATACAAAGATAAATTCTACAACTTAAAATTCTTTTAAATGATCAGATATAAAAAACATAAATGATTACGAAGACAACAAAAACCATTCAATAGAGAGAGAAAACATCACCAACAGTTAACATGCGAGAATCATGTGAAATGTCATTTTATTATTGGTAGATCTATGATAAACAATTACAGTGCTTACATCTTTCTTGGGTGTAAAGATCAACCCTCAATACTTCCAAGTTCGAAGTATTTATAATCAAAATTACAAACGAACCTATAATTTATGATAGGGACATGGCAGATTCTAGATCTAACTAACTAGATAACATGTTAAGAACCAAATATCAATATAGCATAGAAAAACCTTAGAAAAAGTACTCAACGCCTTGAAAAAGAGATAATTTCAGATAATAAGCCTCTTCGAGGGGGGAACCTCCTTTTAACCCACTTAAATGTTCAAGTACAAGATGATTCAAAATGAAAAT
>JZKD02S1786029.1:496124-542992 GCA_000966675.3 Picea glauca | reverse complement strand
AAGGTGTTGCAAAAGATTGGTACTATGGCATACAAATTGGAGCTTCCTGCATCTTCACGAGTACACCTAGTTTTCCATGTTTCATGCTTAAAGAAGGTTATAGGCGATAAGATCCCAATTCAAACTATATTTCCAGAACTTGATGAGGAAGTAAAAATCATATTGGAGCCTAAATCCATCACTGACACAAGAATTCACCAGCTGAGGAATATATCAATTTCAGAGTATCTCATTAAATGGAGGAAACTATGAGCTAAATATTCCACTTGGGAAGATGAGTCTTTTATACATAAGCATCCAAAGTTAGTCAAGCGTTGCGGACAACACTTGTCTCAAGGGGAGGGGCATGTTAATCCCTAATATTGGCTCATTACCGCTTAATTGGGGCATATTATATTAGTAATGTTATTTTATTTATGTCGTCTTTAGGCCATTAGTTGTAATTATACCTCCTAGTCTCCTATATATACCAAGGAGACATTTTCATTTTGAATCATCTTGTACTTGAAAATTTAGGTGGGGTAAAAGGAGGTTTCCCCCTTGAAGAGGCTTATTATCTAAAATAATCTCTTTTTCAATGTGTTGAGTACTTTTCTGAGGTTTTTCTATGCTATATTAATATTTGGTTCTTAACAGTGTGATTATAGATCATCAAGATAAGCCTCGACTATATGCCTAAGTTCGTGGAAAGAAAAATACATGGCCCACTGAAAAGTGGCTCCAACATTCTTCAGGCCAAAAGTCATATTATGATAAGAAAATGTGCCCCAAGGACAGATAAAAGTTGTTTTATGCTAGTCTTCAAGTTTGATCTGAATCTGGGTATATCCTAAAAAACCATCCATGAATGAAAATACCTTACAACGTACACATTCATCAACAATCTGATCGATGAATGGGGTGGGAAAATTGTCTTTCAGACATGACTTGTTCAAGTCACGTAAGTCCATGCACACACAAATTTTACCCTATTTTTTGTTAACCAAAATGAGATTTGACACCCATTGTGTCAGCTATACAGGGTAGATGAAAATGACTTTAAGTAATTTCTCTACTTCAGCCTTAATAGTTGTCTCTTTTTGAGGATTCACCAGACAAAGCTTTTGTTGAACTGTCTTCATGTCAGGATAAGTTGTTATCTATGTTCAACGATTCTTGGATTGATGCCTGGCATTTCCTCGTAAGACCAAGCAAAAACGTCGTGAAATTCCTTAAATAAGTCTCTACAATTTCGAATATCTTCGGGGGAGTATTCTGCTCCGAAGAAAACATTCTCCATGATGCCAAGGGTTCTAGAGATATTTATAGGGATCGTTTCATTGATACTCTTCATATTACCCTTGGCGTAAATTGTGTGCATAGCTAGAGGATTAATAGGACAAGCCCTATCTCTAGTCATAGTCAAAACAAATTCACCTACCTCTATTCTTCTTAACTTTGGGAGGAAGTATGATCTATGATGGAGATCATCCCAAGGTCTTTCCAGACCTATCAATGCCTGAAGAATCACCTCATCTGAGGGAAAGACCAGGTCTAAAGAATCTGTAGTAACAAGGGAACCTTGAGCCCAAATAGGCTCTAGAGCTAGATCTAACTCCTTTGCGGGAGTCAGATCGGGGTCGATCGAATCTTGCTGGACAATGTTGTATGCAACTTTTGTCATGAAAATTCCATAATTTCCTGTCCCTTCCATCGATGAATATGGGGAAGGAAGAGTCCACAAATCATGAAAGTAAGTCGTTCATAATGACGACACTTTAGAAATTTCATCCCTAGGATGGTCGAGGGAAACCGATATAAACTTGACATCTCCAGAAGGAGGCAGGTAATCGAAAGTACCAATCAATGATGGAAACAAACCAACCCCTATGTTTATGGTTCTAGGCTGAGGGTTATCAATCATCAGGACCATGGATTCTCCCAGTGAAGGGTCAGGACGAGAGAAGGAAAATTGGTCAATGGTCATGATTCGGCCCTTGTGTGGAAACAACAAGACCCGAAAAACTGTGGCAACCACTGCATGAATTGAATACGTCCAACTTCTTCCTAACAAAAGGTTGTAGTCGAGAGGCACATCAACCACTTAAAATTCGATGCACATGGTGTTCCCTCCTAAGTGCATGGGGAATCAAGGGATGATTCCATGTGGTCTAAAAGAATGACCATCAAAAGAAGTAAGAAAATTAGGTGACGGAGACAAAACGAGTTGGCCAATGTCCTTCCAACACGCAAAAGACATCAAACAAGTCGAGGCACCCTCATCAACCACCATACGAAAGATATTGTGAGTAAAATATTTCATAGTGTGAGCCATTACTATCTGAAACACAACGTGGTAAGGGAGACGCGGTTTTAAGTTGTTTTTATCTAGAACGATTGCTCCTAGATTACAAGTATCTGCTTATCCCAAGGTGGATAACAGAGCATTTATCTACGAAGGGAAACTCTGGAGGACCTCCAAAGCAGACATAGCACAAGGGGTTTGTTACAAATATTCCACCACAGAGTATTTCTCAGTAGCCCTCAAATTTGGATTATGATAATCTTTCTTAAACGCCCCTTTCAGGACGTGTGTCATTGTTTCTTCCATCGTCCTTTTAATCTAGAAAGGAACTGGTGGGTTTATGGCTTCTTTACCCTTCTCGATAGATTTCGACGTTCCATAATCTTAGTTCTTGGTCGCTATATGAGCATTACCTTTTACCATATAAAAATTCATGGCTGAGGTATTACCAAAAGACGCGGGGGTTCGCTGACTACCCCCATCTGTGCTCGAAGAAGCTAAGGCTTGGGCCATGTTTTTCCCATGTGGAAATGGGTTCGTCAGCACAATAGGATGTTGCTACACCAATAGATTCTAGGCCTCCACAATTTGAGGGCATAGATGAGTCAAATGGTTCTCCATGTAAAGGTTACACAGATACATCGCCTTTCTCTTCTTTGTGTTTCCCCCGCCAACATTGTTATTAGGCTTCTTATCCCAATTACCCTTCTTGTTTCATTGTTTTTTCTTTCCTTCAGAATGTTGGTTGGACTTCGGGTTTGTCAAATGCACACTGTGTACATCCGACATTTTGGTAGGGGTAACAACCGAACTAGAGGTCTAGCTCATCACTATATGTTGTATCAACAATTGTTACAATTGATTTGACAATAGATCAATGGAATTTCCCCGTGTTGAACCAAATATACCATCGGCATGTGGTCGAGAATTTTTTCTGGCCCTTTCAAGGATGGACCATGGTTCATATGGAAAAACCTCATAGAGTATGCCAGACTGAGAGTAAATTAGTTCGATTTGTTGCGCTCTCATTATCACCTCCTCCCTCGAAAACACTCCCGAACTTGCAACATCCTTGGATAAAACTGGTACCAAAGACTTTAGGAACCACTCCAACAAGAAAGTTAGTGGGACCTATACCTTAATCAATCTCTTCTGATGCCGCCATTCTTGGATGTGATCCGATATATGATCGGCCTTAGTATACTCAAAGTTGGCCAGCAATTCGGTGTCGACATCCTATCTCACAGGTAGTTGGAAATGGTTTAGGAAGACCATCACCAAGTTGCTAAAGTAACAATATATTGAGTGGTCGAGCTCGATGTACCATTTCGTAGCACCCCCAGTAAGAATGCGTTAAAATAGGTGCAACTATATGGAGTCGTCTCGCAGTGATTTTGACGAGCACCATAAGTGGAAAGTTGTCACGTGATCACCTGGATATTTTCTAGGCTTGCCTTCAAATTTCAAAATATTTGAGGGCAACTTACTTGGCATGGGAGGCCAATGTGGATCATGAAAAATTGGGTCGTTAAGAAACCTTGACATATTTGGCAAGTGCAACGTTGATAGAAATAGTAGTTTGGGTTGGGTACTATGTACAAGAAAAAGGGGGCCTAGAGTTTGACTGGCACCAGGTTTCCAGGAAAAGTTGGGTTGTTGGCCAGGGTTGTGGTAGAAACCTTGACCTTTAACATCGTACAAAAATTGTGTTTCTTGGGATATCATTGGATTATTCCTGTATTTGGACGATGTGGGTTGGGCATGGATTTCTCCCTGCGTTGTGTTCCAAATATTCTGGAAGCAGTTGCCCACAACCAATCTAACGAGTATAGGTATTGAGCCTTTCCTGAGGTTCCATTGACCATGGAAGGGGTTTCCCCCGACTAATATCCCTTGTGAGGGAACTGATCCCTGCCAAGGATTCTAAAGTCCTTGTGAGGAAAAAACTCTTGTACTTGCCCCCCTATGTAGGAATAGTACCATACATAGGATTATGTTGTCCAAAAACAGGGTTTCCCCGGACTGAGACAACGGCTGAAGAAAAAATGTTATTACCAAATGTGTCGAACAAAGAGAACTACACGGATCCCACCAACGTAGTGTAAGAATATCCTAAACTTCTTGCTCCAAACAAGTTGTAGTTCGTATTCATCCCAATGGGTTGTTGGAAATCACCACTGAGAGAGGGGGACGAAGGAGGTATATGACCCCCACTGTAAGGGATAGCATTGAATGAGACTTAAGTTCCCCTAGTAGACCCTTGCATGGGAGCGTTTGAGCTCCCTTATCCTATACCCATGATCTGTATGGTGGAGTAGGTAAGGATGAAGTTTGAATCAAGGTCATGCATCCCATATGAAAATGGAGGGCCCGTCGCACTCTGTGTGAACGGAGCAGTGGTCGTCGCCGATGAAGGTATCAGACCACTACTCAAGCTTAAGGGGGTTGAGACCAATGTGGTATGGACCAACGAAGGTGGGTTAGGAGGCAACATCCCCCCATGGTGGTAGATAAAATGTGAGTACGAGGACTCTCAGATGAAGTAGTAGCATTTGCTTCCATAATTTCTTGTAAAACTATCTGATGCTCATAAGGTGTCACCCTCAGAGGGAAAAATTGTACCAGAATTGTTCCTGACAAGTCAGTGATCAGAGGGTTGTCCTACCTAAGAGGTTATACTCCAAGGTACAACATAGTAGGTTCCTTCGGATTCAAGTAATCCCCTCTCAGAGAAGGCTCGAGCACAGTTTCCTGTGGCCTGGTTGCTTTGAATGAACCTTGTTGGTCAAGTCTTTGCCATAATGGTGGCAGTGGTCGCTCTAGTGCAATCGATGGTAGGCCCTGAAGCCTTCGCGATTGGCAGAGCTCTTGATATTCCACTTTTTGAAAATATAAAAGACACAGTAAGGCTTTAACTAACATTTAAAACCAAGAATGCACTAGAAAAATTCCTATAAGATAAACCAAGAAATCCACCATCTATTTGGAAGAACAGTTACGCCAACCAACACTAGAACAACTTACTCGTGCAAGTGAAACTCAAACAAGGAATTACCCTCCAGGTATACTCTACAAAGTGTGACTTGATGTCTACCCTAGGTACCGCAGTATACCCCCGCAGTCACCTGTGTAAGTCCCTAGAATAAAGGAAACTAAGTTTCCAACTTGCAAACAGTCACCGGGAGGGTACATTTGATAGTCGTGTGGACCAAAATGAGCAGGATAACAAGTCGTAAAACTACCGAGGGTATTGAAAACAAGTGGTCCAAAAGACAATAGAGGATCTAGAATAGATTCAAGGTTCACAAAGCTCGATAGGAAAATGTGAGAGATAATATTCCCATGAAATATCCTCAATATGCATTCCCCACTACGTTTAGTCTGGCTTTGGAGGAGTTATCTTTGCTACATTTCCTCATGTGACCTCATGTTTATCCCCTGTGTTAGAGGGGGGTCCCAAATAAATTTCACATCAATGGACTTTAACACTCCCTAGCTCCAACTGATGTTTTTTTTAAATCCTTGAACAGTTTCCTCTCCAACCTAATTCAAGGCTCTAACCATAAACTAGTTGGTTGACCCTACAAACATAAAAGTCTAATTAATTTTAGATTTCGCGTTCATTTTAATGGCTTGTTTAACTCAAAGCATATGGCAGTGAAACTAGTGATGTTTTGAGAGATGAAAAGAGAAGAAAAATGTGAAACTATGAAAGAAAAAATACTTCTTGTTAAAAGTAAAGATTTACAACTAACTCTTTGTAACAAACTTTTTCATAACTAACTTTTCCAAGATCTTTAAAATGAAGACCTAAAACTAAATTTCACTCGACTACGAGCTACTTAAGTTTCAAGTAATCAGTAAAGAACTTAAAAAATGAACTCTTTTTCCTATCAATTAAAATAACTAACTCCAACTACTTTACCAAACTAAGAATGAAAAATGTTTTTCTTTTTTTTGAAAATGCTTCAAACAGGAAAAACTTGAAATAAATATTTTTTCTCTTTTTTCAAAGAAAATGAAAGGGGGGAAAGAATTACAAGGAAAGGCTGAAAATGACCTTTGGCCCACTTTGGATCGCAAGGAATCACTAAAGACACCAAATAGGCCTATCAAAAAGTCAAAGACTTACCTAAAACCCTTTCAGAAGTAAACACAAGAAACTTCAAAAAGACAAGCAAAGTGAAATCTAACCCAAGCTATGACTGTAAAAACAGATACACTAAAATCTATCAAGAAACCATAAGAAGTATAAAACTTGATCAGGAAAGAGGTTGGTTGTCTCTTTCTCAAAAACCGTTTCTTGAACCAAGTATGCTATTGTTGTTTCAGTAGCTTGCGTATGTTCATGTGTTGTTTACTAGAAAGGGCATGTATGTACATGGGTTGACCCACTGTAGGGCGCGTACACCTCTGTATTTCCTAAAAAATAAATAAAACAGACAAATCAATAGGGAAGGGAGAACTGGTATGGCACCAAAAGGTGACCATAATCCATTAAAAGACTCAGAAGACTCATAGAAACTCAAAAGGTATAAAAACCAATCAGACACCCAAAAATCCCCTAAAACCCTAGAGGCTTTCTTAGTATGGTCGCTAGTTTTGCTAGTGGGGAAAACCCCCCTATGACTACACTAGGGTTCAGAATGTAGGAAAATCAATTAACTATCTAAAATTCAACTACTTCTCTAACTACCCCAAACATACCCAAGACTCATAAAAGAAAAGAAAATATGAGAGGGATCGGGTAACTATACCTCTACTCTACATCTAGTGATGATCTCCTCATGCTTGAATATTTTCTAACTACACACATCCTCCCAAGGCTGGAATGCATTCAAAGATAGACAAACAAAAATATACAAGCATGAAATTCATATACAAATTACGGTTAGATGTTAGAATGTAAAAACATAAACCATTAAAAGCATCCAATACATCATTATTTGGGACAAGAAAAGTACATTTTTTATTAATAACTCAATGATTATACCTTTTACAACCAAAGATAGCTATTGCTCCATGAAATTGGTCTAGGACCCTCTTCACCAAGCTCCAAGTGCACCTAAGTATGGATTCTCCTCTCAACCTTTTGATCTCTTATTGGGAAGTGAATGGGTTCTGATGGAGGAAGAAGGGCTAATTAGGGAATGTTGAAGCAATTATCACAAAAGGGATGCAATTACTTGGGGCAAGGAGAGGATCTCAAACAGGAAGAGTTTCACTATTCTTATGTTTAGATGTGGAATGAGACCCCAACACATCCTTTTATATGACAAAAGGATGATTATTTGGTTAGGTGATGGGCTATAGGTGGTGAATTAGTTGGGAAACTACCCAATAATCCATAATCTCAATGAATTCCTTGCAACTTTTTTATTTTTTGCAACTTCTGGAAGTATATGCGGGATGTAATGGTGCATCATGCATACATACATGGGATGTAGTGGTGCAGGGCAAGTACATCTTAAAAAAGTGGGCTTTTTAGAAGACCAACTCAGTGATGGCTTGGAAAAAAATGCAAGTAAGAGGGCCAAAGGCCAGGTATGCATGTGTAGAGAAAATTAGGGTTATAAAACTCTCGAAGCTACGATGTCCTCAAAATATAGATAAAAATGTGTAATAAGACCCCAAAGGGTGGACACCCTCCTCAAATAAAGAAAATGAAACCATGGTACTAGGTCTCATAATTTGGAATATCCATGAATGAAGGGAGTGAACCTACACATGTGTGTAAAATATTCCTCCAAAGGTGAGTCGTCCCATAAATAATCATGAGAGAGTATACCATGTAATGTAATATCCTTAGGATGATCCCAAATTATATTATGAATTGTAAACATGTTTTGTAGGCTGGTTATCTAAGCAATTATAAGTTGGTAGGCTTATGTGTTAGTAGGTAGGAGAGCCTAGGTGTTAAAGGCCAAGATCATGTTTTGTACATGTAAATATTCACATTATTAATATAAAAACATTGTTGCTTGTAGATAGACCTCGATAAAAGAGAATGATAGACTAAGCTCCACTAGGCTGGGTAAGGGAGAGGGGGCTGAGAGGTTGGAAAGAGGGGTTAATCCTAAGGGCTTAAGTCCAAGAGAATAATAATTTATTTTTATTCCAAAATATTCTTAAAAGGATATATTTTTATCCTAAGTTCCTTAGGGAGGATAGGTGACTTCCAAAGGGAAAGGAACATGCTTCATGAGTGACAGGTGTTGGCTCAAGCACATGCAAACTTAAGGGGGGAATTCTTGTTGTTGGGAGACACGCAGGCACTAAGGGAGGCACTCATGCATAGGGAGAAACTCACTCACGGAAAGGGTTTCACGCACAGATGGTTTTTTCTCTCACGCTCTCATCATCTTCGCGAGGCTAGACCAGTCTTCCCCATCTCTTCTCACAAGTTCACTCATGCACTGAGCAAGCAAAGAACCATCCAATTTATCCATTGTTGAACCCATGGCCATTTTCCACCTCTATAATTTACTGAGATGTCACTTTCCTTACCCTACTTATCTATTGTGTTTTGAAAAGGTGGGTTACAAAGCCCATGGTTGAAGAGGTAGGTTTTCAGGCCTATGAGAAACTCTCTCTCCAGGTGAGAGAGGTTGTTGTGCATTGAAGAAGTAGGTTGTCATGCCTGTGAGAAACTCTCTCCAGGTGAGTGAGTGTGCTGAGGAAGTGAGTTCTCCTGGAGGGAGTCCCATAGCTCCTACAAAGCTCTAAGAAATCTGGTTCAGCCTGTTGCTAAATCCTAAGGTAAGGGAGGTGGAGTAGTCGATGGACTGTGTGATAGTGAAGGTTTATACTCATGGTGTGGGATAGGCATGTGGGGAATGAGATTCTATAAGTAGTGGGCATAAGTGGCTCCTGGGAGAGAAAACTTCCTATTAAACTGTGTTAATTTCCTAGTGACCTTGCCTAGCCTAGGAATCTCTTGCCCGATGGAGTTTATTCCCAGCTCGAGGGTGACCCATTGCTGAGAGTGATGAGCAGTGTGGTCTAAGGATGGGAGGTTCATGGAAGGTCTCGAGGGAGTTGGTGGTTTTACTCCAGTTAAAAGATAAGTATCTTTTACGTTCTTAATTATGTATGTTATGTATGTCTATGATTCTTGAAATGTTATCATGTGTTTCATTGCATGTAGGAATTACTGTCAATTCCATTTGAGTTTGTATGGTAGCAGTAAATTTGTGTTATTTGTTTTAAATTCATTAGAAATGGATGTTATATATATGTATGTTCCTATTTGGTGTTTCCCGACCTGTTGGTGGTTGGGGACGTTACAAATTGGTATCAGAGCTATTTAAGCTAAGTGAAGTTTCTAATTAGTGGCATTGCCCAGCCTGTTGGTGGATGGGGATGTATAAAATTGGTATCAGATATAGTTGAGATAAGTGAAGTGTCCGAGTAGTGGCGTTTCCCGGCCTGTTGGTGGCTGGGAACATTATAAATTGGTATCAGAGCCATGGTTTCAACACTGAGCCTGGATGGGCCATGTTAGTGGAAGTTGAAGAAAACTTTTCAGAAAAGAATTGTTGTCGAAATGGAAAAAATTCAAGTTCACAGCCCATGGTTCCTACCTAGAATCTGGAGGGGCCACAAACGAGAAATTCGGGGTAGGAAGTCCAGAGAATTTTTATGTACAAAGTGTTAGAAGGACGTTTAAAGAACACTTGGACTTTGTTTGGAACATAAGAGGTGTAATAATTTTAAGAAATGGCCATAGAGAAAGAAGTCACAACACTCATGGTGTTGGGGCTGTAGGATATGTTCCGGAGAAGGGGAATCCTTCACAACCATCAGATCTGGAGAAAGTGAAGGAGGGTTAACCTGGAAGCCCTTAAGACTTCGCAAATTTGGTGAAGTTAGGTGAAAACATAAGAGAAGGAGAATCATTACCATTGAATCAATCCAAGTTAAAAAGGGGAAAATGTAATGGTGAAGGGTGAAAGCCCCCGAATCTCCAAAGTCCAGAGTTAAACTGGACCTTCCATCAAGAGGGACACGTATCAGTAGAATGGCTTGTTCAAGATTTCGACATTCGAGAGAATTAGTGTGTGCAGAGGTGAGAACTCCCGAAGCCCGAATCTCCGAAGCCCCAAAGAGCCAAATTAGTGAGTCTTGATGAAATCACCTAGAGGTGACGTGGATCTCTCCTATGCCTACCACATACCCCCACTTGGAATGTTGATAGTTGTACTATGTGGACCCGGAGGGTGAATAAGTCTGGAAATTCATAATTCGAAAGATTTGAAGGAAGCAGGCGTAAAAACTTCCAAAGCCTAAAATTCCAGAGTAATGTGGCATGATGATGTCATTGGAAAAGACATGGAATCATGGGATGTGTGCCACATGTTAGTGGGTTTAGGACCCACCAAAGATTGAAATGTCATTTGGAATGTGACATGTGTCACATGTCTGAGTGGGCCAAATGTTCGTTTGTAATGTTTTTCCACGGGGACCTCCTCTCGAGTATGGGTGGTGGGGCCCTGATGGTCATAGTGGTGCGTGGCACTAGTTTTGAAATCTGAAGACTTGACACTATGGAAGAATGCTTGATAAGGGAATGAAACAAAGAACTTTCAAATGTTTTGTAACACTGAGGTGACGAGACGTAATGATGTCACCAAAGGTGACATGTAAGTGTTCATAGATTAACGGTTCGGGGTGTTGGGGGTGTGCGTATGTGAAATCCTTTGAAGTCCCAAAGCTCCGAAGCTCCGAAGTCCCGGATTTCAAATGCCTGAAATTCCACAATGGGTGTCAGTCGTTGGATGCTGGGTAGTTGTGGACTGTTGATCCACCCTACTTTGCGAGTTGGTTAATCTAGAACTCTGAGATATTTTTTGTGATGTTATTTTAAAACTTCTAAAGTTAGAGGCTCGAAGTCCTAAGTAAGTGCCTATTGATATAGCACTTGGCCACAACCCGTGGTCGTATGGATTCATGGCTTAGAGAAAGGGGCTAGTGCTCGAAAATAATTATTGTAGAATAGAGAAAAGATAAGAAAGAAAATATCTACGGGGATTCTTGATTGCTCAAGAACCACAAAATGAAATAAGAGCATTTTCTTGAATCAGATTGGTTTATGAATACTATGGAACTTGTTAGGGATTGATGGCCTAACAAATTTCGGTTGAATGGACATTTTGTTTGGAGAGTTAACGATTGTTAGAATCAAACTCAATTGTCTCTTAGTGCAGAGAAATGGAGTGTTGACAGGTAAATCGATGAATGAAAACATATACTAACTCCCCTAGATCCACCTAGATCTAGAACAAAACATGATAGGACATCGCACTTTCCCTAGGCTCTAATCATCAAATTTACTACCGAACAAAAGACAATAGACATACCTTTAAATGTTGCTTCCTTATGTCTTTTTTGTTCCTTTTTCACTCTGATGCTATTGTGATACTGATCCTGCAGTGAGACACAAACCAGCCAAAGTGAAAGTAGAGAGAGTATATTCAATGACAACCTATGCATATGATCAAGGAATTATGCAATAAAATAAATATAATTCTATGGGAAAGAAACATGCCACTGTATTATATTAATAATAGGAAGAGTGATTACAACCACATGAATTGATGTCATAAGGTTCCTTCCAATAGTTCCCTGCTTCCCACACACTTTTGATCCAATAATTCTAAGACTACAGATTTGACATCTATCTTGACAAAAGAAAATCTCAAAGTCACTCTAACCAAGACAATAATTCCAAGCCAAATCCAACCAACTTTCTCCATGAGAGCTCCTCTCCTTTTATAATTTGAAGAGAATAAGGTGAGGAGGTTAGGATGATCCCACTAAATCATGAAAGAAAGTAAGATCCAAACAATTCAGAGGCCACCTCTCCATAGAAGCTTCTCCTTCTAGAAGCATCGAGAAAATGCTCATTTTTCCCATGTACGAAGGCCATCACGAACTGGCTATAGTGTAGCCTGCGGAAATTTCACAGAGTAGCTATAGTGCAGCTTATGGAAATCAGGCATTTCTGCACCCCTACTATGGTGCAGCCCGTGGAAATCCTCCAAAATAGGGTTTTTACAGAGGAAAACACAACTTCTTCTCTCAAGGAAAGTTCTTCTCCCTTCTTTATTCAAGAATTTAGGCCACTGACCTCTCTGAAATAAAAAGATAGGTTTACATCATTAACGATCATGAGGGTGACAAAAATAATGTGTAACATGGAGGAGGCACATAATGCTTCCAATTCACAGAATGAAGCTAGAGGAATGGATGTCCATTTGGAAGTTAAATGATCAAACTCCAATGGGAATGGAGAAGAGATAGATAAGCAAGGAGACATGATGAAAATCATTGAAAGATTGTAGAAATATGTCTAGACTCACCGAGAAGATAATAAAAATCTCATGAAATCCAGGGAACAATAGGAGAATTCAACATAAAGTTGATATAGAGCCTAGAAAGGATAGAAAAGAAATTGGATAAGGAGAGTGACTCTAGTAAATTAGGAAGTCATAGGTCCCTTGATGAGAAGCGGAAATCACAGAGTGTTGGCAAACACCATCATCACTCCCAAGGGCACTCCAAGAGGAGGGCACACAATAGTTCAAGCCCATCTCCTACTAGAAATAATAGGAGACCTGGAGTGGATGAACTGAAGCATGAAATGAACAAGATTAAGCCTTCTACGTTTGATGGAGAGCACAAGAAGTAGGAAGATGTCAAGACATGGCTTCTTGGCGTGAGGAAATATTTCCAACTACATTATTATTCCTCTCATGCAAAAGAAAGAATTGTAATGTATCAATTGAAAGGAAAGGCATCCATGTGATGGGATCAACTTGTGCAGGTGAAACACATTAAAGAGAAAAATGTTACTTGGAAGGAATTCAAGAAGTATTTCGAAAATAAATACTTGACTAAGAGATACTATGACCGAAAGATGAAAGAGTTCTTTGAACATAAGCTGGGTAACATGACCATTGATGAATATGAATAATGGTTTTTGGAATTGTTGAAGTATGTCCCTTTCATCAAAGATGAGACTATCAAAATTCAAAGGTATCTGAGTGGAATACCATCTTCCATCAGTGAAAAGATCCAATATGATGATCCTAAAACTATGTAAGAAACTATAAGGAGATAAAAATGCTTATATGAGTAGCAAAGAGAAAATCCCACTTTTCAGAAGGCTTGGGAAGACAAGAAGAAATTCAAGATGTATCAAAGGAAGAAGGGAACTAAGCCATACTTTTTCAGAAATATCCCTCAAGGATAGCCAAGTTTTAGAGAGCCAAGGAAGGCTGAAGTAGGTGGGAAAATGCCAAGACAGTCACATATGCAATGTTGGGGTTGTAAATGAAATCATAGGTACAGATATTGCCCCCACATAAATGACAAAGTGAGAGATTTCCATAATGTTCAACAGGAAGAAAAAATGGAGTACATGGGCATAAGTGTACTAAGGATCTATGTAGCCCTAGACAACAAGCAAGAAGAATATAAATCACATATGATTGAAGTGGAAGGTATGACCAACAACTAAACCATTACTATTTCAATTGATTCAGGATCTAGTCATAGTTATATAGATCCTAGAATGGTGGAAATTTTTCATTTTCCAAAAATGAAGAATGGAAAATATTGGTTAGTGCAGTTGGATAAAGGAGCCAAGAGAAAGGTTGTTGAGTTGGTTAAGTCTCGTCTGATGGACATGAATGGACTGAGCACAAGGGATGAATTGAACATCTTACCTTTAGGTTCCTATGATTGTCTAATTGGGTTGGATTGGTTGGAACAACACCATGCCATATTAGACTGTCATAACAAAGCATTCACTTTCCTGGATGAGGAAGGAAACCCAAGGAAAGTGAAGGGAATCCAAAGGGCAGTTACTGTTAGAGAAATCTTAGCAAAACAGTTGAAGAAGTGTTACAGGAAGGGCTGCCAAATATTTGTAACTCATATGGATGAAGAACCTAAGAATAAGGTGTAAAATATTGAAGACCATGCAGTATTAAAATATTTTTAAGATGTATTCCAGGAGGTACCCAAACTACCCCTGAAGAGAGATATTGATTTCTCTATAAAACGGATTTTTGGAGCAGCTCCATTGTCAAAAACTCCTTATAGAATGAGTACACTAGAGTTGAAAGAACTGCAATTGCTTCTTGAAGAACTTATGAAGAAGGGGTATATACACCCAAGTGTGTCACCTTGGGGTTCCTTGGTCTTGTTCATGAAAAAGAAAGATGGGACATTGAGATTGTGCATCGATTTCAGACAATTGAACAAAGTGACTATTAAGAACAAGTATCCTTTGCCAAGGATCGATGATCTCTTTGATCAGTTGAAGGATGCCAAGATATTTTCAAAAATAGATCTCAGGTCAGGGTACCACTAGGTAAGGATAAAGGATGAATAAATTATCAAGACTTCCTTTGGAACAAGGTATCATCATTATGAATTCACAGTGGTACCATTTGGGTTATCAAATGTACCCGTTGTTTTCATGTGCCTAATGAATGGTGTATTCAAAGAATATCTAGACAAGTTTGTCATAGTCTTTTTGGATGAAATCTTGGTGTATTCCAAGTCGGAGGAAGAGGATGAACATCATTTGAGGATGGTGTTGCAAGTGATAAGATAGAACCAACTGTATGTAAAATTGAGCAAGTTCTCATTCTATCGAAAACAAATCCATTATTTGGGGCATATTGTTTCAAAAGATGGGAGAGTTGTGGATCCTGAGAAGATAGAAGCCATGAGAGAATGGTTAGTGCCAAAGAATGTGATAGAAGTCGGATCCTTTATGGGTCTAGCTGGATATTATAGAAGGTTTATTGCAGGGTTCTCAAGGATAGCTCACCCCATCACTTCCTTGCAAAGGAAGGAGAAAACATTTCAATGGACAAAAGAATGTGAGAGAAGATTCCATCAATTGAAGAAAATTTTAACCAATGCTCCAATCCTAATTATTGTAGATTCAAATGAATATTTTGTAGTGTATAGATGCATGCAAAGAAGGATTGGGAGGAGTCCTCAGCTAGAATGGGTTTGTAATATGTTATGAGTCCATAAAATTGAAATAGCATGAAAAGAACTATGCAGCTCATTGTTGAGTTGAGAAAAAGGTATAAATATTCTCCTTATTACTTTGATTTGTGATATATTCTTGATTGACTTTTCTGTTAATTTGAAGTAATTAGGAAAGAAAATGGTTAAAAATATTTTAGGAAAAAATATTGTGTGACATTAGATATTTTCTAAAATTTGGTTTGAATTGTTGTGATTTTATGCAGAAAATGGACAATTGTTGTTACCTCAAGATAATTAAAGAGATCCTGAAGATACATAAGCCATTGAAATCGAAGGAATTAGGCATAAAGCAGTTTAAAGGAAGATTGACTTTTATTTTTGCAATCTTCATAAATAGTAAAATCAATCCTAAGGATCTCTCGATCCTCGAGATAGCTTAATTTACTTATTTCATTGTAATATATAGAGGATGGTGAACAATAGGGATACCGAAGAAATTCAACCAAGCATTCGGATCTCTGAATTGTTATGTACAAGAGTCCATTGTAAATGATTTACCAGTTATGGAATTAATGAAATCCTTGAGCGTTTTCATCATCTTTGTGTACTGATTTTTTAGTAGCAGTACCTTCTGAAGACCATGGGCCCAGTCGAAAGGATTTACTGCCTCATCTATAATCATATCAATTCTGTTTTATTTTTGTGATTTGAATTTCCTTGCAACAACTAAGATAAATTCGTGAGTGTGTTGATTCTTTTATGAATTAGTTATACTATTCATTTGCAAAGGATAGATGTTTCATTTAAAGATTATCGATTTTTGTTCCATTTCCAATTTTTGTTAGTTTATTTCTTGTGGATTCCTTTCATTTTTGCAGATGTTGTTCCTTTTTATCAAATTCACATTTGTCATTCCTTTCGCTTAATTCACATTTGTTTTTCCTTTCATTTAAATCGCATTTATTGTTCCTTATTAAATATATAGTAGATTGTTGTTCTTTCCAGTAGGTTGAATAATCATTGAGATATTGACTCATTAAGTTTTTTCACAGATTAGATTATTGTTTCTTAGGTAAATGAATTCAACAAATTGATTGATGTTTTGTTTCATGGTGTGTTATTGATCAGATTATAATTTTGTTGAGTGAGTTATCGGTTTCATAGTTTTCAATGAATGAGTGAAGAACTTGATTAATGCAATAATTTTGATAGAATAAGATTTACTTTATCTGAATTGTCTACATGATTTAAACCTCTACGACTATCTTCATAGACTTTGTTGAAATTATTGAAAGAAGAGATGAATCCTTGGTTGATAAATTAATGTCAGACTAAGGTTGTTTTCAGGACATATTTATAGCCCAACACTCATGATTTGGAGTTGGAATCCATTGTACATGCTCTAAAGAAATGGAGACATTACCTCATGGGAAAGAGGTTTGAACTGAGGAGAGACCATAATGGTCTAAAGTATTTGTTTGATCAGCCAACCTTAAATTCTAGGCATAGTAGATGGTTGGAATTCCTTTATGAGTATGAATTTGATATCAAGCATATCAAAGGAAAGGATAATAAAGTGGCTGATGCACTCAGCAAAAGAGTTCATGAACTACATGCTATGCCCATTAGCATGTATCAAACTAATACTAAAGGCATAATTTCAGAAGATGCGAATGTAGATTTGCAGTACGTGGAATTGGTGAAAAAGATATAGCAAGGTAATATGCTATAGAAAGTGGAATATTATAAATTGGAAGTTGATGGAACAATCCTGTACAAAAAAATAAATTATGTACCTAATTTCTAGGAATTGAGAATAATGATCTTGAAACAAATGCATAATGTGCCTTATGTTGGGCACCATGGATATCAAAAAACAGTGGCAGCAATCAAGAGACATTACTTTTGGCCAGGTATGAAGAAGGAAATTACATAATACATCACCATATGTATGGAGTGTCTGAAGGTCAAGGATGAGCATAGGCACCCAATTGGGTTGCTACAACCATTGCCCATTCCTGAGTGGAAGTGGGAAGTGGTGACAATGGATTTCATCACAAGATTACCCAGAAAAAATAAGCAACATGATTCCATCATGGTGGTGGTGGATAAGCTTACGAAAGTTGCCCATTTTATTTCATTGAATACCACTCACAAGGAAGCTAATGTTACCGATATCTATATGAGGGAAGTAGCATGATTGCACTATATTCCCAAAACAATTGTGTCTGACAAAGACCCAAAATTTACCTCAAAGTTCTGGAAGGTTTTATTCAAAGGGTTCGGAACAAATTTGAACTTCAACACTTCTTATCATCCTAAGTCTGATGGGAAGACAAAGAGGGTGAACCAAGTGATAGAATATATGCTAAGGATGTATGTGATGGATAGACCATCTAAATGGGAAGACTACCTACACTTGGTAGAATTTCCCTACAACAATGGGTATCAAGAATCACTAAAGATGAGCTTGTTTGAAGAGATTTATGGAAGAAAGTGGAACACACCAATAAGCTGGGACAACCCATCTAATAGGGCAGTGGTTGGGCCAGAGTTGCTAAAGGAAATGGAAGATCAAATGTTGAAGATTAAGAAGAATTTGAAGGTTGTTGAATATAGGTAGAAAAGTTATGTTGATAAGAACAGAACCCACATGGATTTTAAACTGGGTAATCATGTTTTATTGAAAGTGAAATCCAACAAAAGTTCCCTGAATCTGGGAAAATGTTCCAAGTTGGCAACCAAATATTGTGGGCCATTTGAAATCCTAGAAAGGATTGGACTAGTTTCTTATATTCTTGCATTGCTTGCATCCATGACTGTACATAATGTGTTTCATGTTTCATTTATTAAGAAATATATACCTGATGATAATCATGTTATTGATTGGAATGTGATTCAGGTGGAGCAAGAAGGCGTATTGTAAGTGCATCCGGTGCTCATATTGGACTGGAAGAGAAAAAAACTCCAGAATCGAGCCATAGGGATTGTAAAGTTCCAATGGACTTGGTATGGTAATATCCCTAGGATGAGCCCCATTTGTATTATGAAATGTAAACGTTTTTTGCAGGCTGGTGAGCTGAGCAATTATAAGATGGTAGGCTTATGTGTTAGTAGGATGGAGATCCTAGGTGTTAATGGCCAGGAGCCTATTTTGTACATGTAAATATTTATATTATTAATATAAAAAAATCATTACGTGTAGACCGACCATGATAAAAGAGAATGTGGGACTAAGCTCCACTAGGCTGGGTGATGAAGAGGGGTTTCAGAGGTTGGAAAGAGGGGTTAATCCTAAGGTCTTAAGTCTAAGAGAATAATAATTTATTATTATTCCAAAATTTGTTTAAAAGGATATGTTTTTATCCTAAGTTCCTTGGGGAGGATAGGTGAATTCCAAAGGGAAAGGAATGTGCTTCATGAGTGATAGGTGTCGACTCAAGAAAATGTAGAATTAAGGGGGAAATTATTGTTGTTAGGAGACACACAGGCACTGAGGGAGGCACTCACGCATAGAGAGGAACTCACTCACAGAAAGGGGTTCACACACATACATCTTTTTCTCTCACACTCTCATCATCTTCACGAGGCTAGACTAGTCTCCCCCATCTCTCCTCACGAGTTCACTCATGCACTAAGAAAGAATGTAGCCATCCAATTCCACCATTAATGAACATGTGTGTTATCATTGAAATTTCGTCCGCAAATGGTTACAATAATTCAACATCACCAAAAAATTATGAGGTCACCCATGGACCAAAATTACCACAAAAGCATCTCCAAAGGGTCAAAAACTATACAACCAGTGACAAAATTAAAGTGCGCGATGACTACACAGGGAGAATGCGCACATGCGCGAAACAAAAACATAGGAAAAGCGCACATGCGCCCGATGCGCAACTGTGGTCGCAAAAATCCACACACATCTGAGAATGATGCATTTATGAGAGTGGTCGGCCTCCCACCCACTTTTGGTTTAGCTTCCAAGTTGATTTGACACTCAAATCTGGACTGGATTCGACTGGGTGGCTGGTCAAAGACCTAGAAATGCCCTAACTAGCCTCTTTACACACTACAAGATGGTTGTACAATACCTCAAAGAGGTGCTATAAAAAGGCCATTGATGCACTTCATTTTTCAAGGAATTCAACAGCAAAGTTATGCTGCCACTATTCTCTTGAGTAATCCTCTATTCTCATCAAGAGTATACTAGCATCATTGCATTGGGCAATCCATCTCACCCCTTGAGTGGATTAGAAAAGAATTCTTTCACCATTTTCATTTCAATGTTGTAAGAAGATCTTATTTGTGGGGGTCCAAGAGCCCTCCCTTGGAGGAAGAACAGACTCATAGTCATCTTTATTCTTGGTGTTTTCTTTCACTAATATCAACCTTACCATTGGTGACATGGGTCTTATTGTTTATTTTGTCCTTATGTCCCTATGCTCATTAGTTTAGTTGTTATTTTATTTCTTAGTTTAATTCTTATTTTTTCTTTTATATTTCTTTCCCTAACCCTTTTCCTTACAGCTATCCTGCTTAGCAAACCCAACTAAGCTTGCAAGCACCTCTTTTTTTCTCACTAAGGTGACGAAAGAGGCGCAACATATTGGCGACTCCAACAGGGAAAGGTATCAATTTCCTACCCCATTTGCATTTTTCTCGCTCTTCTTTTGGTTTATTTAACTTGCAGGTGCATTAACCGGCCTAAGCTATCCTACAAAACATCCAATTCCAAGTTGAATTGGGAGAATTCCATCTGAAATTTTCATTCACGGTCATGTGTCATATGTGTGTGGGTTTTTTGGCCCATAGACATGCATCGTGCACACATGCGCCTAAGTCATGGTTCTATTTTGTGCACCTATGCCCATAAGCTCGTTTTGGTCTGCGCACATGCACTCAGTGCACCTCCGTCTACACTGAGACCCGTGCACCTATGCAAAAAATACACATTGTAAGGTTTTTTGAGATTTGGGGAAGGCCCTTAGCCTTCTTAAAAGTGATTTCATGCATGTTTTAAGATGCACCACACTTAGTTCCCTCTTCATATAAAGGGATTAGTCAAAACACATAGGTGCTTAGGGGGTTTAAAATCATTATTTCCTCCTTTGCTTTCATTTTTGCCACATGGATGGCTTGCTTTGACTAAAAGTATAAGTTGGAAATCATTTGTAATCACATAAAATTTGCATTGGGACTAGAAGTTGGATAACAATTGCTTAGTATACTCTTCTCTCATGTTTCCAGGCGACCTTGAGAATCAGAAAAAGATTGTAGGACAATTTAATCTCCCTTGAGAAGATTAAAACCTTTAGGAGAAGACAACAACCCCTCTTGGGACTCCTCTTAGTTTATTTTTCAAACACATCTTAAGATTGTAATGGGCCCATACATGCACACATGCTACAAAGATAGGATAGTGTTGAAATTTACTTTCTTAGATTAAATCACTAGGGAAGTTTAAAGGTTTTTTAACGGGCCCATACATGCCCACATGATCACAATCTAGGATAGTTTCAAAGATTTTCTTAGATTAAATCACAATAGGGAGTTAAAGAAGTAGTAAAGGAACCACATGTCCACATGCTAGTTTCCTAGGGACTTTTGAATTACGCAAGGTTGTACCAAAGGCAGTTAGTTAATTAGGTAATCAACACTTGTAAGGACCAAGTGAAGTACACATGTAGCAAGGTGACACCTAATTCATTAAAACATTAGCACACTTTCACTCATTCACACACAAAAGTCACTTATCACTCACATAGTTTTCTTCTCGAAAACATGGAGGACAAAGTAAGTTTCCTCCAAAGGATTCTGAAACACCTCGCCCTTTTCTTGACAAAAATATCCACTCCCATTTAAATTCAACGAGGTTGGTTCACACCCCCAACCTCTCAAACAACTACATCTAAATTTTTTTCTAAAAACTCACTAAGTTTTCCTCCACAGGAGGTGCTTAAAGAAATTTTTTAGCCTAGGTAGGATTTCAGGGATAGACATCCAAATAACTCCCCGTTATCTGGTTCTTACATTGTCAAAACAATAGAAGTTGTCAAATATGGAACTGAAAATACTCCAAGTCAAGTGTTCCTAACACCATAAGGTAGGGAGATACCCATGAAGGGTTGAAGGCAAAGGTCTAGTTGTTCTGTGTGTCCCCCCTTGAGGTACCCACTTCTTGGACAGGATCCAGCCCGTGACCCATTTGACCGAGGTACCTAATGACCAAATTTTAGGACATCTACCCAAGTGGAAATTGTGGGCTTCAATTGCACCTTGATTGGATTTTGTGTGGCTATTGGGAAATATCGCCATATCTTTCGGGATATGCTCCCTTTACCCCTCATTATAACCAATTATTTCATCCTTCACTAGTTTCTCTTCAGGTGACTTCAGACCCCACTGTTGAGTACTATTGGAAGGTCCAGTGCTATTGGAGATGAAGGAGGTTATGTCTTTTAGGACATGAGCATTTGTTTTCTTTGATTCCCCACATGGACAAAGCCCACTTATCCACATATATGATTCTTTTTCAAAATACTTTATGTATGATGCTCATCTGATTGCATTTTGATCTAGATATATATATTGTGTAGATTTCAAAATTTGAAACAAAGGCTCTTGTTTATTTTCTCTCATCACATTTTCCACACATCCACTCAGCTAGTTGGACATCATAGGAGACCCACATAACCCCCATCATTCCAAACTCTTACTAAACCTCCCTCCTATTTTAGGGGGAGTTCCTAGTCTTGCTAACTCATCAGCACCACCTTCACACACTCCTGTGAGTGCCACTATCTTAGAATCAAATTTGTTTAGTTCCATATTACTTGGGTCCACTTCCCAATTCCTTCCGTCCACTCGCTCTCCTCTACACAGAAGCAGAGGACCAACTTCCTCTCAAGGGGGAAGTACCAACCCACCTAGTCCCCCTCAAGGGTTAGGTTCACAACACACTCACACCATGGCTGGAGTTAATCCTCCCCCCCCACTGTAGATGCCATATTTGGCCTCTCTTAACATACCAAATCTAAGAAAACTCACAAATGATCCTATATTGCATGACCCCACATGGCTTGCAATGCCTACCAAACTACCTTTAGACATCCCTAAGTTCGAAGGAAAGGAAGGAGATGACCCTGCCAACCATGTCATGACTTTCCACCTATGGTGCTCTTCCAACAACATTAGGGATGATTCCATAAGACTATGATTATTTCAATGCACACTCACTGGCCCATCAACCAAATGGTATGTAGATGAAAAATCAGTGTCTCATGCGACTTTCGATTCCTTGGCCAAAGCATTTTTGACCTTCTTCCAATTACCAATCTGCCATGACAATGGTCTTGAACTACTCTCTAATTTCAAACAAACCTCAGCCACACATATCTTTGATCACATTCATGAGTGGCGTAGACGACGTAGTTTGTGCAAAGCTAAAACCACCAAACAACAGTGTCTTGACTGGTTTCTCAGATCACTTGTCTCTCTCCTCGGTAAAGATGTAGCTTCCACCTTCCCTCAATCTGAAGAAGAAGCCATCAGTAAGGCTCAACAATACGACCTCATTTATTCACAATCAGGGTACTTATACATAGTACTTCCTGACCTCCCCAAACCCATGCCATTTGGTCAAGACAAACCCGGGATGTCTCACTCAGCAGATAGATTGATTGGTAATACCACACATCACATTCCTCAACCCCAACCACCACCAATGTATGGCACACCTCAATATCTGTCAGCATATGGGGGAAAATCTTATTACCCCCCCAGCCCCTTATCAACAACCATACCCTGTTGTTATTCCTCCACCCATAAATGGGCCACCGCTGGCACCCCCAATACATCCACCTATCCAAACAAGTTCTGGTACCCCCTCTACCTCAGCTTATACTTTGAATACTAGCGAAATCACCACGCCTTCCTATGTACCTTACAGATCACAACTCCCACAGAATTTGTACTTTCCATTTCCTGGGCCTCCACAACCTATGGCACCCCCACACCCTCATGCTGGGGTGAATTTTGTTCAACCTTCTCTTGTTCAACAATATCAAAATTTTGAATAGCTGAATACAACAAATCTGACCCATCCGTCGAATAATGCCAAAAAGAAAGGAATAAACAGGAACAATAGCAACCCAGGCCAAGGTGGGAATCAACCCCAACAAAACCAACCTACCAGGGGAAAACAGAACCAAGGGAATTAGAACCCCCAGGGGGGCAATAACAATAGCCGTTAAGGGAGAAATAACAATACTATTAAAACCTCTTCCCCTTGTGCCCTCTGTGGTGAGTTTGATCATTATACTCATCATTTCCCCCAAATCGTTGATTTTAAATGGCTGAAAGACTCAGGCAGTCTACCACATCCTCCATCACTGCCTGCCCCTTAGCAGGCCCCACAACAATACGTGCAACAACCCCCCCCAGTCATCCTGCAAAATCCCATTCCACACCAAGGTGTGATAAACACCCAACATGACACGCAGCTTACCCCACCTCAATTGGGATAGTACCTCAACCCAAACAATCGTGCAGATCATACTATCCTCCTCACCAGTGAGGAAGAAATCCTTCTACAAACACGTAATCCTCAGTATCGTGCACCTGTTGAGTTTCTTCCCATTCCGCCAAAAACAACCCCAACACCAATGGAACCCCCATTTGTACTCCCTCGTCCTACCACCGAAACACCTCTTCGCATCCCTCGCATGCCATTGCGTAGGAATTTCCACAACCCCCAGGCTAGGGTGGCTCATAATTATAGTCTGGTTGATGACTTAGCACAATCCTTGACTGCCATGTCAGTCTTAGAAGTCCTTCAAACTTGTTCCACTCAGCGGAAATCATTACTTTCCACCTTGGGGGCATTTGACTCTACAGATACCCAACTCATCACATTTTATCTAGACAACGTAGAACCTCACCTTCCCTCTTTGATCGATTTTCAAATCCCAGTAAAAATTTAGACCATTACAGTTCATCAGTGCATCATCGATGAAAGTGCATCCACATGTGTTATGTCCAAATTTGTATGGAAGAAACTTGGCTCCCCTGAACTCATACCATCTACCATTACCTTACGATCTTATGAAGGATGACCATCATCTCCTGAAGGGCTCTTCCAAAATGTCCCCATAGAACTCAGGGGCAAGACCACTCTTATCGATATTGAAGTTATCGATGCCCCACTCGATTATAATATCCTGTTCGATCGTAGCTACATGTACGCTATGAAGGAATTTGCCTCTTCCATATTTCGAATGATGATGTTCCCCCATAACGGGAAGATCATTACCATTGACCAATTCTCACATTACGATCCTAACCCTTCTGCCACTATCGATAACATTCTTCCTCTCATCCACATGAGTCATGACGCATACCCACTCATCGAAATGGGTCCCAAAATTTCAAAAGACCCATCATTATTAGAAACTTACCATGGTGTGCCACCACTCCTTCATCCTTCCAATCAAGTATGCATCGTATCATCCAATAGAACTAACATAGAGGATACCCTTCCTCCTAGGGAAGATTCTATCATATCTGATGTCCCACTAGTCGCAGAGCTCCCCCCTCATGAGACTCCTGCAAACTCGTTGACCCCACAAGTTCATAATTTCACCTCTTCCCAAGGCCATATCCCAGTTTGGGAGATAGTTCCCCAAGCCATTACTCAAATCCTCTTCTTTTACCCCCCACCAGAGGTACAAGCTTTCCAAGTAGCCGCAACGCTTACCCTCCCTAATATGGTGTTAGCAATCCCATTTTTGTATTTACATCCACCATAGATGGTCCCTCGACCATCCCTTCCCCCCCAAATGGAAGGAATCCCAATGATGATTCCCATACTCACTCCCACCATACCCTCTACACCCCCACTCACTACCCTCCCTTCCACAGCTGGGAGCAGGAGAAAGAAGAAGGAGCCCACAACTCCACTTCCCCCATGTGTCCAACCCCCTTACGCACTATGTGAGAAATATGGACACAAAACCAACAACTTCCCCTCTCTACCCGAGTTACAAAACCTAATTTCTCTTAGTCAAACACCATCAATGCTCGCCACCATAACAATTACTGCCGCCATCGCCCCTCACTCAAGTACTAAAGGGATGCGAACAAAATTTGCTTGTACTATATGTTCAGAATATGGCCATTATACACACCATTGCCGAGAACTACCACGCTTCTAGTAGACATTAGCCATAGTATGCCAAAGCTTCCAGAGTGAACCCAATCTAGCTACATCATCCCTACCAAAAATCATTGACATCAATTATGTCACAACTTCAGTCAATGAACGTATGAGATGCACTTGCTCTCTATGTGAATCCTTAGATCATTTTACATACCAATGTCCTATGATCATTGAATATAGGCAATGCCAATTGACCCTGATTCAAACCCCTACAGAATCAATGCTTGACCTTACCTCGTAACTAGAGATTGTTCATATCATTTCTCCCGAACCCGAGGCCCTCCCAATGCCTCTGTGGTTCTTGGATGACTTATCCGAGGATTCACCCCCAAATCCCCCCAATTCTCCCATTCATTTCCCTATGGAAATTTTACATCCAACTACCATGGGTACTCCTTAGTACTTCGATATTTGGTTTATGTTGAGTGAACCATCACAATTTCATTGCATCGTTCCCCCTGCTTCTTCATCACCAGGGGGCAGCCACATGACAATAGTCACCAATATCACTCTTCATGACCCCTTGTATTCCTGCCAATTCTACTATGATGAATAAATACTCGAAGAGTTAAACACCCCCGACTACCCATGGGATGCGCTACACCACCAAGTGCTCTTCTTTCCACAAGAAGCCTCCACGCCTCCTAACCAAGACTCCATATACGTGGTCGAAACCAAGGATTTTATCCCATTAGGGCATATCGACTAGTTCAACAACCCCATTCCTACCCTTGATGCTTTTGAAGAAGGAAACATGGACAACATTTCCTCAACCATCAAAATTGACATTTCCATCAAAAATGGAGTCATCGAGGAAATCACCATTGGAGCCACTTGCACTCCTCAATAAATCACCGCCTATAAAGCCCTCTTCCAAGAATATCGGGATATTTTTGCCTGGTCATACACATAAATGCCTGGCCTTGATCTGGGAGCTCCGGGTTTCCGTTCTTCAATCCATCGTCAGCCACGGGATCAACATCCCTTCATCTACATCAAGACAGTCCCCGGGCCACTTTTCATCCTTAGCCCTCGGGGTGCCATTTTTTCATACCCCGTCCAAGTACGCATGCTCATGTTAAAAATTATCAAATAAATGCTCATATTTTTTATTCTCTTCAGATATTGTTCACGCCAGGTATTTGGTTTTCATGTGTGCAAGTACTTGGTCACCATACATCAACGCAACCCCTTCATGTATATAATCAACACTGGCATGTAATCATTCCCTCTGAATCTCAATTGCATCTCCAGTCACACCCTCTAACATTTGCCTCTAGGATATCCATCTCCGGCTCTACAGTACCCACACCTCCATTTTCATCTTAGGAACTGTCACCCAATAGCACTCTCCCCCACATTAGTTGTCTCATTCATAGCACCCTTTTGCACTTTCACACTCATGTTGTTTTTCAAACCTTTAGGGATGGGAGTCCTGATAGTCTTACATCATGTCACGAATCAACCACATACTCCTCCTCATTTTGCTAGATTTCCCACTGGACTCCCAGATTATCTCTTCAAGGTTCTATTTAGACTGTACCCCCACAGTATCATGAACCCTCCATTTCATCCACAATCAGTTTTCCCCTCTGCAAATTTCCCTTCATTTCACCTACCTCATACAGAAACCCACCCATGGGGCCCTCACCCTCCACCAGTTCTCTAAGAAAATTACACCCTACATGGGCCTACCATATTACATTGGGGCACCCATTTATGTATTTGTACACTCATCCCAAATTATTCTTTATTTATTGTAAAAAGCCTTTGTTTCCAGCATTTACATTACCTTTTTATTGTCGCCTTTGGTGACCTTCTTCCCTTCTTGGCAAATGCAACCCATGTCGCCCTTGGTTGGGGCACCCCTTATCATATACCCTTGTTGACATCATTCATATACTCCGAGTATCCCATAGGCCACTTACCTCTACCCTCTGAGTTTGTTCACTCTGTCCTGCCTCTAGAACAACTTTTCCCACGTCTTGTTGTCCCCCTGACACTCGACTTAGTTGCACAGTTGCGGCCACTTATCCTTCGCATATACCCCCAACCAAGGGAAGTCTTGAGTCTTCATACATATTGACTTCAACCATGTACCTCCTTCCATTCCTAACCTCACCTAGTAGATTTCATGAAGCCCTTTGATTTTGGGAGTCGCATCCCCCTTTTTGTCAACATCAACAAAGTTTTCTAGAAGGGCGACAGTATCTTGACTCTCATTACCTTTCCAATGAGAGATCTTGGATGACACAGGGATAACCACAATTGCTCCCTACTATCATTGACCCCCGTAAAATTTGAATTCAACACTTTCTCATGTTATGGTGGGTCTTACTTTGCAACTATTGCAGTTATTTCTTATATTTGCCGAAGACCTCTAAACTTGGTTGGGCTATCAATGCCAATAAAATCCGTGATATTTCTTACAAATGTCACTGCCTACTATTCAGAGTATGTTCCTCCACAGAATTGTCTTCTACCTTTATCAAGACCACCCCCGAGGGCGCTATAGTTGTCTACATCAACACATCATTCCTTTTTTGATTTACATGACATGAGTATGGGGCATGCCCGCCTTGTTTGTACATATTTTATTTTTACACACCTTATGGAAGGTTGGGTTCTACAGGTTCCCTTCTCCCTTTGACGGGTAACTCTTGACAATCCCACTATCACTCTCTCTTACAATGACACTCTCATTAGAAGAAACATTGATGGATTTTGGCTATACGTATGCTCCTAACCTCATCCATTAGGGGGATTCTGTTATCACTAAAATTTCATCCACAAATGGTTACAAGAATTCAACATCGCCAAATAGTTATGAGGTCACCCATGGACCAAAATTACCACAAAAGCATCTCCAAAGGGTCAAAAACTATACAACCAGTGAAAAAATTAAAGTGTGTTATGACTACACAGGGAGCGCGTGCACATGCGCAAAACAAAAATGCAGGAAAAATGCACATGCGCCTGATGCACGACTGTGGTCGCAAAAAGCCGCGCACATCTGAGAACGACACATTTATGAGAGTGGTCATCCTCCCACCCACTTCTGGTTCAACTTCCAAGTTGATTTGACACTCAAATCTGGACTGGATTTGACTGGGTGGCTGGTCAAAGACCTAGAAATGCCATAATTAGCCTCTTTACACACTACAAGTTGGTTGCACAATACCTCAAAGAGGTGCTATAAAAAGGCCATGGATGCACTTCATTTTTCACGGAATTCAATAGCAAAGTTATGCTGCCACTATTCACTTGAGGAATCATTTATTCTCATCAAGAGTATACTAGCATCATTGCATTGGGCAATCCATCTCACCCCTTGAGTGGATTAGCAAAGAATTATTTCACCATTTTCATTTCAAAGTTGTAAGAAGATCTTATTTGTGGGGGTCCAAGAGCCCTCCCTTGGAGGAAGAAGGGACTCATAGTCCTCTTTCTTCTTGGTGTTTTCTTTAAATAATATCAACCTTACCATTGGTGACATGGGTCTTATTGTTTCTTTTGTCCTTATGTCCCTATGCTCATTAATTTAGTTGTTATTTTATTTCTTAGTTTAATTTTTAGTTGTTCTTTTATATTTCTTTCCCTAACCCTTTTCCTTATAGTTGTCCTGCTTAGCAAACCCAACTAAGCTTGCAATCACCTCTGTTTTTCTCACTAAGGTGACGAAAGAGGCACAACACCGTGGCCATTGTGCACCTCTGTAATTTACTTAGTTGTCCCTTTCCTTACCCGACTTAGTTATTGTGGTTTGAAGAGGCGGGTTTCCAAACCCGTGGTTGAATAGGTAGGTTGTCAGGCATGTGATAAACTCTCTCTCTAGGTGAGATAGGTTGTTGTGGGTTGAAGAAGTAGGTTTTCAGGCATGTGAGAAACTCTTTCCAGGTGAGAGAGTGTGTTGAGGAAGTGAGTTCTCTTGGAGGGAGTCCTGTAGTTGCTACAGAGCTCTAAGAATTCCCGTCCAACCTGTTGCTGAATCCCAAGGTAAGGGAGGTGGAGTAGTCAATGGGTTGTGTGACAGTGAAGGTGTATACTCATGGGGTGGGATAAGCATGCGGGGAATGAGATTTTGTGAACAGTGGGTGTAAGTGGCTCTTGGGAGAGAATCCTTCCTCTTAAACTATGTGACTTTCCTATTGACCTTGCCTAGCCTAGGAATCCCTTACCCAGTGGAGTTTAGTCCCAGCTCGGGGGTGACCCACTATTGAGAGTGATGAGAAGTGTGGTATAAGGATGGGAGGTTCATGGAAATTCGACATGCAGTTGGTGGTTTTACTCCAGTTAAAATATAAGTATCATTTCTTTGCTTAATTATGTATGTTATGCATGTTTGTGATTCTTGAAATGTTATCATGTGTTTTGTTGCATGTAGGAATTATTGTCAATTCCATTTGAGTCTGTATGGTAGCAGTAAATTTGTGTTATTTGTTTTAAATTAATTAGAAATGCATGTTATATATATATATATATATATATATATATATATATATATATATATATATATATATATATGTATATGTATGTATGTATGTATGTATGTATGTATGTTCCTTTTTGGGATTTCTCGACCTGTTGGTGGTTGGGGACATTACAAATTGGTATCAGAAATAGCTAACCTAAGTGAAGTGCCATAGTAGTGGTGTTGCCTGACTTATTGGTGGTTGGGGACGTATAAAATTGGTATCAGAGATAGTTGATATAAGTGAAGTGTCTGATTAGTGGCATTGCCCGACCTGTTGGTGGCTAGGGATGTTACAAATTGGTATCAGAGCCATGGTTTCAACATTGAGCCTGGATGGGCCATGTTAGTGGAAGTTGAAGAAAAATTTTCAAAATTAATTGTTGTTGAAATGGAAAAAATTCAAGTTCAGAGCCCATGGTTCCTACCCAGAACCTGAAGGGGCCATGAATGACAAATTCGTAGTAGGAAGTCCATAGAATTTTTATGTACAGAGTGCTATAAGGGTGTTGAAATAAAACTTCAACTTTGTTCAGAGCACAAGACGCATAATAAGTTTAAGAAATGGCCACAGATAAAGAAATCACAACATTCATGGTGTTGGGGCCGTAGGATCTATTCGAGAGAAGGGAAATCTTGCACGACCATCAGATTTGGAGAAAGTGCAGGAGGGTTAACCTAGAAGCCCTTCGAAATTCATGACTTCGTTGATGTTAGGTGCAAAAATAAGAGAAGGGTCGAAGCCCAAAGCTATGAATTCCCTGAGGATATCTACACCGTAGATCTGGGGAGAAGCCTTATCATTGGGTCAAACTAAGTTAAAAATTGGAAAACGTAGTGGTGAAGGGTGAAATCCCCCAAAGCTCCGAAGTTTGGATTTAATCTGGAGCATTTGTCAAGAGGGACAGATGTCATCAGATTGGCTTGTTCAGGATTTCTACGTTTGGGAGAATTAGTGTGTGCGGAGGTGAGAACTTATGAAGCCCGAAGCTTTGAAGCCCCAAAGAGACAAAGTAGTGAGTCATGATGAAGTCACCTAGATGTGATGTGGATCTCTCTTAATCCTTCCATGTACCCCCACTTGGAATTTTGATAGCTGTACTATGTGGAACCAGAGGGTAAAGAAGTTCGAAAATTCAGAATTCTGGAGACAGGAAGGAAGCAGACGTAAAACATTCTGAAGCCTGAAATTACAGAGTAATGTGGAATGATGATGTCATCAGGAATGATGTGGACCCATGGTATGTGTGCCACGTGTCAGTGGGTTTCAAACCCACCAAATATTGAAATGTCATTTGGAAAGTGACATGTGTCACTTATCTGAGTGGGCCACGTCTCTGTTTCTAATGTTTCACCACGGGGACCTCCTCTCAAGTATGGGTGGTGGGGCACTGATGGTCACAATGGTGCGTGGCACCAATTGTGAAATCCAAAGACTTGACACTCTAGAATAATGTTTCATAATGGAATGAAAGGAATAACTCTCAAAATTTTCGTAACACCGAGGTGACGAGACATAATGATGTCACCAAAGGTGACATGGAAGTGTTCAAAGATTAATGGTTCAGAGTGTTGGGGGTTTGCGTATGTGAAATCCTATGAAGTCTAGAAGATATGAAGCTTTGAAGTCCCAGAGCTCATATGAATAAAGTTTAACAATGGGTGTCAGTCGTTGGATGTTGGGTAGTCATGGACTCTTGATCCACCCTATTTCATGAGTTCATTAATCTGGAACTCCGAGAGAGTTTTTGTGATGTTCTTTGAAAACATCCAAAGATGAAGGCTCGAATTTTAGAGTAAGTGCCTATCGATCTAGCGCTTAGCCACAACCCATGGTTGCATGGGTTGGGGGATAAGATAAAGGGGTTAGTGCCCGAATTTTTTTATTGTAGAATAGAGAAAATTTCAAAAATAAAACATCTGCAGGGATTGTTTATTGCTCGAGAACCGCATAATGAAATATGAATGTATCCTTGAAACAGATTGGTTTATGAATACTATGGAATTTTTTAAGGAATGATGGCCTGACAAATTTTAGTTTACTGCACATTGTGTTTGCAGAGTTAACAATTGTCAGAACCAAACCGAATTGCCTCTTAGTGCAGAGAAATGGATGAGGCACATAATGTTTCCAGTTCACAGAATGAAGCTAGAGGAATGGATGTCCATTTGGGAGTTGAAGGATAAAACTCCAATGGGCATGGAGAAGAGATATATAAGGAGGGAGACATGATGAAAATCATTGAAATATTGCAGAAAGATATCCAGACTCACTAAGTAGATAACATAAAGATCATGAAAGCCAGGGAAAAATAGGGATAATTCAACATAAAGTTGATACAGAGCCTAGAAAGGATAGAAAATAAATTGGATAAGGAGAGTGACTCCAATAAATCAGGAATTCATAGGTCCCTTGATGAGAGGAGGAAATCAAGGAGTGTTGGTAGACACCATCATCACTCCCAAGGGCACTCCAAGAGTAGGGCACACAATAGTTCAATCCCATCTCCTACCAGAAAGAACAACAGATATGGAGTGGATGAACTGAAGGGTGAAATGAACAAGATTAAGCCTCCTATGTTTGATGGAGAGAACAATAAAGAAGAATATGTCGAGACATGGCTTCTTGGCATGAAGAAATATTTCCAGCTACAAAATTATTCCTCTCATGCAGAAGGAAGAAGTGTAATGTATCAACTGAAAGGAAAGGCATCCGTGTGGTGGGATAAACTTTTGTAGGTGCAACACTTTAAAGAGAAAAATGTTACTTGGAAGGAATTCAAAAAGTATTTCGAAAATAAATACTTGACTAAGAGATACTATGATAGAAATATGAAAGAGTTCTTTGAACTCAAGATGGGTAACATGACCATTGATGAATATGAATCAAGGTTTTTGGAATTTTTGAAGTATATCCCTTTCATAAAAATGATACTGTCAAAATTGAAAGGTATCTGAGTAGCCACAACATAGAATTAATGAGAGAAGTAAGCAACACTTCTTCAATAGTGGACCATCAAATACATAGACATAAGTACAAGAAACCTTCTCAAGTGGATGTCCTAAATATGTTGTGCAAGTAACCTACTTCAATATGTATGTCTCCTCAACATGGGGCACTAAATTATCAATAACCTCCTCATGAGACTTTTGGCATCTCCTAAGGTGAAAGATCCCATTAAAAAGCATGGTAAAATGTGAAAAGTAACCTCCAAAGTGAATGTCATCATCAAATCCAGCAACTAAATCCATCATATAAGGCCTCAACATGTCAAATGTTAATAACACTCAACATGGACATGTTCTCTTTTTTGGTGTGAAAGAAAAGCATATAATCTTGACATGTGAATGTTAGCAATAACCATTATCTTCAAGAAAAAAATATGTGGTGGAATGGATCCAAATTAGCATCCCTAAACACTAGATCACAATTTTACATATTCCATTACATCAATAGTTCAAAATTATCTTTTACAAAATAAGGCACAATTCATCAATGCCTATGTCAACATAAAATTAACTATAATTCTCACATGTTGATCTTATTCATGTTATTCTAGTTTTCAAGGGAGCTTATTCTTTCTCCTCACCTAGTCTAACATCAGTGAATGAGTGTGCTAGGAAAAATCATAAATCTAGTGTAACTACCTTAGAATCTCATCAATAACATGACTTCTTCCCTTCTGTTTGATCGTCATCCAAAATAAGGGTACATCAAAAGTGAATTACATATATGCTATAATATCCATGAGATGATGGCTAGAATAAAATATGAAACCATGTGAATGATCAAAGTCATGCCAAAAATGACATGGATGATTCTACAAGCCTCCTTTATCGAAGATTGGATAGGATTTTTATATACAACATCGTTGAAATAAAATTTATGAGACAGTTCCATATTATGTTTTACAACATCATCATTACCTCCCTGATCCAGATTATTTTCAGCATGAGATGAGATCGGAGATATAATAAAGAAATGCGCAGAGATATCATAGATATTCAATAATATAAAAGAAATGTATTAGAGATGCATCCATAAACAAATATATACAGTAATACATGATTTCTATTAATGAAATAAATGTACAGAGACTATAAAAATACAGTGTGAAAGACTAACTAGAAAGGTGGCAGCTTATCTCTGAGAAGAGATATGATGGCTACTCACATTCGCAAGAAGATGATTAAAATGAGGCTCTAAAGGCATTTTTACAATAAACATGAATTCCAAAAGTCCTATACATCCAAAAACCTAACCCTAGGAGATGAAGCGCCGAAATTCATGTACGCCCCATTTGGGTAAGTTAGTACATCAACTTCTCGGGGTCATAACTTTTGCATACGATCTTCGTTTTAGGTGTATGATAGCTCGTTGGAAAGGTATCATCGAGGAGATTAATTTTGGGGGCTCAATAATTAATTTGGATATTATTTAGAACCTCTATCTCTATAAACCTTCATTTGGGCCCTCAAAATGGCCCTAGAAGTTAAAAACTACTCAAAATAGTAAATTGCCAAATTTGCTAGAAAACTATTTTGAGCCAGTCGAAAAAGGTGGGTGACCACCGATATCCACCTGGATCACTCCCTCAAGAAAAAAAAAATTGGGGGGATCTAAAAAATCATTCAAAATGTCATGGCCATCTTCCAAGTAAGATGTATGTTAGAGATGAGACAAAATTTTATCTTTAGAAAAAAAATTAGGCCCTCATTTAGGGCTTTGAATTCTCCTTTTGATGGTTGGAATGTTTTGCAAAAAAACTCATCATGAATTGTTCATTGGCCCATATAATATTTTGCGTGGAAAGAATAATTTCCAGCTAAAAGTGGATGTAAAATAAAAGAAGACATGTAGGAAATATTATCATTTTCCCAAGACATGTTTTCTGGTTTATCTTCTTTTATAACTATTGATGGCAGTTTTCAGTTCCAATCAGGGTTCTTTTACCGTGGTTTCAACATCTTCTTTTCCTACGAGAAACTTGATTACAATAACTCAATTATTTTACATTTTTCAACAAAAGTAACCTTCAAATCTAAGTGGGAGTGTTCTTCCTTTCCTTAGGGGTTTAGAGTGATTGTTTCCCTTCTGTCGAGCATAGGGCACTCAACATTAGGCCCTCTTCTCATCAAACCTACACATAGCATGATTTCAATTTTCCTTCTGGCTAAATGTGTGCTCGACTATCATATTAATGGTTTTCTTGACATCGCTATTTTTACTTTTGCTTGGAAACACACTGTCAATATACGTTTTTGTTTACCAAGCATGATTTACATAACAAAGAACATAGTTTCTTTACCAACAACAAATTCATGAATTTCTTACTTTTCTCTTTGGTTATCATCGTTGTGTCTACATTATTAGATTCATCCATCGTCATATTAGATGACCATCGAAGAACATGTTTCTAACTCTCTCCCAATTGATTTGGCTTTCATTTGCTTGACATAATATCATAGACTCTTGTTTTTTAATCATTGAGCAAAGGGTGATAGGAACCAACTAGTCTTTTTTTATCATTGAGTATATTTTTTTTTCCTTCCAACTTATACTTAATGATAAAACTCCTAATCCACAAGGTACAACCCAAGAGGTAAGTATGAGGATTATCACCTAAGTAACCTATCCTCTTCACTTTAGTATGGTTCTCTTCCAACATAAAAGGTTGATGTAAGGAAGTAAAAAAATGTTATTGTATTTTTTAAAATAAAAGGGTGATGGAAGGAAGTGAATATTAGTGCCAATCAAATAAGGGAAATCATGGAGTGAAGGGTATATTCTAGGGATTATTTTCATATATTTCAGTAATGGAAATAGGGCCAAAAGAATCAATACCTCCAAAATAATATTGATATAATTTAATGCAAACATTCTAAAAGGAAGGGGCCCAAAAGGATCCACCTTCAACTAGACAACTCAAATTTAATCTAGTAGTTGAAATTATTTACTTTTCTAGGGTTCCTAAAGGATAACAAAGAAAAGTATCAACAAACAACTACTAAAATAACAAATGAGAAATGGGGGAGGGGGGGTGGGGATGTTACTCCACATGCAAAACCACTTCCATGTGGTAGAGTTAACCCTTCAAATGGATCAAGTTTTTAGTCTATGTAGAAGAAATACCACCCAACCCTTTAAGAACCAAAATATTGTGCAATAAATAATAAAAGAGCCCTTTTATATCACATATGCTCCAATAAATATATTTAAATGGACATCCATGGAGGGGAAGCTCAAAAAATCCAACCATGACTACAAATGAGGAAGTGCTAATATTATATAGAATCCAACTAAACTTACTTTATTGTAAATTAATAATATCTCATGTGAAAACCCTAGATATAGCCTATGGAGGAGTAAAAAAATATATCCTCCAACTAATTATTCAATAATACATATAATAATGAAGTGTTCAAGGCCATAGGTACATGTCCCCAACAAAAATATCCCCAATAGAGTGGGACATCCCCATCAAAGATGGAATGAGATGATTCAAAGGTGAAACTCCTAGGCTCCAAAGGCCTCAAAGTGGATATATCCACAGAGAAATCCTTAAAGTAGGTAATAAAAACCTCCTATATATCCTCCAAAGTGCATGTGTAGTTCTCCATGGTGAAGCATCCCAAAAATCAATTAATAAAAGCTCCAAAGAATGGACAACCCCCAATATATGGATAAAATATGGGTTGTGTGTCATTAAGATCTAGGGTAATAGTTTTCATGGGAATATATAAACAATTACCTCCTTTAATAACCAAAACACTCAAGCAAAAAAGGTGGGGTATACATAAAATGAGTGGTCAAAATGCAGTGAGAATTTTCCCATGGTAGAATTTTAAAGCACCATAACTACATCATTTTTTTTAGAATTTATATTTCGACCACATATTGAAAATTTAGAAAACACTCTATATATAGTGGCATGGATTTGGTTGAAATATGGGCACTCTGTCAAAAATTAATTACTCTCAAAGCTCAGATTCCCTTAAAATATATATGAACATACATGTAATAATGCCCCAAAGGGTGAATGCCCTCCTTAAATCAAGAAAATGAAACTATGGTACAAGGTCTCAATATTTGTAATATCCATGAATGAAGGGAGTAAACCTTCCCATGTGTGTAAAATATTCCTCCCAAGGTGAGTCATCCCATCAATAATCATAAGAGAGTATCCCATGTAACCTCCAAAGGGTAGAGAACTTCATTAATAAGAGAAGTAACCAAAACTTCTTCAAGAGTGGACCATCAAATGCATATAAATAAGTACAAGCAAGCTTCTCAAGTGGATGTCTTGAATATGCTGTGCAAGTAACCTTATTCAAGATGGATGTGTCCTTAATATACTTGTTGCATCTCCTATGTTGAGACATCCCAAAAACAAGCATGATAAAATGTGAAAAGTAACCTCCAAAGTGAATGTCATCATCAAATCAAGCCATTGAATCCATCATATAAGGCCTCAACATGTCAAATGTTAATAGCATTCAACATGGGCATGTGCTCTTTTTGGGAGTGAAATAAAACAATATAATCTTGATATGTACATGTTAGCAATAAACATTATCGTCAAGAAAAAAATATATGGTGGAATGGATCCACATTAGCATACCTAAACACTATATCACAATTTTACATTGTCCATTACATCAATAGTTCAAAATTATGTTTTACAAAATATGGCACAATCCATCAATGACTATGTCAACATCAAATTAAATATAATGCTCACATTTTGAGCTTATTCATGCTATTCTGATTTTCAAGGAAGCTTATTCTTTCTCCTCATCTAGTCTAACATTAGTGAATGAGCGTGCTAGGTGAAATAATAAATCTAGTGTAACTACCTTATCATCTCATCAATAACATGATTTTTCCCCTTTATTTGACCGTCATAAAAAATAAGGTTACATCAAAATTGAATTACAGATATGCTATAATATCCATGAGATGATGGCTAGAATAAAATATGAAACCATGTGCATGATCAAACTCATGCAAAAAATGACATGCAGGGTCCTACAAGCCTCCTTTATCCAAGCTTGGATAGGATTTTACATACATCATCGTTGAAATAAACTTTATGAGACAATTCCATGTTATGCTTTACAAAATCATCATTACCTCCCTCAAGCAACAAAGCTTTAGGGGGATCTAAAAAATCATTCAAAATGTCATCGCCATCTTTCAAGTAAGATGTATGTGAGAGATGAGACAAAATTTTATCTTTAGAAAAAAAATTAGGCACTCATTGCTATAACCCTAATTTGCACTAGACATGCTTACCGGGCATCATGCCATCTCATTTTCCATTTTTACCAAGACACTACTAAACAGCTTCTTAAAAACACCCTTTTTGAAAGAATACACACCCTGCTCCACTACAACATGCATAAGTATTCCCACTACCTTTTTTGGGGATACTTTTTTGGTGTTGTTAATCGATTTGATTAACCCGTGGCAAGGTAGAGTCTACACAAACACTAGGAACATATAAAAGGGCAGCATGAACTAACGCTGAATTAGGATGGTGATTATCATATGCTAGCTAGTCGATAGTGACAATGCTTCCATTGTGAGGGAAACACATCACCCAGAAGAGCGTAGACACCACAACGTTCATAGCATATACATAATCACGCCCGAGAAACAGATTAAAATATAACGGGACTTGCACCACTATAAAATCAACAAGGACAGTCTTCCCACCTAATGAGATAGGAAATAGAGGAAGAATCCCCAAATATTCACTAGGACGTCTGTCAAAATCCAATAGCTCATGCGAAGCAGACACAAGCTTGGGAGATCCCAAGACTATCAAAACCGAGGAGGATAAAATACTTGAAGAGGCTCCTTCATCTACAATACATCGATAAATGTATGTTGAATTAACTTCAACCCTTATTTGAAAAGGTGCAGAAGAAGGAATATGAGGCTCAACAAGGTCATTCCAATCAAAGGAAACCATCCTAGGGCTTGGAGGGGGTGCACTTGAAGCGATCAGAGTGCCCACTTGTTTTGAAAGTACAGATCTAGAAATGCTAAAAACATAGTCGGTAGACACTTCACTCCCCAAGAGAGGAGTGGGATCAATCGAAGACTACAACAACGTGACCACTTTGTTAGACTCAACACTCTCCAAGTTAAGAGTGGGATCGGCCAAAGATTGCATCGGTGTGACCACTTTCTCAACTAATGGATGAAAAGGTTGTGAGACTACATGGTCTAAAGGAACCTCACCCCCCAATGAGGAGTGGGATTAGTCGATGACTGCATCAGCGTGACCACTTTCTCAACCAATGGCTGAATAGGCTGAGAGACTATATGGTCTAAAGGCACCTCACCCCCAAAAGAGGAGTGGTATCAACTGATGATTGCATCAGCATGACCACTTTCTCAACCAATGGCTGAATAGGCTGAGAGGAAACTTCAGAAGACTTAGAATCATAAAATCTTGCAGACAGGGACCACAATCTTTGTACCTCTGGAATGGAAAGGCATAAATGAGTAAGGTGATCTCCCTTGCGAAGATTACAAGGGAACTTAGGCTTATGTCCTATCCATCTAGGTTTCTGAATAGAATCAATGCCCCCAGCATGAATGGTAGTGGTTGGTTGCCCATATCCAAAATGAATTCCAGAGGTTGGTGATGGGTCGATAACATGACTTGCAGAGGCTACAGACCTATTGCCAGTATGACTAGTAGTGATTGGACGTTTTCCCCCAGCATGACTTGTAGAGGGTGGGTGCTTGCCCCCAACATGACTTGCAGAGGCTGGGTGTTGGTATTCAACGTGGCTTGTAGAGGTTTTCGACATATCTCCAACATGACTCACAGAGGTTGGTGATTTATTCTTCCTATTCTTCCTCTTTCTACTTTGTTTAGACTTCCGATTACTAGTAACCGTACTTTCACCAGAGGCAGGAGAAGGAGGAGGAGAAGAATTTGCTGATGAAGGAACATCAACATTATGTCTCTGACATAAATTTCTTAACTGAGAATCATCAAGAGCATTGGGGACATTTGGAATGGTACCCAACCAAACCGATAGTTCCACATTCAACCCAGGAATGTACAAAGTGGCCATCAAAGGGACACCAACATTTCTGAGAAAAGGAAAAGCACAAGAATACCCTTGCGAAGGGGTTCCTTGGTTGGTATCATCCAAAACTTTAGCCATGAATATCTTATGCACATGTTCCCCCTTGTTGGACTGTTCAAGTCCGTAAAAGTCTCACACACTGACTCTAGCGAACCAATGGTATCAAAACAACGCCTATAATGAGGCGGCTCCACATTTCTAAGTGGAAGACAAAAAAGTCCTCATGATCGGCGGAGTGGGCGGTATACCACCCTAGGTCATAGACCCAAAGAAGTGACTAACTAACTAACTATGGAAAACTAGGGAGCACAGAGAACACACTAAAAACTCCTAAAGGCAAATCAAGCAAACCACTATCTGTTAGGAAGAACAGTTATGCCAACCAACACTAGAGAAACTTACTGTGGAAAATGCGATCAATGAAATCCCAAGATAATCCTTCTATATGAGTTCCCCACTACGCTTGGTCCATATTTGGAGGGGTTATCTCTGCTACCTTTCTGCACGCGACCTCACGTTTATCCCTTGTGTTAGAGGGGCGTCCCGGATAAATTTCATGTTTACTGGACTTTAACACTCCCTAACTAAGACTCCAATGTTTGATTTAAAAGTATTGAAGAGTTTCCTCTCCAACCTAATTCAAGGCCCTAACCCTAAACTAGTTGGTTGACCATACAAACATAAAAAGTCTAGTTAATTTTAATTAAGCGTTCTTTTTACTAGCTTGATTTACTCAAAAAGGGTGTGTTAGTGCAACGGATGTTGTTAAGACTCTTGCTAAAAATGATGAAACTTACAAGAACACTGCAAAGAATGATTATCTTTCTTATTCTATTTTGAAATTCTTTTAAGATGAGAAGAAAACACAACACTATTATAATTTCTTTTTTTTTTTCAAATAGCAATGCAAAGAAAATGCCAAGAAAGAAAGAGATCTAACAAACTAAGTTTTTTTTATATTTTATTCCAATCAAAGAAGAAATAACAAAATATTCTAAAAGAGATTGATGAATGCACGATTCATGCCCCTCCCCTTCATTTTTCTTAAAATTTCAAGCTAAAAATAAGTTAAAAAAGCTAGGGAACAAAAGAAATCTTAAAAAAAAAAAATACAAGAAAACTAACATCAAACCCAGGCTAAAGACTGTAACAACAGAGACCAGTACTAGATCAAGAAAACCCCTGAGAAGTATGACTTCTGACAGGGAAGAGGATGACTACCTCTTCTTTAAAAAATATTTTCTCAACATAGACATGCTACTAACACTTTAGCAGCCTGCGTATGTATGGGGGTTGTCCAAAGGTAGGGAATGTATGTACGCTTGCAGACTCATTACAAGCCACATACACCTCTGTAACTTCTCAAGAATGAAAACTAATAGTCCAGTAAACCAGGCAGGGAGTACTAGTATTGAAAAACAAAATCCCTTAAAGACACAAAAACTTACTTTGATAAAGAAAATGCAAGGAAAATTTAACAAAGCAAAGCTAATCTGAGGTTATAACTAGGCTACAGACTACAACAACATAGACTAGGACTAGATCAAGAAAACCCCTGAGAAGGATAACTTCTGACAGGGAAGAGGATGACTTCATCTTCTTTAAAAAACATTTTTTAAACACAGGCATGCTACTGACACTTTAGTAGCCAACGTATGTACGTGGGATGTCTAAAGGTAGGGTGCGTATATACGCCTGTAGGCCTTCTATAGGCCGCATATACCTCTATCACTTCCTAGAAAATAAGAAAACAAATCAAGTAAAGAAGGCAATGAGTACTGGTATGGAAGACTAGAATCCCTACTAGCTCAGACTCTTTCAAAAACTCAGAAAAAAGGTAATCAAACCGATTTACAACACCCAAAAAGTATCCCCAAAAAACCCTAGAGATTTCCCCGGTTCGGTCACCAATTCTATTGTGGGTGGGAAATCCCCCTACGGAATATCACTAAGGGTTTAGTAATGCATGCGGAAAATAACCTTCGAAAGTCTCCTACTTTTTACTAGTATCCCGACATAGACCCCACATTCATGCATAAAACACAAGGATAAAAGGATCTGGTAACACTACCTTGAACTCCTCGCTCGATGTTGATCCTTTTGCATTTAGTTTCCCCTTGAATACAAGTCTCCTCCCAAAGATAACCTGCATTCACAAATATACAAAAAAAGAACTATGAACATGCATCTCATATATGAATTAGTGGGTTAGAAGTTCCAAAAAATATAAACCAAATTGAATATTGAACACCTCATATGGCGGGACGAGAAAAGTAATTATTTCTATTAACCTCACAAAAGTCACTTACAATGGTGATATGGGCTACTGCTCCTCGAATCTGGTCCTGGGCTCTTCTTCAACTGTGCACCAACCACTTCTAGATATGCTTCTCCTCTTCAATTCTCACACAATGGTTACAAAAGGTTGGGGCAAGGGGAATTCCAAATCAGGTAGAGTTTCTTTACTACTATTTTTCCTCCTCCGAATTGGTCCCCTACCCCTTCTTTTATAGGCTATAAATGGATAGGTATTTGATTGAGTGACTGGCTACGGGTGGTCAATCGGTTTAGGAAGTTTACCCAAAAATCTTCGCTCTGTCTACAACTTTATATTTTTTTTGTTCTTTTGTAGGTATACGCTTGTTGTAGTGGGTCAACTCGCATATACACGCGTCCAGTAGTGGATTAGGGCACATATTCCTTCAAAAAGGTTTTTTTTTAAGAATTTGTTCAGTAGTGGCTTGGCAAAAATGGAAAATGAGATGGCTTGTTGCCCGGTAAGCATGTCTGGTGTGAATTAGGGTTATAACACTCATTCAGGGCTTGGAATTATCCTTTTCATGGATGGAATTTTTTGCAAAACAACTCATCATGAATGGTTTGCTGGCCCATATAATTTGTTTCATGCAAAACACAATTTCCAGCTAAAACAACATGTAAAGAAAAATAAGACATGAAGAAGTAGGTGGCTAGAAATTTCTACAAGTAAAACCTTGATGTACCATATAATTTTCAACAACTAAATCACATTTTCCAACTGAGAAATCATGCATAATTTTCCAAAACATGAGGAAGAATATGGATGAAAAATTTATACATTTTTTGCATCATAAAACTACTCCTTGTTCTTGAAAAAAATTGCACAAAATCTCATATGACATGGTTGTTAATTATGCAACAAATCCTCCTCATGAAAAGAGAGTACATGGTTGGAAAAAACCTACACAATTATCTTCACAAGTCTACCCAAAATAGGAACATATGGCTAGAAAATGTTGCACATTTTTTTTGAATTTAACTACTCTACTTTAGTTTATCTATAGACTCCAAAATCTATAATTTATTCTGTGGTCACATAATTACATGCACCATAAACATTAAATCCATAATGTTTCTAGTAATTCTAATTCCTTTCATGATAAAAAAAATCCTGAATGTGATGTCCATGACTTCATGCCCTAGGGTGCCATTATATTCATCAAATAAAGAGGTAAAGGCTTTTGATAATTCACGTATGTTAGGGACCTAACCTTCCTAACCCCTCATGTAGGTAGAATACTATATTTTGCATGTAATAAAGGCCAATATTAATAAGGCCTAGTAATAAGGAAGAATAAGTCAAATGTAAGAAGACCTAATAGAAGCTTCTGCTTCTAGAAGATCGTCCTCTAGATTTTTATTTTGATACATATATATAGTATAAATAGGAGTCGAGGGAATGAGAAGTCTTGTCTTGAGAATTATTGTAGTAGAGCTATGTTCTGCTGGATGTTTCCCACTTGAAGAGGCAAGTGAACATTGTTTCCTATCAATAAAGATATTATTTTGGTGTTGTGGTTTCATTGATTGTGTTGTTCCACTGTTATCCTATGCAATATTTATGTTTTAAACTATTATAATAGATCTGGTACCTTACAAGTGGTATCAAAGCACTTTCCTTGGCAGAAAATTGTGGGTTATTTTTCTCAGGGTAGAGACTTATTATGGCATCTTAAATCTACATAGATCTATCATTCAATGCATAAATCCATGATCAGGAAGAATACATGCAGTAAATACAAGTGGTAATTAAGTGCACATTATTGTCCACCCGTGTAACCCCTGTTGGTACCCCTTCGAGTGGTATCACATAAGAAAACACCTGTATATGGATCATCCTAGATTCTTGAAGCCCTTCATAGATAAACCGATCATCTACTTGACTACTATATTTCCACTGAGAATAACACTCATGAAGATACTCTCTAGTACATGATTAGTTAGGTAGTACAATTAAGGGCATGGTATAGCCTCCTTAGTTGGTGCCCTGAGATATTGAGCCAAGTACTATTGTTGGACCCCACACGTATATCATAGAGATATAGCATAGGGAAAACCCTTTTCTGTAGAAACCCTGAATACCCCAACCCTTGGGACAGAAAGATAAACAAAACATACAATATCTATTGTCACACAATTTGACCCTCTCCATTCTGGTTGTGAAATTACTACACATTGTTTCCTGTTAAGAATTTTGGTTTTTCAACACTGCAGTATTCTTCAGATCGAAGTATAAATACATAGGAGTATACATATATATTGGATATTTCTTGCACCATTATTTTATCCCTATCCCATTGGATTCCTCTCTTCACCCTGATCGCAGTCATACCTATCATTTTTCAGAAAATAAAAAATCCATGGACTTGGCCCCCTTCCTGGCCCCTTATTTGGGAGTTACCCCATTAGATTTCCCTCATCATGATACCCTTCACCCATAACCCATTTTATTTGTGGTCCCACCCTTCCCTTTCACTCCTTCATCGTGACCCACACCCATAGACAAGACCTTGAATCCCACCTTAATTCCTTGTCCTTTGATGTTGCAACAACTCAACAAGAAGTGTGGAAACTCAATGTTGATATTACTACCATCAATGGAAACCCTGAAGAAAGACCTCTATACCCAACTTGAATCCTTTGTTGGCCACATATATGACAACTTGAATATCATTGGAGACCTTACCTCCTCTGACCCACCTTTGCACCCACTTCATACAATTCCCAGAATTTTCAACCCCATCAATTTCAGCATGACCTATAGCTTCCATGCATGGATGTGAACAAATTTGATGGCTTGGATCCCACTAGATGGGTAAATCAAATGTAACACTATTTCTCTTTGTATGGCATTACAAATGAGTTCGCCAAACTACGGTATGGTGTTCTCCATATAGATCAAGAACGTTGGAAATGGTGGCAATGGAGAGAAAATTCCCGCCAAGGGTATTTATATTGGAAACAATTTGTTCTAGATATTTATGAATTCTTTGACAATAACACCCACCATTTAGGCCATTTGACAAACTTGAAATAATCTAGCACAGAGGAAGATTTTATAACTTCTCTTGAGTGTTTGGATTTAAACACAAAGGGGATGTTTGATGATTTTTTTCCGAGGATTCTTTATTAGTTTCCTCAAAGATGAGATCCATGCCCACGTCCTCATGGATCTTCCCTAGAGTTTGGTGGAAGCTACTAAAATATATAATGAATCACAACAGGTTGTCTCTTATCAAACCCGAAAAACCTAATTTATTATTCTCCCTAAACCAGTCACTCCCTCTCCTCCTTCCACTCCAATAAATATCCAAAAATTGACTTGGGAAGAAATGGTTGGACACCAACTCAAGGGCCTTTTTTATAATTTTGATGAAAAATATTTTCTTGGGCACACGTGTAAGGAATAAAATATTTTTATGGCCATCTCTCAGGATGTTTTTGAATAAGAGGTGAAGGCTCCCCTTGTGTCTGAGTCACCTCAACCCACTGTCCTAAATATACCCTTAGACCCCCTAGAAGTTGAACTGGTCATTTCCTTGAACCTATTCTCTCCAAACCCTCAGGATCATTGGTTACATTAAGCATCATAAAGTCATCATCCTCGTTGATAGTGGAAACACCCATAATTTTATTCATTGTCGCATTTCGCAAGAAAATAATTTCTATATTCGAGCAGTCAACAACTTTCAAATCATGATTTTCAATGGCGAGTCCATGAAATGTGGGGGGCATTGTCAAAATCTGTGTCTCCAAATTAGTCAGTATTGTTATAATCCTATGTTTTATAGGATCAACTAGTGACTGGAAATTTTTACTCTTTTTGTATTTTAGTCATTATAAATAATATTCCATTTTGCAAATGATTTACAAAAAGAAAAAAGAAATAAAAGAAAAAAGAAATAAAGAAAAAGGAAAGAAAGAAGAAAGAAAAGAAAAGAAAAAGAACAAAAGAGGGCACAAAAGAAAAATAATAAGGCCCCATGCAATAAGAATAGCTTGGTCCATACAGTCTAATGATGGTCAAGTCTTTTTTGAATTTATGTTGATAGAGTTAGTGAATAAGGCTTGGCTAAACTGTTTAATCTTAGCCAAGTAGATAGGTTAGTTAGTGAATAAATTTGATCAAAATGTTTAAACTTGATCAAATAGCCCTAGGATAGAGTATTTTTTATCCCAATAGTCTAAGTTGGGTTGAATATGTTAGGAAAATAGGTTAGAACATAGGTTTGTTGGCTTCACTTCAATAAAAATGAGCATGATGTTGTATGAGATACATTATTTTGATGATTAGAAATTGGTATTCCAACCCCTTGGTGGAAAAATGGAAGAAAATAGCGCAAAAAACCCATAAATCCATGTTATCCTAAGTTTCTACAATGCAATATGATTCGTGCCTCATGATTAAAAAGTGCGCCAAGATCTACAGTTGAGTAAAAGGTGCCCAT
>JZKD02S1786029.1:461547-496074 GCA_000966675.3 Picea glauca | reverse complement strand
ACCCATCACATGTCATATCCCATTCACCTATCCTCCAACCACCGCCTTCCACATTGTCCTGGCTCACCCGTTACCCGTCCTTTATTTTCCACCTCATACACAAGTTACTCGTTGGCTAATTAATACAATATAAACATATCCATTAAGTCTACTGATTTGTTCCCCGCACCCAATGGATACCCATTCTCCCAATTTAATTTCGTCTCCACCATTATCGCATTGTGCATATTTTGAATAAAACCAAAACTCTCGCCCCCTGCCATTTCTTGTCAGTGACCGAGCTAAAGCCGATAACCAACTAATGTTTTTGTCTCAAATTACAGGTACTAGCCGAATTGATGGTGCCAAAGTATAAACACTCATAGGTCGAGGAAAATCCATTCCTCCCGCTGCCCGTCGACCTCGACTGGGTCCCTCTGGCTGACAAATATTACCTCATTTCTGATCCTAAATGTGAGTTTGATTTCACTGAGCTACACTCGTGGTTCAGAGACACTTTCTTAGATTAGATTGATGAGATTGGACTCTGGGAGTCCAATATCCCACTCTATATGTTTCCCCAAATTCATCATTTCCCAGAATTCACCTTCAAGTGCCAAGCGCATTACCTTCCCAATCAGAGAGCTATTGTTTCTTCCTCTGAAGAGACCCTGTTCACTATCACACCCAAGGCCATTGACCAGATGCTGCAAATAACCAGAGTCGAATCCTGTGCTCCTTTTACCCTTGATATCCTAACCAAAATGTATCAAAATTTGTCTTTTCCCCAGAGAGCACAGATCTTTGAACTTTTCCTCCATGAGAATGCCCCATTACCCAAAGAAAATCCCCCCTATCAATCATCAATTTTCTCAGTAAATTGAAATCAAATCATCTATTCTCTTTGCAGCCTAATTGGATACTACTCGGACAAGTGGGTAGATGAGCCAATCTTGGTTTATCTATCTATTTTCTCTATTGAGGGAAGCTCCACAGTGTAGTTTGACTACAATAGTTTTTTGGCAGAAAATATTCATGAACAACTATTCAAATTCCCCACAGAAGGCATGTTTTAGTACTCTTCAATACTGGCATATTTGTTCATATTTTTTCAAACAGACAAGTTCATGTTCTCCATGTAGAAGCTAGATCATAAGGGTAAACCATAACCAGTCACATCATGGATGTCACTACTAAGAAGGAACTCACCATAATTCACTTTCAGTCAATTCATAGATCAGTTCTACCATCCCGTGGTTAGCATGCTCACCGGTAGACAAGAACCTAGGATAAGCGAAGAAATCCAATGGATTTTACATCTCTCAGACCTGGCCAAGACCGGAGACTGGTACCTATATAATAACCACACATAGATTAGAATTTATGGATGTGAGTTGGCCCCTTACAAATTTCCTAGATATTTGCCCATGCGAATATTCGCCTTGGAATATATTAGGAAAATGATTAAATCAGATGATATTCATTTTGTAGCCTTTAATAAGAAACAACAATTGAGGATCAAGGGACAAATAGGACCTTTCATCTGTAACAACCGAGCCACCGGGAAAATGGCCGATAAAATTTTGAAGGAGATGAAGCTCAACATCAGTTTTTTGTGGCACTATGATCTTTGTGGAATCATCGTAGAAACTAGGTTAAAGAATAAAATCTCTTCATATTCTCACATTCCCAAACTAGAAATTGAGAAATTCATGAATTAGACAGAATGGGAGGTGAGCACCTTGGAAGATTCAGAGAAACAATCTCTTTCATCCAACATGTCACAAACCACTACTCCATAGGTACCATTAGAGAATAGGCCAAGAAAGGAATTCTCCTTGTCAATTAGAGAATAGGCCAAGAAAGGAATTCTCCTTGTCATTCTCTGAAGTCTCAGCAGAGGATTTCTAGGTGTACAGGAAAAAGTGCAAGATCAGTAATATCCCTGATAGATCTAGGGGAGAAGAGACCTAGTCTACCACAATAGCATAAGGAGAACATTCACCATTATTCTCAAGAAGTCAACAAATTATGTCTGCCTCTTCATCAAAGAAACAGATTGATACCACTTTTATTTCCCAACCATCTCAAGGGCCTGAAAAATTGAGTATTTGTGAAAAATATGATTTGATTAAGAAGAAGAATGAGATGTTGACCAACAACACCTATGCCCAATTTTGGAAACAAACATCCACAACACAACATAGATTGCTCTCTGCTTTTGATATAGAAAAAGGGAGAATGAACATTGCATTTTTTCAGGCACAAGTGCCCCATCCAAAAGAAATCACTGATTACAAAAGATCAACATTTGAATTTGACATGAAGGAAGTACATCCAGCTGATCAGATGGACTTACATAGGTAGACTGGAGAAATGGTTTTCTCAACACTAGAAAATGCTTCCACAACTGTTGCAAAGATGCAGGTTTCCCTAAATAATGTTCAAACTCAATTAAATATGAAGAAACTATCTTCTTTCACAAAAGACAATAGGATCAAGTCTTTGGAAGAGCTGGTACTAAAAATTGGGTATGACCCCTCAAATGTGAAAGTAGCGGAAGAGATGCTAAAGAAAAAGAATGTTGGCATAACATCCTTGAGGAAGCAATTAAAATTTCCAGCTACTAAGGACTCACAGGACAAAGAGATAGCTGAGACATAAGGCCAAAAAGAAGAAATGATAAAGTTAATCATGTAATAGAACGCATAGATCAAGGAGATGGAAGCAGAGTTGGAAAGGTTGATAAAAGAAAAGGAACAAACATAGTCCATGGAATTCATTCCATTGAGTGAAGTTCCCCTTACAGGAGTTAGCACAATGACAACACCAACAACAACCACAACAAAACTTCCATCAGCTGCCACAGTAACAGTTCTAGAGACATTTGAAGCTCTAGCAAAATCAATGGAAGAGATGACCTTACAAGGAGAAGAAATTAAAAAGTTGAATCAGGAAATAGAGAACCTCCAGAAACTTAAATCCTCCTTCCTATAAAGTTACAACACTGAGAGGCAGACATCAAAAAAACTTAAGCAGGAAATACAACAACTGCAAAATCAAACAGTTGTGGGAAATACACTAGCAGAAGCCACGGAGAACATTTGGATGGATATCTCAAAATCCATGACAGAAATTTGGCCACTTGTGCAGATCATGTTTGAGCAACATGAATTGAAAGGACAAAGGGACAACTTGGAGAAATTCCTTCAAAGGAAAATGAAATTATTAAGTTCCTGAATTCAAAGACAAAGGAGGATCTTGAAGTCTTGAAGATCGAATACAGGACAAAGACTATCCTCGAAGTTAAGAAATTTCTAGCCAAGAGAGGACTGGTGCTACAGTTGGAAGAGACAGACCAGACCATGGATATAGGAGTTCATAGATTCTTCAGCAAGATTGAGTCTTTACAAAAGAAAGGTCTTCCCAGTATACTGGTTCTGAATGACAAGTTGATGACCCTTTCTGACTACAAGCATAAGATCACCATGCTGGGAAATGATAGTTCTAAGTTTTCAGGAATACAAGGAAACATAACAGGGAAGGAATTCCTAGAGACCTTGTAGTTGGATCTCAGTATCCAATATGAAATCAAGTATATTTTCATCACCAAACCAACTTTCTCCAAATATACAGAGATGGATGAGGTGTACCGAAGGCTACTCAATGTCACCATTACTAATCAAGAGAGATGGGATGTCCCGTGTGACTTGATCCAGTAAGTGATGAGGTGTACACTCCAATTCATCATGCAGAGTAGTCAAAGTCAAGTTGATGACTCGCCAACAACCTTCCACAAAATTAGCATGGAGAATCCGACAGATCATCAACAGTTCCTATATTTTTGTATTTTGTTATCTAGTTAGTTAGACCTAGACTTCACCATTTCCTGATCATTAATGACATGATCGTTTGTAATCTTTCTTATAAATACTTCAAACTTTGAAGTACTGGGGGTGATATTTATGCCCAAGCAAGTTGTAAGCACTGTAATTTTTCTCAAGAGATCTACCAGTAATAAAAGGGTAAATTCACAAGATTCCTGCATGTTAACTGTTGGTGATGTTTACTCCTATTCGTTGAATGTTTATCTATCTTCATAATCATTTTTTTTTCTATATCTGATCATTTAAAAGAAGTTAAAGTTGCATAATTTATCTTAGTATACTTTGTTTCTGGCTTTTAAATATCTAAGTGTTTGTCTTCTAATGTTATTATAAAGAAATTCTTAATTGCTTCTTTAATTTAATTGATTATCTCATCTTTTTTGTTGTCCATCATTTTAATTCTAAAGAATCCAACAGTAGCATTATCCTGCCCAGTGAAAATACTCAATAAAAACTATTCTTTGATCTCAAACTTTATAAAATAGACCCCATAGCCCAATGGATCCGTGAACAATATTTCAGCCATTCTTATAAACAAACAACACAATCCCATTTATTTAACTAGTTTAACATCAAGAACCTGAAACATATTTAAATCTTACAAAGAGATCCCTCTCTGAAACTGGAAGGGCTAGATCCCAGTTTTGAGGTGGTTGGATAAAGTTACCTCTGTTAAATTTCTTCTACCTCCCGACAACCTCTAGGAATTTACAAAGTGATAACAAGTACCACATGAAATTTCTTATGTTTTCTATCGACATGGGTGGTTGTGACATTGTATTAGGAACCAAATGGTTAAGTACTATGGGCCCCATTTTCATGGATTTTAAGGAATTAACCATGAAATTCAACTAGTAGTGCCAATAGTATAAGTTCCAAGGAATCACAACAGGTTCCCCTAAGATCATTAGTTCCAATCACATGTAAAATATCCTCAAGAAATTTCATTTTGACATCATTTCACAACTCCATTCCATTCAAGCCACTAAGACACCCTCTGTTCCTTCTTACCTCCAATCTGTCCTCTCCAAACATCAAGCTATTTTTTCCACTCCCCGTGGACTTCCTCCTTCCCGTGGTGTTCATGATCATTCCTGTCCCCTTGTAACTAGTAGCCTTCCACCCAATGTTTGTCCTTATCATCATCCCTTTTCCCATAAAAATTAAATTGAGAAAATTGTTTAAGAATTCTCGTCATAGGTGTTATTCGTCCTAGTACTAGTCCCTATTTCTATCTTGTGGTCATGGTACTTAAGAAAGAAGGCTCTTGGCGCATGTGTCCTAACATTCAAGCCCTCAACAAACTCACCATCAAAGACAAATTTCCCATTCCTTTCATTGATCATTTTTTGATGAATTAAGTGGTGACTGATTCTTTACTATACTTGATCTTCATTCTGGACACCACCAGATACGTATGAACACGAAATACATTCCTAAGATTTCATTTCAAACTCATGAGGGACACTATGAGTTCTTGGTCATGCCCTTTGTCTTTTGTAATTCTCCCTCAACTTTCCAAAGCTTCATGAATCATGTCTTTCGTCCCTTTATTTGTCATTTTGTCTTAGTTTTCTTTGATGATACTCTCATCTATAGTAAAACCTGGATAGACCATATTGCTCATGTGGATTGATTTATTCATCTACTCTCTCAACATCAACTTTTCCTCAAACAATATAAATGTTCTTTTGGATCCTCAGAATTCGAGTACTTGGGTCATATTGTTTGCAAGGAGGGTGTCAAGGTCGATTCTAAGAAGGTTGAAGCTATGCAAGATTGGCCTCTCCCTAAGAATTTCAAAATCTTGTGTGGTTTTTTGGGTTTAACAAGCTATTGTCACAAGTTTGTAAAGAATTATGGAAATCTTATGGTGCCTCTCACTGTTCTCTTTAAAAATAATTCTTTCACTTGGACTCCAACAATTGATGATTCCTTTTGAGCCTTGAAGGAATCTGTGTGCACCACTCAAGTCCTATCCCTTCTTGACTTCACAAAGACCTTTGTCCTACAATGTGATGCTTCTGGGAGAGGAACTAGAGAATTCCTTATACAATATGGTCAACCTTTGTCCTTTACCAAGAAGTAAATGTCAGAAAGAAATTTGGGCCAATCAATATATGAAAAGGGAATATTGTCTATTTTGCATGCAGTTGATCTTTGACACCCTTATCTATTGGGGTAATTCTTCCAAATTAAGACATATCATCAGAGCCTCAAGTATTCTCTGGAGCAACATCTTCCATCCCCAGAGAAATAAAAATGGGTGACTAATACCTTTGCATATGATTATGAGATCATTTACAAGAAAGGAAAAGACAATGTGGTTGTTGACACCCTTTCATGAAAATATGAAGATGAATGGTTCCTTTTTTCCCTCTCCTTCATTGTACCATATTGGATCCAATATTTTCGCCATGAACGGCTCCAAGATCCCAAAATTTCGAGTCTAATTCAAAAATTGCAAGCCAATTCTCCATTTTCCCTTAGGTACTCTTAGCACAATGATGAGATTTGCTACAAAGGTCGTATGTATTTAAGTAGACAGCCAAAACTTAAATCCACGATGGTTTCTGAGCTTCATGCTACACCCATAGATAGGCACTCAGGATTTACAAAAACCTATGAAAGGGTCAAACGTTCTTTTTTTTGGGATGGTATGAAACATGATGTTCCCACTTTTGTGGTGGAATGTGATGTTTGTCAACACAACAAGGGAGAAATAGTCAAATCCCTAGGAACACTACAACTGCTTCTGATCCCACCCGCTATTTGGAGGGATATCTTTATGGATTTCATTGTTGGCTTACCTATATTGGGCAATAAGTTAGTCATCATGGTGGTAATTGATCGTATTTCCAAGTATGCTCATTTATGTGCTCTTCAAAACCCATCCACCACCTCCAATGCGGCTCAATGTTTCATGGATCATATATTCAAGCTTCATGGCATGCCTCATTCTATTGTTTATGACAAAGATCCCACTTTTACAAGAAATTTTTGACAAGAACTGTTCAGGCTACAAGGAACATAATTGCATCTCAAAACCACCTATCATCCCGAGACTGATGGTCAAACTAAAGTTGTCAACAAGTGTTTGGAAACATGTTTGAGGTGTTTTACATATGAACGTAAGAATCAGTGGGCGCAATGGTTACCCCTAGTTGAATGGTGGTACAATGCTTCTTACCATAAAACTACTCACATGATTCCTTTTGAAGAAGTATATGGACAAAATCCACCTTCAGTTCTATCATATATGCCTGACGTGTCAAAGGTATAGGTGGTTGACCAAACTATTATAGTTCAAGAGGATATTCTCCATACCCTCAAAGATAATTTGGTCATGGCTCAAAATTGAATGAAGAAAACAACAAATAAATGTCGCTCAAAAAGTCAATTTTCTTAAGGGGACTAGGTGTTTCTTCAACTGCAACCTTATAAGTAGACATCGATCAAGACTGACCATTGTCAAAAATTGGATCCTAAATTTTATGGTACTTATATAGTTCTCAAGTGCATGGGGCAAGTGGCCTATCAATTATCTTTTCCTAGTCATTCTAAGCTCCATATTTTTTCATGTCTCCATATTAAAGAAGGTGATTGGAAGTAAGTTTCAAACTCAATCCAGTCTTCCTAAGTTGGATGAAGAAGGATCCATCTGGTTGCATACACAAGTAGTCTTGGACCATCATGAGAATCATCTCCATTAGTGCACCATCAAGGAATTGTTAGTTCAGTGGAAAGATACAAATCCAACCGATGCCACCTGGGAGCCATCTAGTGATCCAGGTGGATATTGGTGGCCACCCAATTGTCCCAACTGTCTCATCTTGTAAGTTTTTAATACATCACGTTCTTCTGTACTTTTTTGTAATTGTGGGTTCTACACTTCCGGGGTTGACTAAATACCTACACATATTTTGGGTGGATACTGGTGGCCTCCAACCTAATCCAATTGGCTTATTTTGTATGTTTTCATGTCATCACATCTTGTTGTACTTCCGAGGCCATTTTGGGCCTCTAAAAAGTGTTTTTTTGGATCTCCATAGTAAAAATACAGAAAGAGTTAGAGTTTAACAACGTAAGGCATATTTCTCAAAAAAACCTTTCCAATGGAATATCACACGCCTAAAATAAATATCGTATGCAAAATTTACAACCCTGAGAAGTTAATGTACTAACTTACCCAAATAGGGCCCACATGAATTTTGGCATGTCATCTCCTAGGGTTAGGTTTTTGGATGTATAGAGTTTTGGCATTCCTGTTTATCATAAATAGGCCTTCAGAACCTCATTGTAATCATGTTCTGGAAAATGAGCATAATCTTCACATCTCTTCTCAGAGATAAAGTTGCCACCATTCTAGAAATTATTCCACTCTGTATTTTTACAGTCTCTTTACAATTATTTCATTAATAGAAGTCAAGCATTGTTCTATTTCTCTATTTCTAGAAATTTTCATGAGTGTTTCATTCTAATATATATTTTTTCATTTCGTTCTGAAAACAATCCAGATTAGTGGTTTCAGAGAAGGATTCTCTTGATCGTTTTTCATCACATGTCCCCGACGACATCCTAGTATAGCCAGTTGGGTCTCAATTTTTTCTCTCTTGAGGACAATCACCCTGGCACATCCAAGAAACCCTTGATGGAAACATAAAATAAAATGGCGGAGCATATGATTCTATTAACGTGTTTCTTGAGCTAGCTCTTATGCAATAGAGGGATGAAATGATGGGGAATTTTTCGCACATTATTCAATGCATGTCGATAGAAAAAAACACATCTTCATCAACCGACAATTTTGGAGGAACCTCTCCCTTCAAGGTACAATTTAATTTAGATATTCCCATATTTGAAGATTAGATTGATGCGAATTCCCTAGAAAAATGGTTAAATCTATTAGAAGGTTATTTCTCTATTCAAATTTTTTTCGACAGGGAAAATATCACCTTCGTAATCCTCAAGGCTCTCCCCCATGTCAAGAATTGGTGGTAAAATTACTAGGTAAAAAGTTCCACAAAGAAATATGGAATATATAGGGCCAATCCCACTTGGGATTTTTTTTTGGATGGGGTCAAAGAATAGTATTATCCTATTGATAACTATCAAGACCAGTACATGAGATGGACCACACTGCAACAAGTGAAGAGCCAAACAATGTATGAGTTCAAAAATACTTTCCATACCTTGTGCACTAAGCTGGGTATCAAATACTTCGAGGGGCATCTGGTTCTAAAATACCATGGGGCTTTGCATAGGTATATCCAAAACAAAATGGATTTCCTAAAATCTCATCATTGGGAGTTGTTTATCGATATGCTGTCAAAATCGAGAAGAAATTTAGGCACCACAACATATGATAATTCGGGTCCGCAAATCTACCACAACCAAAGCATGGTAAAGAAGACCCTAACCAAGAACCTCTAGAAAATCAGTCCAAGACACAGGACAACAAGGGTAAAGGGAATATGAAGAATGGCATTGGGAAGTGGTGTGACCTCCACAAAATCCCCTGGAACAATTCCAATGAATGTTGCTTGAAACATTCATTGGTGGACAAGGTCAAAGACACAGAGCTGAACCCTAATTCAGAATCTGATCCAAAAAATATGGAAAATAGACATATCATTGATGAAAACCCCACTGCCATTTTTATGACCACAACAATTCAACCAGAAGAATCAGTAGATCCTGAATAAGGGGAGTTCCTCTTCCATTCACATATGTGGGTGAAGGGGACCCCATTGCATTTCATTGTTGATAACGATAGCTAGAAGAACCTCATCTCATCTAAGTTCGTCGAACAATTGGGGTTTTCAACAACATTGCACCCGCAGACATACAACAATGGGTGGCTTCACCAGGGACGAGATCTTTGTGTCATCCAACAATGTCTCATGTCCTATGGCATCCAACCCTTCAGGGATGAGGTAGTGTGTGATCTTTCCCCTCTTGATTTTTGTAATGTTGTTTTGGGCCAACCATATATGTGGAGACGTCATGTTCTTTATGAGTCTAGAACCCATAGTGTCATTATTATTCTAGAAGGTCAGCTCTATAGGATACCATGGGTAGTTCTGACTATTGATCCACCAAAACAGTGCCACAAGGTAATATCTCATACTGCAAAATTCATCCTCTTCACAGTCTATTCAAAGGATGCATAGAAGACCTCTACAACCACTGCATCCTCAACACCTTTTATCCAACAAAAAAATATTGTTTCTTCACCTATAATGGTGCCTACACAATGCACCGTCAAACCTAGAGACAACATATTGGTGGAGCATATTTAACCTAGTCAACAACATGCATGTGACAGTCTTCCACAGACCAAGAAAAACAACTTCTCCAACAAAGCACACAACTCACCAAGATTCAAATTCGTAAAATTATTTCCCTTCTTCACTGGGAACTCAACAAAATGGATACCATTGCTTCCTAAGGGGGGAGGATTGATCCAGGTGCATATTGGTGGCCACCCACCTATCCCAACTGACTCCCCTTGTAATTTTTTAGTACAACACGTTCTTTTGTACATCTTTGTAATTGTTGTTTCTACACTTCTGGGGTTGTCTAAATCCATACACATCTTCTAGGTGTATACTAGTGGTATCCCACCTAATCCAATTGGCTTATTTTGTATGTTTTCATGTCAACACATCTTGTTGTACTTCTAGGGTTGTTTTGGTCCCCTAAACAATGTTTTTTGTCGCTCCATAGTCAAACTATATAAGGAGTTCAAGTTTGACAATGTAATGCATAGTTATCAAAAATACCTTTCGAACGGGCTATCACGTGCCTAAAATTAAGATCCTATGAAAAAGTTACAACCCCAGGAAGTTAATGTTCTAACTTACCCAAATGGAGCCCACATGACTTTTGGCATTTCATCTCCTAGGGTTAGGTTTTTGGATGTCTAGGGTTTTGGAATTCTTGTTTATTATAAAAAATCCTTCAGAGCCTCACTTTAATCATCTTCTAGAAAACGAGTGTAACCATCACATCTCTTCTCAGAGATAAAGATACCACCATTCTAGCGAGTCTTGCACTCTATATTTTTACAATATCTTTACAATTCTTTCATTAATATAAATCAATTATTGTTGTATTTCTCTTTTTTTGGCAAATTTCATGAGTGTGCCATTGTAATATCTATGTTTTAATTTGGTTTCGAAAATAATACGGATAAGCTAGGGACCCAACCTCCCTAACCCTCACATAGGTATAATAATATATTTTCCATGTAATAAAGGCCAATACTCATAAGGCCTAGTAATAAGGAAGAATAAGTCAAATGTAAGGAGACCTAATATAAGCTTCCACTTCTAGAAGATCTTCTTCTAGATTGTTATTTTGATAGATAGATTTAGTATAAATAGGAGTTAATAGAATGAGAAGTCTTGTATTGAAAAATATTGTAATAGAGCTCTACTATGTTGGAGTTTTCCCCCTCGAGGAGGAAAGTGAACATTGTTTCATATCAATAGAGGTATTATTTTGGTGTTGTGGTTTCATCTATTGTGTTGTTCCATTGTTATTATGTGCAATATTTTTATTTTCAGCTATTATAATAGATATGGTACCTTACAATTCATCATTATTTAAGGGTCTGTCTTCAAGATTATCGCTCTAAGGATCATAACAAGAAAGATCATGAAATTCAAAAAATTGATAAAGTGAAAAGGTTACCAAACCCTCAAAATCGTGGAGAGGAGAAATAGATTCATGTGTTCTTTCACAATAAGTGTCTCCATCAAGGTTCTCTTCATGATCTTCCATGGGAGGATAGAGTGATTTTCATGGACTTGAGGAATACATTTTTGTTTTTTCTCTTCGATAGAGACATTAGATGAGTCTTCATGATGGTTTTTCTCAAGTGTAGGTGCAAAAAAAGTTTCCATGACTTCATCATCTTGAAGAGAAGAATGCATTTCCTCTTGAGGATTTTCTTGAACAAGTTATTCTTTTTTTATCACACCATCCATTCCCTTGATATAATCGACATAGGGAATTCGTTCCTCATGATGATTAGGGATCCATTGCTTGAAAAATGTCTCAAAAAAACCTACAAAAGATGATATTTATCCTCTACCAATATTTTTAAATTGTTCCTTTCCCCTCCTTTCAAAGCTATGTCAAAAGAACCTTATCACAAAATCGTCATGAATAATGATAATATTTGAAATGAATTCTATGAAAAATAATATGTGTAGTGTCATTGAATCATTTTTTCCATAAATTTTTTTAATCGAAACCTAATCCACATTTCATCACTCATTATGGAACCTCAATATATTTGAAATATCAATAGGATCATATGCCAAACATGGAGGCCATTACATTTTTATTTAATTCTAGGTATTCAATATAAGTATGAAAATAAATTCTACAATGAATAATGATCATACGTCATGCCAATACCAAGAGTGGAGTCACCAAGATGAGCTTCTTCAAAATGCCTTGAATATTGATGGATGCACTCACCTATAAACCTGACAATGTCTTTAAATTTTGCAAAGAACAAGGGATTTTTCCCTTCATGGAGTCATCATATGACAAAAATATATTCAATACAACACCTGCACAAAAATGTCATAAAGAATAGTTTTAAATTTTCTAGCAAATGGAATTTCACCCAAACAACGATGATAAAATGTTACCTACCAACAAATACCCTAATCCATAAGGTACAAACCAAGATGGACCTATTGATTTTCTATAAAACTAACACCTTCCAATTAATTCTGAATAAAACACATTTATTGAATTAAAGCAGAACAAGGTTAACGAAAATTCATGTGAACCATAAAATTGGAAACCAAACACATTGCACAAGACATTTCTGGGTAAACTACCCCTAGAAAACCATCGCGGGAAAACCATATCTATGATGATTTTATTAAAATAAAATCAGGGCTCCCATCCTAGGATCATGGCCCTTCTAATAAATACAATGCAGTAATAGCATAGCCTTCGTGTTTTCTATCTCCTTGATTCCTTTACTCGACCCCTGCCCCTAGACACTTGAGTTCTCACTCACTCTTTTTGTACCATCACTATGTCTCATCCTCTCACCTAGGATGCCTTTTATTACATTTAGTTAACCCTAAGTCCAAACCCACATATCTCCTCCAAAGTGATCAAAGGTTGAGATCTAATCTCACCTTCACTTTAGATCTGACGATTATGACTTAATCATCTCTTTACTTAAGTTACTAATGCCAAAACTTAGGCATTTAATTTAATTAATTAAAAGATCATTCACTTTAATTATTACATATAAAGTGAACTTCTTAATGTTTTCTGAGAGGTTGCAAGGATGACTTCCACGTGCTAGACACAATCCAACGTGGAAGTACTTGTCCAAAGCTACAAATATAAACCTCCCTCTTAGCGAGGAATTTACTTCCACCACCCTGAGGTGGCTTTGTATTCACTATCATATTTGTTTCCATGGATATTCTCCAATCCACTTGATTGGATACTCCCTATAAAACTAAAGCTATCAGTTCCTTCTCTCTTAGATCCTTCCTCGAAGACTTTCACTGGCTACCTGGATCCTTTCTTGAGACCCATTTCCCATTGCTTTACTATGCTACCCACTTCCTAGATCCCTTCCTGGTTTCTTTCTGGATTTCTTGGGATTTCTGTTCACTTCCCGAATAATTCTAGGGCCGCCTGGTTGCTGCCCAAAAAATTTATGGGCAATCCTCACTTCTTCCTGAGGAACCTACCTACTATCCAGGGGAATCCCGAACCTACCTCGGATGACCTGGGCTACCCAACTATCATGTTGACTCTACTATCTACTATTGGGTGGGTGTTGGGATGGACTTCCAACTGGTAGCTAGAATAGATGCTCTTCTTGTGCACCCGATGACTAGTAGATGCAACAACTTCTCTTCTTCTGCACTCGGTCGTTGGCTTCTTACTCATCCCATCCAAACTCTTTTGGTGAATACACTGAGGATCTATCATGTGCAATCTCTAGTGGTTTCCATGCACCCATGCCTTCTCCATATTTTGTCGAGAGCACCTATTCACCTCTCTTGATCCTGATCGACCTTGTCCTCTTTTCCTCATAACTATGCACACCCCTGTACTCTCACTCATCTTTTTGTGCCTCTATTTTCATTTCTCGATAGATCAATATTCCTTCGCTAGCATATTTCCTAGTACCTTAACTCCATGGCTCACACTCGATCATACATTCTACTACCAACCTTTTTCATTCACTACAAATATCTCTCTACCCATGGATTATCCCAAGTTGCATCTTGCGGCCTGTAGATCCCCTCGACGTATCTTCTCAACTATCGATTTGGATCCCTCTAGCTCATGATCGGATATTCCACGATCTTCCCTAAGCCAGTGATTCCTTCACCTAAGCTTCTCTCACACCTATTTCATGTATATCTCCTACACATACTACGCATAGTGCTCGATCAAGCACTCATTTTCCACTTTAGCTCAATCCTATAATAGTTTCTAGTAGTACCATTCAAATCCATTTTGGTTTCTATTTTATAATTCATCCCGCATACCTTCAATTTCTCATATGACCACATAATTGTAGCTACCTCTACCACGATCATCCTTGCTTTGCAGTCCAATCCGTGATATTTTCTAGCACCTAATCTAATTTGCAGACTTCCCAACAAGCTATTGACGGATCTAATCTAAATCAATTATAAATTGTCTGGATCATACAATTCGTATGGCGGATGTATAGTTTCATCTGTACAATATTTTTGGTTCAAATTTAATTTACCCAGCCTATAGAAATTATAAAAAAAAATCTCCACTGCAGGAATTTGATCTTGCACAAATCTGGCTTCTTCGGAGTCTATGATATGATACCATGTTGATTTTATGTCAACTTAGCCCCTGGTATTTAATTATGAATAAAACACATTTATTGAATTAAATCACAACTAGGTTAATCAACTAAAATTCAGTGGAACCATAAAATCAGAAACCAAACACATTATACAAGATATTTCTGGGTAAACTACCCCTGCAAAAACCCTCACAGGAAAACCATATCTGTGATGATTTTAATAAAATAAAATCAGGGCTCTCATCCTAGCATAATGTCCCTTCTAAAAAACACACTTCAAAAATATCCTATCCCTCATGGATGGTATCTCATTGTTTCCTTTTGTCGGCCCCTGTCCCTTCATATGTGAGTGCTCTCTCACTCTTTGTGTACCATCATTGTGTCTCATCCTCTCACCTAGGCTGATATTACACACCAAAATTCCACACTTAAGTAATTCACCCTAAGTGTCGCAAGTGTCATGAAAGTGTCACATACACTGACACCATGAAAGAACATTTTTCACAATCCCTAGTCAATGTCAAGGAGAAATATATTATATGAAGGTCAAAATACCATGTGCACATGAATTAATTATTAATATTCATAAAAAAGGAAATTAATTTAGTGTGAGAATCCACCTCACATTTGGTTTCCTATTTTCAAGGAGAGGTTGACAATCTCATGGATGGGAGAGATATTTCCTCCTTAAAATCCTTGAGATATATTTTCTCCCTAAGATCCTTGAAGATGTATTTTCTTCCTAAAAATCTTGGAGATCCCATTTTAGTGGATCTGATGAGTGATATTCTCCATGGTGATTAAGCCTCCAAATCGTATATAATGAGGGATTTACATGGAGAAGGGGAGGAAGGAGAAATATTTTGGATATCAAACTTATGATCTTGGGAGAATCATGCAAGGGCTCGACAAGGACGACTTGGAGAAGCTGATGCAACTTCATCTACAGATTGTAAGTATCTCTTTAAAGTTCTCATCAATATTACTTGGCCTATTCCCTTCAATATTGTGTATTATTTCATATGATTATCGATCTTGATAGATGAATTTGATTAGTATAGTATAGTAGGAGTTCTTTGTCTTTTTTTTTCCATTTCATTACAGGTATCGAGTGGTGATAAAGAGTTTGGAGATCAATATCAGATCAGAGGCAACGAGGACGAACCACATAATAGGGTGCATCACACTTTCTTCCTTCTCTTTCTATTTCTGATTAGGTAATTGAATTCAAAGGGATGTTAGTGTCCATTTGTATGTTTCTGTCTTGGTATTAGGTGTCTAGGATCCAATAGGATATTCACCTTTCCGCCAGGAAATTTGGGTTTGGAATCTAAGAGGATATTCACCTATCCACACTAGAATTTTCCTATAACAGAAAATGGTGACTCCATTGGGGAAGTAAATTGACTTGTATTTCCTTGGATTGTATATGCCTTTTCCCTACTTTTAAATAATTTTTATTGTTTTTTTCTGATCTATTTGTCTTTCTCTCCTTTTCATTAAAAATTTCACATAATTTTGGGAGTTCTGGGTCAAATTTTATGATTTTAAGCCTCTCTTATGAGTTTCTGGGAATGGTAGTGCTCTCCTATAGTGTATATCCAAGAATTGATATACAATAAACACTCATGTGCAGTGTATATCAAAGCACTATAACACTTTGTGCCCTTGGAAACATGAGCACTAGTCTCTTTTTTGGTGATTTCTGCCCTTTTCTACTCATTTTTTCTCAGTCTAATGTTGCTGAGATTTTTTCCCAGAGAAATTTTAACATCCTTGACTTCATTTTGATAAGAGTTAGCTATCTATAATTCACCTTTGTTTATCCCTTGAGTTTGAAAAATTTCTCTTTGTTGAGGTCCCCTAGGGTTAACAGGATCCCTTGGTTTTTTTTGGCCTTTTGAGTTTATCTGAAGCTTTTGGATTACTTGACTATTTAGGACTGTTCATCAACTAAGGTTTGAAAAGGTTGCTTGGTTTTTAGCCTTTTTGTATTCATTTGAAACATCTCACTTTTCAGATGATTAGGACTCTTATGAAAGCCTAGCTTGATTTATGTTTTCTTTCTACTCATAATTTGAGGATTTTCATGAGTGTTTGGTTTCTTTCTCTTTTGCATCGTCGATTTCTTGATTGAGTGAGTTATCATAATTATTTATTTCAGATCTCATTACCCTGTCAATGCATGCTTTGTTTGAAATCCTTTTTTCTTCGTGTCTTTTGTATCTGCATTCGACTCTTTCATTTTGATTGAAAGTAATCGAGGGTTAAAATATTTTCATTTATTTTCTTTATATATTAGAATCAAACGAAGAAGATAGTTGCATTATTTATTTTGGGTAATGTAATAGGTTGAATTTAGAAGATTGCATTTAGGAATTGGGTGTTTTTGTTGAAGAAAGTTGAACCTGTTCTCCATCTCGTATATAGGATTCAATGAAGAAAAATATTTGCATCTCATTTTTCTGCATTCTTTTGGAGTCAAGTCTAAAATATCATAAGTTTCACTTTATTAACCTTGAGTAAACAACAACCTTAAAATGAAATGCTTATAAAATTGATTATACACTTTTATATTATCTGGAAGAGAACCTACATTAGCTTAAAGTGTAGGGCTTTGGAATAGGATGTGAGGATAACTTTCCAAAGCCATCAGACAAACATAGAATATTTTTCTAGGGAGTGGTAAATCCAATTGTTCGTATAAGCATAGTCGGGATCCCCCTCTCACATAGGGGTTAAAAACGAAGTCGTGTGCATGAGAACAATGGATTTTTCCCCTTTGAAGTTTAACCCACATAGCTAAAAGATCGTATATTGGGGGTTCCTCCTAAGAAAGGACTAGTTTCATTTATTCTCGGAGCTTCGTGAATATTGGATGTGTTCGGGGTTCTCAGTAGTATTTCGGTCCACCTGTCTTCAATTCTCTTGAATAATTTTGGACTTGTTATACTACCCATACGTTCCTTCCCAGTTGTTGGCTATACCCACCCAGAGGCTGGATGTGAGTTGGCAACCTTAGTGGCTTATATCTATAAAGTTGATACACAAGGTGACAATGAAGGGGAGTCTTCATTGTACCTGGGTCAAAGGTTGGTCAAACTCACTCAGACTCATGTCAGGGTACACCCATGGGTAAAAGCATGTGGGAACTTGCACCAAGGTGTAAGTACATTAAGCAATTCGCCAACATAACTGATCCACCTGCTCTATCCCATCCCCTTATTGATCTTGCGATGTTGGATTTCATCACCAACTAGTGGTTTCATTATGGGAAGGTTTTTTTTATTGTTTTCTTCTTAGATTTGTAGCATGTGTTTTTTGTTTTCCTTAGTGGACCTTAGGTCGAGTCAATGTCAATAACGTCAATTCTTGGGAGTACCAATGAAGGAACCCATTTTCCCAAGGAACCTTTCACCTTTCCTTCTTTTGGAAACATTGTTCCTCCATGCATTTCCACACTGAGTCTTTCGGGACTCACCATCAAGTTATCTGTTTGGTTGTTCCCCACTCTAGTGATCTAAAATTTTCCTAGTTCATCAAATGCACATAATGCTTTAGATGTAGGAAAACCACCCACACATCAACCTCATGTTGACCTTTCTCCTTATTCACTCATCAGGTCTCCTATCCTTTCTCCTTCTTCACCTAGTGAAATCTCTAAAGAAAGTATCCAGGTTGATAAGAAGAAGAAGAAATGAAAAGAGAAGGAGAATAAGAATCAGAAAGATACCAATCCTCCAACCCCATCAATTCATGTTGGATCTCAGCAATGAACTATTGTTAATCATACTGGGAGTGTTGATAAAGTTGACAAGTCTAAAAAGAAGAATCTTAAACCCAAATCCCCTTGTAGGATTTGTAAGGGTGACCACTTTCTAAGGTATTTCCCTGGTCTCCCCAAGGTCTTAGAAATTTGTTCTTCCACATCATCACCCCCTACTAAACATGATGGTTACACCCCATCAAATAGTGACATTAAGGTTGGTAAGAAAAATAGAACTATCAAATTTTCTTTCTTGTTATGCAAATGTGATCATTACTCTCACCTTTGACCTCGTATAGATGAGGCTTCTTATCTTTTAGAAAAGATTCAACTTACAACTGGTGATCATGAGATCTCTTAAAACCTATCATTAGTCGATGGACTGGTCAATCCAGTTCCATCCGCAGTCATTCTGGTTGATCAGGTGGTCAATCTAGTTTCATCATCGGTTGAACCACTAACCAAAGTGGTTGATTTGGTTCTGTCATCGGTCAATTCCACTCCTCCCTTGAAGGGTGGAACCCAAGTGGTTGATATGGTTCCGCCATTGATCGATCCCAATCCTCCCTTGAAGAGTGAAACCAAGGTGGTATATATGGTTCTGTCATTGATCGATCCCACTCCTCATTCAATGAGTGAGGATGTCACTCAAGTATACCTCTTCAATACTTATTCACCCAGACAAGGGGGCATTCTGCCCATCCCTATGGAACCCCCTTCAAGAAATCAGATGATTTATATTAATTGGAACTATTTGACAGAACCTCATCTTCCTTCTTACATGCATTTCCAAATCATCATGTAGGTTTGTGATAGGAATATTCCCAACACTATAATAGACGAAGTTTCTTCTGTTAGCATCTTATCCATGAATGCTTGGAAATATTTTAGTTCCCCACAACTTGTGCCCGTGACTATGAATCTATTGACCTCTGAGAAAAGAGTTAGTCAACCTTTAGGGATCCTTCCTCAGTTTCTGGTTACTTTTGGGAGGAAAAATGGTATACGTCGATGTGATGGTAGTTAACGACCCCTTGTACTTTAACCTTCTCCTCAGGAGAGACTATTTCTATGTTATGAGAGATTTTTTATCCACTCTCTTTCAAGTGATATGTTTCCCTCACAACAGAAACATAGTAACAATAGACCAAATTTCATTCATTGACCCTCATATGATGGTCAACCATCCTCCTTCCCTGAACATTCCATACATTCCAATGATGTCTTCCCCACCACAGGTCAATTATGTAATGACCTTCCCCATGCTTTCGTCCCTGCACGAGAGGGAATCTCTCCCTTCTCCTAACTTAGATCTGGTATTTTACATGGTCATATCTTGAATAGGGATATTAGAGCCAGCTATCCCTACCCTTATCGAGGTCGTCAACATGTATTCCTTCCAGAGTGTTTTTATTCCATCTAGAGAAGATCCCCTGGAAGCCATGGCTAACGTTTATCCCTTGACATGTATTCCTTACAAATAATTTTCCTCTTGGAAGCCATGGTAAAGAAGAGGTACTGAGCATAGTTTTTCTTCTATATGGAAATCTCATTAAAAAATGAAACAAAATCTACAAGCATAGTTCATTTTCTTTGTCAATCTCGTTAAAAAATGAAACAGACCCCCCTCCTTTATGATCGATTCTTAGTCTATATTGAGTACTTGAACCTTATTTTCCTCTGCCTAGTGAAAAATTTTCCATTAGTAACTAGAAACATAAACGAGGAAAGAAGAAGAGTCATCAGAGGAAACGATGCTTGGGGGGTAGATCTCCAGCCTCTGGACATCATGTTGGAGAAAAACCACCAACTTCTACCAAAGAATATGGGGGCAACTGACCTCTAAAGAGACACGCTACTAGGAATGATCCTCATTTGAAGGTCATTCCCATTGTAACGTAGTAGTATTTTTATATAACGAGTTTAGTCTTTGTTCTTTCTCGTTCTCGTAAATACATGAGAATAATTTACTGAACTTAGTCTTTGTTCTTTCTCATGCTCATAAATATGTCAGAATGTGACCTAGTATACTTTTATCACTTTTTCGGACTCGTAAAGGTTATATGAAAAATGAACCCCGTGGAGTCTCCTTTAATCTCTTTTCAGACTCTCTAAATATGAAAATATTTCTAAGTGATCTTTCTTCCTTTCACACTCATTAAAAGGTTTGAAAGGGTGTCTTTCGGGTGATAGTTTATCTCTTTTTCATTCTCATGAGACTAATTACGAAAAAAGAACACTCTAATCAAACATGATTAGAAGAGTTCATCGTCATATTGTTTTATAATTTTTTGGACCTCAGAGACTAAATATCACAAAAAAGGACAACCATGGAGTCACCTTTAAGTTCTTTTTAGACTCTCTAAACATGAAAAACCATCGATTTTTACTTCTTCGGACTCGCTAAAATACACATGAAGGGACCCATATGGGAACTAACCCTTACTTCTTCCAGTTCATTAAATAAAGGAAGAGGAACTTACTGAAGTTGAGTTATATCAAGAATTTGTTACCCTCATCGATCTCGTTAAATGAAAAATACATACTCATTTATCTGGGTGGGGGAAAAATTGAAGGAAGTGGGTCAAGTCTTTTGAGAATCCTTTATGGAAACATTTGTCACCCATGAACATGGCACTTGTTTTCATCTACTCTTATAGTTGGGTAATCCTCTTGTCTTTGCATCATACAAATTCCATGTGTCGCCATACTTTTTTTTCCAATCGAAGATTCATCTTATTGTCGTCACATTACATTCTTGGTACTTGTCGAGTCAATGTTTCCAAGTCAGTTTCCATGCCTCATCATGTTCAAGGGAATTTTCACTTCAAACCATCCATTTGTATTATTTCAAGTTTCCATTAGTCCATACGCATTTGATTCACCATATTTTATCACTTTCCCGTGTCAGTTTCATGTTAATGATGAGGGATATATAAAGGTCCTCCTTCGATGAGTATTTTCCTATTGAATTCAACACATCATCCAAGAATTAGAATTATAAACCATTTACTACATTGGGACCTACATGCCTCAATGGTAGGCCTCCTCACTTTTGATAGTAAGTTTACATCATTGACCTCTAATCAGATGATTCCACCAATGTTCGACCTCAAATCATTTATTCACATTCGCTAGAATGTATTAGGGTACCTTGGGAGTCATTAACATCATTGGTGATTTCCCTCGTACTTTTTAAAGGAATACACAAATGATCAGTATTCAAGTGGTTTATACCATGTTGGACATCAAAACATCTATTCACATGGCTATATTTGTACCACATTGGAATTGGGACGAAGACCCTAGGTTGATCGTTCAATTTGTTATCTACTTTTCCTAGGATGCAAAGGAGATCGTTTGAGAATGTTGATATATATACTATCACATAGATCAACATTATATTTTTTTGTGGCTATGTTTCATCATCTCGTAGCTCCACTATGTATGTTTTGTGGCTACGATCAGCTCATGTCATGGAGGTAAGGATCCACATTGTATCTCTAGTGGCCATATTCTTAGTCAGTATTTTTCATGGATCCATAGTGTATTGGTCGGTGGTCATGATTTGAGTATCTAGTATTCCAACCATACTTATTCCTTCCTCGTAAATGGAACATATATTAATAATGTTTGATGGTTATTTGCAGCTTCTTCTAGGTTCTCCAATTCCACGCCCTTGCATTGAACAATTGTAAAATGTTTCGGACATTAGTTTCTCTTCTAACCTCACACTTTAGAGCGTAATATGTTACACACCAAAATGCCACACTTAAGTACCTAACATTAAGTGTCGCAAGTGTCATGAAAGTTTCACATACACTGACACCATGAAAGATCATTTGTCACAATCCCTAGTTAATGTGCAGGAGAAATATATTATATGAAGGTCAAAATACCATGTGCACATGAATTAATTATTAATATTCATAAAAATGAAATTCATTTAGTGTGAGAATCCACCTCACATTTGGTTTCCTATGTTCAAAGAGAGGTTGAGAATCTCATGGATGGGAGAGATATTTCCTCGTTAAAATCCTTGAGAGATATTTTCTCCCTAAAATCCTTGAAGATATATTTTCTCCCTAAAAATCTTGGATATCCCATATTAGTGGATATGATGAGTGATCTTCTCCATGCTGGTTAAGCCTCCAAATCCTATATAATGAGGTCTTTCCATGGAGAAGGGGAGGATGGAGGAGGCTTTTTGATATCAAAATTATGATCTTGGGAGTATCGTACAAGGGCTGGATGAGGAGGACTTGGAGAAGTTGATGCAGCATCATCCATGATTGTAAGTATCTCTTTAAATTTATCATTAATATATGCTTGGCCTATTCCATTATAGTTTTTGTATATTTACATATTCGTGTCTACTATAGATGGATTTTTCTAATATAGTATGATAGAGCAGGAGTTTCCTTGTGTCTCTTTGTTTTACGAGGTTTTGCAGCTATGAATTTGTTTGAACGAGTTTGGATATCAAGCACAAATTGGAGTAGTGAATAAAAACACCATAAAAATCTCCAAGGGATGTTAGTGTCCATTTTCATATTTATGTCTTGGTATTATGGGTCTAGAATACAAGGGGATATTCATCTTTCCACAATGGAATTTTCGTATAACAACTTCCTTTTATGACATTGAGTTAACACTATTTCCAAAACCCTATATCTTCTCCCAAGTGATCAAAGGATGAGATATGATGTCACCTTTTCTTTAGATCGAATAGATAAGAATTAATCAACTCTTCACTGAAGTTACTAATGCCAAAAATTAGTCATTTAAATTAATTAATTAAAATATAATTCACTTTAAATATTACACATAAAGTGGACTTCCTAAAGTTTTAAAAGAGGTTACAAGGACAACTTCCACATGCTAGACACAAGCTAACGTGGAAGTACCTATATGATGCTACAAAAATCAATAAGAAATACTAAGATAGACACTAATATCACCTAATTAACCTATGTTGTTAAATTTATGTGAACTCTCCTCCAGATCAAGGGGGGTATCACTAGTAGGATTATTGAAGCCAAGAAATGATGAATAAGGTGATACTAGAGTAGCTTTAGTAAAACAATTATTTTGTGTTTTAGGGAATAAATGGGTTATGTAAGGCAATGGATATTAGGGCTAGTACAACAAAGAAAATGGATTTGAGAGGTATATATGGGGGATAATTTTCTTATATGTTACCAATGGAAGTAGGGAAAAGAGACTTAATACATCCACACTAATATTTCTACAATTTAATGTAGAATTTCTACAATGAAGGGGCCCAAAAGTATCTACCTTCAACTAGGAAACTCAACTTTAATATATTAATTTAAATTTAGTACCTTTCTAGGGTTACTATGGAATAGATAAATAAATGAATCAAGAAAAAAATACTAAATTAACAAAGGATAAATCAGGAGGAGTTACTTCACATGGGAAAACACATCCAAGTGATAGAGTTTACCCTTCAAATGGATATATTTGTAAATCTATGTAGAAGAAAAAACACAAAATCCAACGATTTAAGCACCAAAACAATATTTACTCAACAAAGAAATATATGTTATTGATTTGTAAACTATCATGCATATTCCACTAGAAAAGTTCATCACAACAGATCTGATAAATAAAACCCAAAATTTACCTATGAAGGTTAAATTCCTTTAGATTTCCATAATATTTAGTTATTGATTTTCTTCTTATGTGTGAAGTATATAAAATGAAAAAAATAGAGAACAGTAAAAAAAAATCACACACCATCCACAAAATGAAAAATATCTTACATGAGGAAACCCTTACATGAGGAAACCCAACTAGAAGGTGAGGTTTCTATTTTCTCTTTTGTCTAGTATGGAAATAATGCAAGTACAAAGGATAATGAACTCTCAATGGAGTTACTTGAGACATGTGGCCTGTTATGATATTGTAGAACATTAACCCCCCATCCATTGTTCTCTCTAATTTCCCACTCCTAGTTGTTTTCCTATGCCATGGAAAAAATGAAATAACTTAGAATGGATCCCCTCCTGTTCCCAGTGGCCCGATATTTAATAGGGACCAATACTCATCTAGAGGTAGTTTTTTTACTTCCTCAACCCTAAATTGTGATAGGGTTTTGAAACTTCTATAATATTCTTTAAATTACATATGTGATTATCCCCATATGCATGGGTAATAGGGGTTGGCATGGAATCCTCTCAGACCATGGTTCTGACGTCCCCAGCCACCAACAGGCCAAGAAACATCACTCTGTAAACACACTTTTCTCTTTAATACCATTCTGTAACACCCCCATCCACCAACCAGTCGGGCAACACCACTAATACATACTTCTTTTGCAGAAATATTCACATATAAAACTTAACAAGAAATAAATAGAGATAACATCTGATATTCACACACACACACACACACACACACACACACACATATCTAATGCAATTAAGAAGAAATCAATACTCTTCTCATACACATGTTCATGTGGAAGGAACATTAACACATACATGCAACATATATATAGGCATTACTCATCAATTATAACACATGTACAAATACATAGAATACAATGAACAACAAATTGGTACTTATATTTTAATTGAAGTACACCAATTGCATGCAGACCTTCCATGAACCTCCTATCCTTAGACCATGCTGATCATCACTCTCAATAGTGGGTCACCCCTGAGCTGGGACTAAAATCCATTGGGCAAGGGATGCCTATGCTAGGAAAGGACAACATGAAGTTTTACAGTACAATAGGAAGAATTTTCTCCAAGGAGCCACTTACACCCACAACTCACAAACTCTCAATCCTCACATGCCTGTTCCACCCCAAGGGTGTAAACATTCACTGTCCAATAGTCCATTTTCTACTACACCTCCCTTTCCTTGGGCTTCAACAACATGCCAGATTAGGAATTCTCAAAGCTCTGTGGCTGCTACTGGACTCCCTCTAGGAGAACTCACTTCCTCAAAACACTCTCTCACTCATAGAGAGTTGGTCATAGTATTTACAACCTTATTCTTCTATCCATGGGCCTAACAACCCACTTATTCACTCCCTCTCCTCCACACATAGACAGGGTGATGGAAGCAACATAAAACTAGAATTGGAAACATTAATGATGAAATAATGTAAAGGAAACCCACAGGGTACATCTGCAGCAAGGGTGTCAATTCAGGTTTGTTGTAGAGGTTCGGTGTGGTTCAAGAATTCAACAAGGCATACTAGGTTACTCATGCCTGCTGGGTGCACTAGTTGAAAAATGGCCAAGAGAAGACGCCAAAATAGTATGAATTCTCACTTATATTACATGTGCCTGAAATGACACATGGTGCTCATGAAGCGTGTTCCTCTCCATTTGGAAGTCGTATCCCTTTTTCCAAAGGAACTTAGAATATATTCATATCCCACTCACAACATTTAGAATAATAATATATTATTCTATTGGACTTAACCTCTTAAACTTATCCCCTCATTCCAACCCCTCATCCCCCTTCCCTTACCCAGCCTAGTGAATCTTAAACACCCATAGCTCTTTCTTTGTGGCCAGTCTACACACAGCGATGTATTTTCATTAACGATTTCATAATTACATATCCAAAATCAGGCCCACTGGCCTTAGCCTCTAGGTTCTCTGGCCTAATAAAAACATAGACCTACCAGCTTATAATTACTTGGTGCACCAGCCTATAAACATCATTACATTCATGCTTACAACTGGGCTCGACCTTAGGGTAGTAAAATCCCCTCCCCTTCTTTTTTCACTGTCCTTAGTGCAACTTATTTATACAACATCAACAAGATTTTTCAAATATTCAAAAAGATGTGGGTATTCTGCCCACATAGCATCTTCATGCTCCCACGTTATGTCCTCAGGACCGTATTAGGTCCACTGGACCTTTACCAGCCTTATGGCTCGATTACGGAGCTTCTTGTTCCTCTGGTCTAGTATGCACACTGGGTGTACTTGTATAGAACCTTCTTGCTCCACCTGAATCAAATTCCAATCAATCACATTATTAGCATCAGGTATATACTTCTTGAGCAAGGAGATGTGAAATACATTATGAATACTCATGGATGAAAAAAAATCAACAATATAAGCTACTGGTCCAATCCTTTCTAGGATTTCAAATGGCCCATAATATTTGGTTGCCAACTTGGAACAACTTCTCGGCTTCAGGGAACTTTTGTTGGCTTTCACCTTCAAGAAAACATAATCTACCACTTTAAACTCTATGTGGGTTCTTCCCTTGTTAGAATATTTTTTTCTGCCTATCTTGGGTAGCCTTCAAATTCTTCTTAATATATAGCATTTTCTCTTCCATTTCGTTTAACAACTTTGACCCAATCACTGCCCTATCAGATGGTTTTTCCCAACTTATTGGGGTGTTTCACTTTCTTCCATAAAGTGCTTCAAACAAGCTCATCTTTAATGATGCTTGATACCCATTGCTGTAGGAAAATTATACCAAGTGTAGATAATATTCCCATTTGGATGTTTTTTCCATCACATACATTCTTAACATATCTTCTATCACTTGAGTTACTCTTTTTGTTTTTCCATCAAACTTAGGATGATAGGTTGTGTTGAAGTTCAGGTTCATTCTGAACCCCTTGAATAATCCTCTCCAAAACTTTGAGGTAAACTTTGGGTCTCTGTTGGAAAAAAAATTCTTTGGAATATTGTGCAATTATGCTCTTCCCTCATATAAATATCAACAACATTGGTTTCCTTGTGAATAACCTTCGTATGAATTAAATGGGCAGCTTTAGTAAGATTGTCCACTACTACCATGATTTCATCATGTTGCTTGCTTGTTTTGGGAAATCCTATGATGAAATCCATTATCACCACCTTCCACTTCCACTTATGAATGGGTAATGGTTGGAGCAACCTAGCTAGTTGTCCATGATCAACCTTGACCCTTTGAAACTCCAAGCATTTAGCTATGTACTCTACAATTTATTTCTTCATTCTTGGTCAGTAGTAACGGCTCTTTACTACTGCCACTGTTTTATGATATCCAGGGTGCCCAACATAAGGAACATTATGCATCTCTTTCAAAATCATAATCCTCAATTCGTTAGAAATATGTACATAAACTCTGCTTCTATGCAAGAGAATTCCATCAATTCCCAGTTCGTAATCTTCATCTTTTTGCTGCATTTTACCCTGCTCCAATTTAGTTACTAATTCTATGTATTGCAAATCAACTTTTGCAGCCTCAAATTTTTTTCCTTTAAGGTCCGTCTGATACATGCTAATGGTTGTAGAATGCAGTTCATGCACTCTCCTGCTGAGTTCTTCAGGCACTTTGTTCTCCTTTCCTTTGATGTGCTTGATATCAAAGTCATATTCACAGAGGAATTCCAACCATCTACTCTTCCTAGAATTCAAAGTAGGCTGATCAAATGGGTACTTTAGACCATTATGGTCTTTCCTGAACTCAAACCTCTTTCCCATGATGTAGTGTCCCCACTTCTTCAAGGTTTGCACTATGGATGCCAACTCCAAATCATGAGTGGCATAGAGCCTTTCATGTTCTTTCAATTTTTTGGACTCAAAACATATCACATATCCTTTCTGACTAAGGACTCCTCCTAGTCCTTCTTTGCATGCATCTGTGCAAAGCATGAATTCTTCATTCAGATCAGAAATATTCAGAATTGGAGCACTGGTTAACAACTTCTTCAATTGTTGGAAGCTCATTTCACATTCTTTTGTCCATTGAAATTTCTCCCCTTCCTTTGAAAATAAGTGATGGGGTGAGTTATTCTTGAAAACCCTGCAATGAACCTTCTGTAGTAGCCAGCTAGACCCATGAAGGATATGAATTCTATCACATTTTTAGGTGTTTTCCACCCTTTAATAGCCTTAATAGTTTCAGGGTCTACTGCTATCCCTTCTTCAGATATGATATGCCCCAAATAGTGAATTATGTTTTGATAAAATGAGCACTTGCTCAATTTCTCATACAACTGATGCTCTCTTAGCACTTGCAACACCATCCTAAAATGATTCTCATGTTATTCCTATGTCTTGGAATATACAAGGATGTCATCCAAAAATACAATGAAAAATTTGTCTAAATATTCTCGGAAAACACCATTCATTAAGCACATGAAAAAAACTGGTGCATTTGATGACCCAAATGGCACCACTATGCACTCATAATGACCATACCTTTTCCTGAAGGTAGTCTTGCTGATGTCTTCCTCTTTAATACTTACCTGATGGTATCCTAACTTGAGATCTATCTTTTAAAATATCCCATCATCCTTCAAATGATCGAAGAGATCATCAATCCTTGGTAGAGGATACTTGTTCTTTATAGTCACTTTGTCCAACTTTCTGAAACCGATGCACAATCTCAATTTCCCATCTTTATTTTTCATGAACAAGACAAGGGAACCCAAAGGTGACACACTCGGGAGTATATAACCCTTCTTCAGAAGCTCGTAAAGATGCATTTGTAGCTCCTTCATCTTTGGTGTACTCATTTTGTAAGGATTCTTTGATACTGGAGCTACTCCAGGCATTAAATTTATAGAGAAATCAATATCTCTCTTTGGAGGTAGTCTTGGTACTTCCTTGAAAACATATTCAAAATATTCAGGACTGCATGATCCTCAAAATTTGGCACCTTATCCTTAGATTCTTCCTCCATATGGGCTACAAATATTTGACAACCCTTCCTGTAACACTTCTTTATCTGCATTGCTAAGATTTCCTAGATAGTAACTTCCATGAGAATTCCTTGGACTTCTCTCTGATTTCCTTCATCATCCAGGAAAGTGAATGCCTTGTTATGATATTCTAATATGGCATGGTGTTGATCCAACCAATCCATACCAATTAGGAAATCATATGATCCCAAAGACAATATGTTCAAATCTGCCTTGGTACTCAGTCCATTCATGCCCACTGGACATGATTTAACCGACTCAACAACCTTTCTCTTCGCTCTTGTAGCCAACTACACAGTCAATATTTCCCATGCTTGGTTCTTGGTAATTGAAATATTTCCACTACCTTAGGATCTATATAGCTATGAATATCCCTTGAATCAATTAAAATAGTAAATGAATGGTTATTGATCATACATTCAAATTCAATCATGTGTGATTGAGACTCAAATTTCTTGTTGTCTAGGGTTGCATAGATCCTTGGTACTCTTATTCCCATGTCCTCCATTGTTTCTTCTTGTTGAGCATTATGAAAAACTCTCTTCTTTTCCTTTCTGTGAGGTAACTCTCTATACTTATGATCTCTTTTATAACCCCAACATTGTATAGGAGTCTTCCTTGGCCTTTGCCCACCTACTTCAACCATCCTGGGCTCCCTCAAAACTCGTTGTCCTTGAGGACTATTGCTGAAAAATGGTGGCTTGTTTCCCTTCTTCCTCTGCTCCTTATTAAACTTCCTTTTGTCTTCCTAGGCTCTATGGAAAGTAGGATTTCCCTTATGTTGATCATATAAAAAAATTTCATTCCTTATGGTTTCTTCCATAGTTTTAGGATCATCATACTGGATTTTTCCACTAATAAAAGATCGAAGCCCACTCAAATATCCCTAGATTTTCACTGCCTCATCCTTAATGAAAGGGACATACTTCAAAAAATCTAGAAATATCCTTTCATATTCATTTATAGTCATGTTTCCCAATTTAAGTTCAAAGAAATCTTTCATCTTCTTTTCATAGTATCTCTTGGTTAAGTACTTATTTTCAAAATGTTTCTTGAATTCCTTCCATGTAACATCCTTCTCTCTGATGTGTTGCACTTGCATAAGATGATCCCACCACAAGGATTCCTTTCCTTTCATCTAATAGACTATGATTCTTCCTTCTGCATGAGAGGAATAATTATCCAGTTGGAAATATTTCCTCATGCCAAGTATCTATGTCTCATCCTCTTCATCTTTCTTGTCCTCTCCATCAACAGTAGGAGGTTTGATCTTATTCATTTATCCTTTCAACTCATCCACCCCACACCTATTATGTTTCTTGACAAGGGATGGACTTGACCTATTGTGTAATCTCTTATGGGAATTCTTTTGGGAGTGTCGGTGATGTCTGTTACCACTCCTTGACCTTCCTTTCTTTTCAGGGGTCCCATGACTTCCTGATTTACTGGAGCCACTCTCCTTATCCAACTTATTTTCAATTATTTCCAGGCACCGCATTAACTTCATATTGAATTCTTCCTATTCCTCCTTGGTTCTCTTAAGCCTTTCGTTATCTTCCTGGTGAATTTGGACATCCTTTTGCAATTTTTTAATGATATTCATCATGCTCACTTATTTATCTATTTCTTCTCCATTCCCATTGGAGCTTTTTCCTCCAACTCCCAAATGGACATATAAGCATCCTGTTCCTTCTCCATCTCTCTCCACAATGTAGAAATCCTATCTAGTTTTGAAAATTTCTAACTCTGCAAAATGTGCAGTCAACCAAATTTTTGTCAGGCTATTAAACTTAATAATTTTCCAAAATAGCTTAAAAATTTTGATTCAACAAAATAATATCAGACTCTATTTTCTACGGGTTTTTGTCGATCAATAATCCCCATGGATCTATCTCCAAGCCCTTTTCTATTCTATAATTCACCTTCAGGTGCTAGCTCCTTTTCTTCGGTCCTTAACTCGCATATGACCACGGTTGTGACCAAGTGCTAATAGTCGGGTGCTTATCTGGAGCCTTGAAACTTCGGGGCTCTGGAGTTTCAGAGGTATCCCTCTCCTCACCTCAAAACTAAACTTCTAGAGTGTCACATTGGAGAACTCACGAAGTGGGGTGGATCAACAGTCCACGACTTCCCAAAATCCAATGACTGTTATTTACTATGGAACTTCGGCCTTCCGGCTTCGAGATTCAGGGCTCCAGGACTTCAAAGCTTCGGGATTCTGAGACTTTAAAGGATTTCACATATTCACACCCCAAAAATCTCAAATTGTGAATCTCTGAATACTTCCACGTCACTCTTGGTGATGTTATAACATCACATCACTTCGATTCTATGGGACTTCAGGGATTTCTCTACTTAATGCTAACTGTAACACTTTTCCTTTGAAGTACCAAGTCTCCAAACTTCCCGATATGGCACCACACGTCTTCTAGGTTCAATTTCTTGCTGGCCTAGTCTAGTTAAATTATTATCCAAATTTTAAGTTCTTTTATGTAGTCATTAGGGTCCGCACTACCCATTCTTGAGAGGAGTGCCACGTGGAAGAATACTAGAAGCATAAACAGGGTCCAATAAGATTGGTGACACATGTCACATTCTAACTTGCATTTCTATATTCCACAGGTTCTTAAATCTCTGACACATGGCACACATCCCATGTGCCCACGTCATCCATGATGACGTCAGCAGGCCACGTCAGTTAGAGACTTCGGTCTTTAGAATATTTAACACTTGCATTCCTCAAATATCCCGAACTATGAACTTACAAACTACTTACCTTCCGAGGTCAACATGGTAAAGTTGTCAACAATTAAGGTGGTGGCACATGACACGTCTAGGAAGGGTCCACATCACCACTGGTGATGTCATCATGCCAGACCACTTCCATTCTTCGGCTTTCGGACTTCAGGCTTTGGGAATTTTCACACTAGCACACTCCAATTATTCTGAATATCAAACTCCCTAACAAGATGATCTTTCGACACGTGTCTCTTTTGACGAATGGTATAGATTAAATCCGAACTTTGGGATTTTTCAAACTAGCATACTTTGTTTCTCCTGAACATCGAACTCTGGAATTGCTATGAGATCTGACGGCTGAGATATATTTTTCATTGTTGCACCTTACCTATTGCTCTTGTCTTGATCTAATGACTTTGAACTATTCTTTCTCAAATCCAATGGTAAACACTTACCCCCGGATCTACGGTGTATATCCTCTCTAGGACTTCGGAGCTTTGGACTTCGGCCCCTTTTATTCTTATAAAACATAAAATTTTCCAAAGTCATGAAGTGCGAAGGACTTAGAGGTTACCTCTCATGCACCTTCCTCCATATATGATGGCTGGAAAGTTTGGCCTCTTCCCTACACAGATCTTACGCTTCAAATTCAAACCTTGTGGCCCAACACAATGGTTTTTGTGGCTTCTTTCTCTATTTCCATTACATAAACCGTTATACCTCCTAAGATTCATAACATGGCCAAGGTATTCTCTTGGAACCCAGGGGCATTCTTAACTCATATTTTGTTTGTTTTGACTACAATTCACTATGAAACCTATGTTTCATTAACCACCTACATGACCCATCCAGGCTTAGTTTCGAAACCATGGCTCTGATACCAAGTTTTGACATCCCCGACCACCAAAAGGATGAGAAACATCACTCAGTAAACATACTTTTCACTTTGATACCATTCTGTAATGCCCCCAACCACCAACCGGTCAAGCAACACCACTGAGATAGACTTCTTTTGCAGAGATATTCACATATAAACTTAATAGGAAACAAATAAAGATAACATTTGATATTCATACATATATATATATATATATATAATGAAATTAAACATAAATCAATACTATGCTCATACACTTGTTCATGCATAAGCAACATTAACACATACATGCCACATATATTTAGGCATTACTCGTCAATTATAACACATGTACAAATACACAACATACAATGAACAAAGAATTGGTACTTATGTTTTAATTGAAGTACACCAACTGCGTGCAGAGTGTCCATGAACCTCCGAGCCTTATACTACGCTGCTCATCACTCTCAGTAGTGGTTCACCCCCAATATGGGACTAAAATCCACCAGGTAAGGGATTCCTAGGCTAGGCAGGGACAACAGGAAGTTGCATAGTACAACATGAATGATTTTCTCCAAGGAGCCACTTATGCCCATAAATCACATACTCTCATTCCCCACATGCATGTCCCACCTATTGGGTATGTTTTATATTCTTTGCACGAGTAGTAGTGTTTGAGCGCCTGCGTCGGGTGCGCAGGGGGGTTAGAGGGGGGGTGCAGCGCCCCTGATTTTTTTTTTTTTTGGGACATATTTCCGAGATGACATACTTCCGAGACGACATATTTATGGGACCACATATTTTCGGGACCACATGATATTAGGTGTTTTTTCGGCACATGGTTTTTTGTCGATGGTTTTCTATTTCTAGTTAAGGAATTCGGGTTTTGGACTAATCCAGGTCATTGGGTTAGGGTTTTGGATGCCACTGGCTCCTATATGTATATTGTATTGTAAACAATGTAACACAATGTATGAATATAATATATGCTAGTTTTCCCGGTTTGGGTTTCCAGGTGAAAAATCTCTGTGTAATGTTTGTATTTTCCATTGAATCTTTTCTGTTATTTTCTGAATATCAGTTTGCAATAGATATTGTACAAGGTTAGAGTTTACATTTGGTATCAAAGCTTTATTGGCTTCAGGGGGATGCCTTTGTCGTCAAGGGTTTGGCTTCGGACCATGATAAGCCTTGTTATAGTGGGAGATCTGCAATATTGTTTTTCAGGTGAAAAGAAATGGTAAGCAATTCGAAGATGGAGATCGAGAAGTTTAACGGAAAAATATTTGAGTTGTGAAAGCTCAATATGGAAGATCTTTTGGTGGACAGAGATCAGTGTATCCTGTTAGATTCAGGTACGACACCTACAGGAACTTTTGCAGATGACTGGAAAAAGACGGATTGGAAGGAAAAGAGCACAATTCGACTATGTCTCTCTGATTCAGTATTACTGGATGTGTCAGAGGAAGCTACAGCCAAAGATTTATGGGAAAAGTTGGGGAAGTTGTATCAATCTAAGTCCCTGGTAAATAAACTATTCCTGAGAAAGAAGCTATATAACTTGAGGATGAGAGATGGAGACTCGGTGGCAGAGCATTTGAACGCGTTCAATACTATGGTAAGTCAGTTAGTATCTATTGATATTAAAATTTTAGATGAAGATAAATGTATCAGTTTGTTGTGTTCTTTACCAGACTTGTGGGATAGTCTGGTTGTGGCCATAGGTAGTAATACAACTTCTTTGAAGTTTGA
>JZKD02S1786029.1:432640-460361 GCA_000966675.3 Picea glauca | reverse complement strand
GAAAATAGGAGTAAGCTGGATAAGAAGGCTGAAAAATGTATCTTTATTGGATATAAAGATGGTCTCAAAGGTTATAAGCTTTGGAACCCAGAAACTAAGAAGGTAGTGTATAGAAGAGATGTGATATTTAGAGAAATGAAGGATGTTGTTAAATAGGAATTCCTACCAAGTAAGGAAGAACCAGAGAAGATAGAGTTTGATTTAAAGGATGATGAAGCAGACTCTATAGATGAACATGAATCAGAAGGAGAAGATCCTCATACTCCAGTATTGAGGAGATCGGATCGAGAAAGAAGGCTACCATAAAGGTGTAGTCCATCTAATTTTCGTTCAAATTTTGCTTTGTCTATTACTGATGATGATCCTAGAACTGTCAGGGAGGCAGTGAATTCAGAGGATGGAAATCGCTAGAAAAGGGCCATGGAAGACGAAATGGCATCTTTGGATAAGAATGAGGCTTGGGATCTAGTGGAGTTGCCAACTGGAAGAAAGCCCATTGGCAGCAAATGGGTATTTAAAAAGAAGCTGAATGCAAAAGGAAAAGTGGAGAAACACAAAGCTCTATCAGTAGAAAAGGGTTATTCCCAGGTTGAGGGAATTGATTTTGATGACATGTTGCTGATAGGAAACAACAAGGAGATTATCCAGGATGTGAAAACTCAGTTGTCCTCTAAATTCGACATGAAGGATCTTGGTGCTTCAAATTTCATTTTTGGCATGGAAATTAAAAGAGATCGAAAAAGGAGGAAACTCTGGTTAAATCAGAGAAATATGTCGAGACAATATTGCAGAGGTTTAATGTGTAGGAATGTAAACCGGTTAAGGTTCCTATTCCTGTTGGTGTAAAGTTATCTATGGATCGGTGTCCCAAGACACATGAAGAAGAGGAGGACATGTCTCATGTTCCATATGCAAGTGCAGTTGGTAGTTTGATGTATGCAATGGTCTATACTAGACCGTACATTGCACATGCAGTGGGAGTTTTGAGCAGGTATATGTCAAAGCCAGGGAAGGAGCATTGGACAACAGTAAAAAGGGTTTTCAGGTATTTGCGTGGAACTGCTAGCTATGGGTTGTGCTACGAAGGAAGACCTGGATTGGACAGAGTGGTCGATATACATGGCTTTGTGGATGCAGACTGGGCTAGAGATTTGGATTGTAGGAGATCCACAAGCGGGTATGTGTTTAACCTGTTTGGAGGAGCAATAAGTTGGATGAGCAAAAGACAGGTTGTAGTGGCACTTTCAACTACAGAATCTGAATACATGGAAGCCACTCATGCAAGTAAGGAAACAATATGGTTACAAAGATTGTGTTCAGGTATTGGGTTGGTACAAGAAGCTGTAAGGACAGAGTGTGACAGTCAGAGTGCAATTTTCTTGGCAAAGGACCCTGCTTATCATTCAAAGACAAAGCACATTGATGTTCAATATCACTTTGTAAGAGACATGATTGAAGAAAAGAAAGTATCACTGATGAAGGTGGAAACTTTCAAGAATGTTACAGATTCATTAACAAAATCTGTGAGCACTGAGAAGTTCTCTTGGTGTAGAGAATCCATGGGCATTGTTGCCCTGGATTATTGAATATGTAACCTTGTAACCCCCTGTGTGCAAAGAAAACAACAAGTGGGAGAATGTTGGGTATGTGTTATATTCTTTGCACGAGTAGTAGTGTTTGAGCACCTGCACTGGGTGCGCAGGGGGGCAGAGCCCCCCGCGCGAGGGTTCAGGGGTAGCACCCCCGATTTTTTTTTTTTTGGGACGACATATTTCCAAGACGACATATTACCGGGATGACATATTTTCGAGACCACATGATATTAGGTGGTTTTTCAGCACATGGTTTTTTGCCAATGGTTTTCTATTTCCGGTTAAGGAATTAGGGTTTTGGACTAATCCAGGTCATTCGGTTAGGGTTTTGGATGCCACTGGCTCCTATATGTATATTTTATTGTAAACAATGTAACAAAATGTATGAATATAATATATGCTGGTTTTCCCGGTTTGGGTTTCCAGGTGAAAAATCTCTGTGTAATGTTTGTATTTTCCATTGTATCTTTTTTGTTCTTTTCTGAATATCAGTTTGTAGTAGATATTGTACAAGGTTAGAATTTACACCACCCCAGGAGTGTACACCTTCACTGTACAACAATCCATCGACTTCTACACCTCCCTTTCCTTGGGCTTCAACAATAGGCCAAATCAAGAATTCTCAGAGATTTGTGGCTACTACTGGACTACCTCCAAGAGAACTCACTTCCTCAACACACTCTCTCACCTAGAGAGAGTTCCTTACAGACCTGACAACCTGCTTCTTCTATTCATGAGGCTAACAACCCAATTCTTCAATCCCTCTCCTCCACACATGAGCACAGTGATGGCAGTAACATAAAATAGGACTTGGGAATGGTAATGATGGAATAATACAGAGGAAACCCATAGGGTATAGGTGTAGCAAGGGTGTCAATTCGAGTTTGTTGCAGAGGTTCGATGTGGTTCAAGAATTCAAAAAGGCGTACCAGGGTACTCGTGCTTGTTGGGTGTGCTGGTACAAAAATGGCCAAGAGAAGACCCCAAAATAGTATGAATTCTCACTTATATTGCATGTTCCTGATATGACACATGGCGCTCATGAAGCACATTCCTGTCCATTTGGAAGTCATATCACTTTTTGCAAAGGAACATAAGATATATTCATATCCCACTCACAACATTTAGAATAATCATATATTATTCTATTAGAATTAAGCTCTTAATATTAGCCCCTCATTCCATCCTCTCAACCCCCTTCCCTTACCCAGCCTAGTGTAGCTTAGTCCCCCATAACTCTTTCTTCATGGCTGGTCTACACGCAACGATGCATTTTTATTAACGATCTGCATAATTGCATATACAAAAGCAGGCCCACTGGCCTTAGCCTCTAGGCTCTCTAGCCTAATAAACACATAGGCCTACCAGCTTATAATTGTTTGGCTCACCAACCTATAAACATCATTACATTCATACTTACAACTGGGCTCAGCCTTGGTGTATTACAATGGTGGTAAACATCGTAGGTCATCTTGCGAGAGACATAACTTTTGCATACGAGCTTTGACTGACATAATTTTTTCATGGTTGGAAAGGTCTCGATGTGTCGTCATGGGGATGAAGATATGATGGGAAATATTTAACCCCAAAAAATGTTCTTTGGTGTCCCAAAATCACTCTAGAAGGTTCTGGACCCCAAATTTTCAAATTGGGACCTGGCACTAAAACAACCCTGCAAGTTGATTCCTTCATTTTTTTTCCACTCTGAAAGCACCAACATTCATGGAAAAGAATATAATGATCCAAGCCGGATCATATCTCCCCATTTAGGGAGGCTTTTGGTCCCCAAAATATTTACTGAATGAGGTGAGAAAATGTTTCCTCTACCTTCTCCTTGGAGTACCACTTTGTTTTTCCCATAAGTTTTCCTTTCAACCTAACCTAACAAATGCCATGTTTCCCTTGTCTTGTAGTTCTAGACTGCTTCTGTAAAACTGTTTCCTCTCCCAAATCTACCTGAGAATATGGTACTAAATCCTTTATGGAAGGTAGGACTAACTCCTCATCCTAATCCAATATGGAGGGATCATAGAGTTTGAGATTCTCCACATTCACTATTGAGTAAATGTGCATGTATGCGGGTCAACTAAGGTTCTAGGAATTATCTCTTGTCTTTTCTAATACTTTAAAAGGACCATACCACATATCCTTGATCTTCTTACCAGAACCATGTAGTACTTACTTATTCAATTGTAAATATATTTTGTCTCACACTCTAAATGTTCTCTCTATTATGTGTTGGTCATGTCTATCCTTGTACTTTTATTATGAATTATTTATCATCTCCTCTCTCACATAATGCTCATTGGTATCCCAAAGTGCACCCAAACCTATTCAAAGAACTTGTTTGTTTCTTCCTATCTATTGATGATGTTATAACCCTATGTTTCATAGGATCAAATGGTGACTGGAAATTTTCCCTGTAGTTGTATTTTTATTGCAAATAATATTTCATTTTGCAAATGATTTACAAAAGAAAGAAAAACAAAATAAAAGAAAGAAAAGAAAAACAAAAGAAAAAAAATAAAAGAAAAGAAAGAGAATAAAAATATAAAAAAGAATAAAAGAGGGTATGAAAAGAAAAATGATAAAACCCCATGCAATAAGAATGGCTTGATTCATACATTCTAACCATGGTCAAGTCCTTTGAATTTATGCAAATAGGTTAGTGAATAAACTTGGATAAACAGTTTAATCTTATCCAAGATAGATAGGTTAGTGAATAAATTTGATCAAACATTTTAAACTTAATCAAATGTCCTAGGTTAGAGTAATGCTTTATCCCAACAGTCTAATCTAGGTTAATTTTGCTAGGTAATTAGAGTAGGATATAGGTTAGTAGTTTTTCATTTCAATAAATGGATGTAAAGTTGGTTAAATTCTTTGATTTGACTTAAAAAGTTGTATTTTAACCCCTTGGTGACAAAAATAAAGGAAGGGTAGCAACAAAAAACCCATAAAAAACCTATATCCTAATTTTTGGGGTGATATATTATGTTTGGTGCTTTGTGATAAAGAGCATGTGAATATCAGCGGTCCATCAGTGAGCACTCAGATCCATGGCTAATAGAAGATATTGTACCCTCCCGACCATTCTATCTTTAATGGTGGGTGGGGTCAGAGTTGGTGGTATTCCCGAGTCGACCCCTCATAACGTGGCACAATATTGTTAACTTGGACCCCCCTCGACCTTTACCACTTACTACCTACCCCCCCCCCTCTGATTAAACCACCAAACCACATGCTCATACAACCTCCTCACTACGACGTCATACTCCACTACTCTGTCGACACATCATCCTCCCATTACTTGTCACCAGTCATGTCCCATTCATCTGTTAGCCACTCACTACCCTCCACATCACCTGCATATACCTATTACCCATTCATTACCCTTCACCTCACTCTTGATATGCCCATTGGCCAATCAATGTGGTCGGCCACGGCCGCTATCCGACTGACTCGTCATCCGCTCCCTAACAGAATCCCGTTCATCTACTTTATCCTGTTTTTCCACCATTTTCACACTGTTCACAATCTAGACGTAGCCAAAGCCACCTTTTATCCATCCTCTTCAGTCAAAGACTACCATTAAAATTTGGTAAACATTGTTAAACATCCTTTTCTAGTGTTGCAGGTGTTAGCAACAATTGTGGTATCGGGGAAAAAAGGTACACAGGTCCGTAGGATTGCGCAATAAGTGCCCAAGTGTAGCACACAAAAGAAATCTATTCGAGGCCCGAGTCAAGCAAGCGAGCCTGATCATGGGCATGAGAAGCAGCAAAAGAGATCTAGACCATCCGTCTAGGAAAGGACGTGTGGCGGGAGATCGAAGCCATCAGGATATCGGGGATCTTGGGGACGAGTGATTCGTGCACTTACAAAATGTGAAACGTGAAACCCCGATGGGGAGTATGGTTAAGGGAATATGGTAGTGGTCACTTGGACCAGGGCCTAGTCAAAGGGCTAGCACAGAAGGCGCATCGGTGATCAGAAAATCATGAGTCCCGTGGACAAAAACATTGTGTCTTCGTGAATGCCAAAACTCCGATGGAGGGTTTGGCTACGGTCACACGAAGACAGGTCATATGGATCGTGTTCTATCCAGTAGGGGCTAGCTCATAAAGGTGGAGCTCATCGCATATCGGGTATTGGATTTTGGGAAGCTGGCCCCCCTTATTTCTTGTAATTTGAAACTCCGAACCCTGAATTTCCGATAGCGCCCAGAATCAGGCCCACGGATTTGGTGCCTGGTCATAGAGAAGGAGGCCTGGGGGAGGGGCGTTTATGTTTGTCATTCTTCCTCTCAGACCCCGATGACACGTATCCTCCATTTCATCATTTTGCACTCCTAGCCACCTCCGCCTCAGCTTATTGCCCCCACCTTGTTCAGTTACCGAATATCCTCTGTTGTCCCCACGTCATCTTCTTGTGCCACATTGCATCTACGCCTTTAGATCCTAAGAGCCCACACATACCTAGTATCCTGTCTGTCATTCCCATCACCTCAGCCTTGTCAGCTCTGTCCACATTGGCCAGCCGAGTCCCCTTGCAGAAATCCAAAAAAGTAGCACACAGCCAAAGGTAGGCTACCACATCTCCCAAATGAATATTTGACCAGAGCCTCTCCGGTCCCGATAAATCAGTTAATGCAAATGAGGAAGGTGAGTGATACATCATATCCTTCCTTAAATATAAGGTTATAAAGGAGCGTGTGCAGAGATAGGCTGTCAGTTCCTCCTAACAAAGATCACGTCTGACAGACGACTACATGGGCATTCTGCCCAATGTATGCATGTGTAGCCTAACAGAGAAGCTCCTCAATGTCAAGCATTGAATTCATGATATGATTGCGCCTTCAGCGCCTGAGTCAGTTCCAAGTATATGTAGGAATTTCTGCCATTTTTGTAAAGGATCAATGGTTGAGCAGAGCTCCCAGTTGTAAAACTTTAATGAAGCACTGTTTTCTGGTTATTTATAGACTTCTGAGACTTCTTGCCTTATGAATGCCAGTTTCTTTACATCTTTGTTATACTGCATTAGAGAATCTCAGAATTGGAGGATCCAGTCGAGTTGTAGCTATTATAGGATGATGTTGTAATGGATCACTGTGATAGTTACAGAGTCTCTAATCGGTTCCTGTGATTTCCTTAACGCTGAATGACTTGGAATTGGAGGATCCAGTCAAGTCTTCTATTCAGTTTCTTGAAGCCCTGAACCAGGAGGATCCTGCATTCAGAGTTTTTCCCCTACAAACCGTTGTAAGCCTGTTGCCTAGAGTTTTTTGTTCACCTTTCTCACTAAGTCTTCCACCTGCTCATATTTTAATCAACCCACTGGCTGAAGTTAGGATTCTAGACCTCCTTTGTTCTTTACGTACCAGATCCAGTCCTTGAGTTAGAGTAATATCTCCTCGAGTATCTACCCATTTGATCACCCATTTATCAAACAGTGACATAAAAACAGATGGGCGTCAGGCTCTGCTCCTGCAAGCAATCCAGGAGTGACTTCTGACGCTAACATTTCTGGCGCCGTTGCTGGGGACAAAGTTGAATATTTTCCCAGGGATTGAACGACAACAACTAACTGATTCTGAAGGTGCATCGGAAATCAAAATTATCAATATTGTTGTTGTGCACCTGACGACTCCATTGTGACGAATCTGCTGGGGAGAACCTACTCTATCAATTGTTTCTTTTAGAGGCAGACACATGCGGTCTCGTCCACAGTTGCCCCTAGCTACACCTGAAACTGATCCGGAGGTGGTTCTCAGAAAAGGAAAGTCCCCTGAAGAAGAAGCTTCCACCGCTGAAACAGGTAATCTTCCATCTCCTTCTGTAAGAACTCTGTTTTTTCCCCCTCAGTTTCTTGATAGACCTCCTTCACAAGTTTCTCATTTTCTAAATTTTGGGAGTGTTCCTGCTGATTTTTCCCCTCCTAGTATGGGATTGGAGGGAGAAATCCTTGTCACTCCCCTCTCCTCTGAAGATATACCTTGGCATAGACCCATGCCCATAGAAGATTTCCCTACTCTTGCACAAGGAGGAGCACCTCCTGACTTGAGCTCGGTGGCCCTCTCCTTGAATCACCTCTTGTTTCCCACCCCACTCCAAGATTCATTCCCTGTAGCCCCTTAGCGAACTCCTTCTCCTCTGAGTTCTCCTCCACCTAATATTCCCATGGCCGGAGAAAATCTCCCTATGACCAAAATAGAGGTCATCATAACCGCTAGATATGCTCCCCTCGTGCTACCACATCCTCTCAATAACCTCCCAGCAGAAGGGTACCTTAAGTAGCTGCCCAAGTTTACAGGCGAGGGGGATATAACTACTGAAGAGCACCTAGCGGCCTTATATACTTTCGCAGATGATAATGTTATCATGCACATAGATGTATGGATGAGAATTTTTGTCCATAGTCTCCAAGGAGAGGCTAGAAACTGGTTCAGGGCCCTGCCTCCTGGATCTATTGATGGGATCATAGCTTTAGATAATGCCTTTTTGAGACAATGGGGAGATAAAAAAGATTTCAGTATTACATGATAGATTTTGGGTCGTTGAAGAGAAAAGAAGGAGAGTCTGTTTCTGACTTCTCCAGGAGATTTAATAAAATTTACAACAAAATTCCTGCTAAGATAAAACCCTCCGAAGCCTCTGCAAAGATCACTTACTCTAGTTCCTTCGATGTTAATTTCTGCCTACTGCTAAGGGAGAGAAGAGCTGCTACGCTGGCACACATGCAATATGCATCCGTGGAGGTATAATCCAACATATTGGTTGTCAACCGACTCAGGAACGCCGGTGATAGAAATACGTCCAAGAATAGGCCTGAAACTTCCTCATCCAGTTCCTCTCTCCTACCCCATCAAATAGATGAGACAGCTAGAATGCTAAAATTGCTTGCTGCCAAGATAGAAAGGTTGGAATTAGAGGGAAAGCCCATGTACAGAAATCCCCAAAACACTGATAATAGAGGTTTCAGATGACCTACTAACAATATGCCCTAGGTTTTCCCGAGGGAACAAAGGGGAAAAGACAGAGATGATCAAAGGGTCCAAACCCCCCTCCAAAACAACCTAGTTGATCATGAGGAAAGAGAGGAGATATATGAGTTTGTCCCGAAAATTCACTGTATCGAAGAAACCCCTCCTTTTCCCCACTTGACTCAGTCTGTGTACGAAAATTCCTTGATGAATATTCAGATCCATGAGTTAGGGAAGGGAGAAAGGGCTGGTCACACTCCTAACAGATATAATCTCAGGTCGAGAAGGAAAGAAGAAGACTTCGACAGCTCAGACCCGCCCCTCATAGCAGATAGGCCTACTAAAATGGTAGCAGCCACAACTGAAGAAAAGAAGACTCGGAGTGATTTGTCGGTAGCCAAAGATCCTATCACTGAGGTAAGAGAAGCTCCTAAACCTACCCCCTCCTTCAATTTTGAGCATGAGATTCAGAAGATTAGGATTCCTATACCTCTCTCTGAGCTGGTTAAAAATGAAGATTTCAAAAGGTCCCTCTCCAAGTTGCTACAATCTGAATCCCCCCAACCTCCCTTTGACTCAATAAACCTTTAAGATGAGAAGCCTGCAGTCATCTTAGGGCCCATGGTAGAAGATAGAGATGATTCATCCCCTCCCTTCTACACATCCCTGAATATACATGATAAAGTGCCGCACAACTGCCTCATGGACTCAGGGGTTTCCCATAATCTTATGCCCAAAATAGTAATGGAGGAGCTGGGATTAGAAGTGACCAGGGCCTACCATGATTTATACTCTTTTGATTCAAGGAGGGTGCAATGTCTGGGAGTCATCAAGGACCTGGTGGTTTCTCTATTTCAACTACCCATGAAGAGTATGGTCATGGACATTGTGGTAGCTGATGTTCCTCCCAAGTTTGACATGTTGTTGTCAAGGTCTTTGATTAAAATAATTGGAGGAACATTACATATGGACCTCACGTATGCTACCATCCCAGTGTTCGGAGGGGAGCACAGAAGACTATACAGAGAAGCCCAATTGGCCTACATAATTAGTGATGAAGCCAACCCTACCAATCATCCCATCTTTTTCTTGGATACTGATTTAGGCTCCAGTTTACTGTAGCTCACCCATGCCCTCGAGCCTCCTCTGAAACTCAGAAAGTTGCCCATTGTTTCCCCTGAAGTTCCTCCCTCCATCACCCCAATATGGAAAATGTTTTTTGATGGAGCATGTTCCCGAGAAGGCGCTGGAGATGGAGTGGTTTTTATGTCACCTACTCAAGAGACCACATCTCTGTCATAAAAATTAGAGTTCAAAGCTACCAACAATGTGGCAGAGTATGAAGCTCTTATGCTAGGATTAAGAGCCGCAAGGGAAATGGGAATCTAGGAGAGAGCAGTGTTCGGAGATGCCGAGTTGGTAGTCTAGCAGGTCAGAAGCGCTTATCAGGCCAAGCATCCTCGACTCAGGAGTTATTGAAATGAGGTATGGGACCTAATTGACAATTTCTTCTCAGCGTTCAACATTTATTTCATCCCAGGAGAAGAAAACACAGTGGCAGATTCCTTGGCTTCATCAACAAGAATTTTCAAGGTACCCTTGCCGCCTAGCCTGAGGTGTGATGTAGAAGTAAAATACAGGCCCTCCATACCTGACAACGTCAAACATTGGAAGGTTCTCGAGGAAGATATTGAGGTCAAGAGGTTCTTGGAGACTGTCGAGGAATTTTTAGAAATGCACATTGACCAAGATGCTGTCTCAGAGGAAGAGCTCGATGGGGGTAATTTTTTGAATAAGATTGCAGGGTGTGACATTGTACAGCCGCCCAACAACCATATTCCCAGAGTACTGGTTTCTTTGGAAAGACTCTTTGATGGAAATGATGTATCGTTAAAAGGAGAATTCTCAGAGGAGGACGTTGGTACTATTCAGTGCGAAATTGGGACCGAGGGTGAACCCAAGTATGTCAAATTGTCAAGAAGTTTGACAGAGGAGCAGAGGTCTAAATACATTGGACTTTTTAGGGAATTTGCTGATGTGTTTGCCTGGACATATGAAGACCTTAAAACTTATGACACCTCTGTCATCGAGCATAAAATTCCATTAAAGGAGGAGGCAAATCTATTCAGGCAGAAGCTGAGACAGATTAATCCCATGTTGTTGCCTATCATGGAGAGGGAAGTGAAGAAGCTGCTTCAAGATCAGATCATTGTTCCACTGAGATATTCAAAGTGGGTGGCCAACTTGGTGCCAGTAAGGAAAAAGAATGGAGATATCCAACTCTGTGTAGACTTCAGAAACCTAAACAGGAGCTCACGGAAGGATAACTACCCCTTGCCAAAGATGGAACATATACTGCAGAGGGTGACAGGAGCTTCCAGGATGTCCATGATTGATGGTTTCTCTGGCTACAATCAGGTCTTTGTTCTACCTGAAGATAGGGAAAAGATAGCATTCACCACTCCATGGGGCACATTCATGTATGCCAAGATGCCATTTGGACTAATGAATGCAGGGGCGACATTCCAGCGTGCCATGGACATAGCTTTTGCTAGGGAAAAGGATAAATTCGTGGTCATTTATCTGGATGACATCATAGTGTTTTCAGAATCTGATAAAGAGCACTATTGTCATCTAAGGAAAGTTTTCCTAAAATGCAGAAAGTTTGGCATTTCATTAAACCCCAAGAAATCTCTATTCTCCATGAAGGAGGGAAAGTTACTAGGCCACATAGTATCAGCAGAAGGAGTTAGGATTGACCTCAGCAGAGTTGAGGTGATACAAGCCTTATCAATCCCAAGGTCCAAGAAGGAGGTCCAATCTTTCCTTGGTAAAATTAATTTTCTGTGGAGGTTTGTGCCTAACTTTGCTGAGGAGGTAAAGATTATAACAACCATGTTAAAGAAAGAGAATGAAGTAAGGTGGACCCCTCAATCGCGACATTCCTTCTAACAAATCAAGAAGTCCCTGACTGAAGCTCCTGTGCTTATCAGTCCTGACTACTCAAAGGATTTCCTGATTTTCTCCTTTGCCTCACCTGACACAGTGGTTGATGTTCTATTACAGACAAATGACAGTGGGCTAGAGAAACTTATTGCTTATTTCAACCGAGCATTGAGGGATGTTGAAGTTAGGTATGACACTATGGAGAAGCATGCATATGCTCTAGTAAAATATCTCAAAGATTTTAGAACCTACATCCTGCATTCAAAGATCATCTCCTATGTCCCCTCAGATATTGTTAAAGACATTCTTATTCAGCCTAACATAGATGGGAGAAGGAGTAAATGGATAGCCAAAATCCTGGAATTCGACCTGGAAATAAGGCCTACCAAATTGATCAAAGGGCAAGGTTTAGCCAAGCTATTGTCTGAAGCAAACTACCAAGCATTGGGGATAAGTTTCATCAATGAATGCTCAGGTATTCAGCAAGATCGACTGCCTGACGTAGACCATCAAAGGGAGCCCCCATTGGCTCGATGTCCTTGGTATAAGGATGTCATATACTTTCTATAGGAGCTGCGGCCTCTAGACGGCCTGCAAAGAAGCAAAGAAAGAGCTCTAAAGATCAAAGAAGTCAGGTACTGCCTGATCGATCAAGTGTTATATTGGAAAGACCCCCTGGGGGTGCTTTTAAAATGCATGAGTCCACCAAAGGATGAGATGATTGTGGCTAAATTTCACAGCGGCCTGTGTGGAGGCCACCATTTCTGGAGAGCCACAACCCACAAAATCCTCAGGGCTGGATACTACTGGCCTACTATGTTCACTGATGTTTGCAAAAGGGTCAGAGCCTACATCAAGTGTCAAAAATTTGCAGGAAAGAAACAACTCAGGTCTCTGTCATTAAATCCGGTGGTGGTTTCATGGCCTTTCCAGCAGTGGGGCCTAGATTTCATTGGAGAAATTCACCCTACCTCCAGTGAGCAGCACAGGTGGATCCTGAATGCTACAGATGTTTTTACCAAGTGGATTGAAGCTATCCCCACAAGGAGTGTTTCCCACAAGGTAATCATTGGATTCTTGGAGGACCTCATCACAAGGTTCGACTGCCTAAATAAGATTGTCATTGATAATGCAGCCGCTTTCGGGGCTGAACCACTAGCCAAGTTCTGCAAATAGTTCGGGATCAAATTGATTCACTCCACCCCATATTATCCACAGGGAAATGGTCTAGCGGAATCCTCCAACAAAAGCTTGATAAGGATCATCAAAAGGTTGTTGGAAGACAACAAAAGGGCTTGGAGTTCAAAGTTGAAATTCGCCCTATGGGCTGATCGGGTGACTACAAAGAGATCTATAGGTATCTCCTCTTTCTAGTTAGTCTATGGAGCCGAAGCTGTCTTCCTTTCTCAGTTGGCCATTCCCGTAGTGAAGATCTTCCAGAATTATCAAGAAGAGCCCAATTCATCAGCTAGTAGACGTCTAGTAGGCTAGGGAGAAGACAGTGGATAGGATTCAGGACCATCAGCAAAAGATCAAGCAGGTCTTCGATAAGAAAGCCAAGATGGAGCAGTTCCAGATAGGAGACCTGGTGCTGAAATGGGATGCTCCTAAACAAGATAAAGGAAAACACAACAAATTTGAAGCCCTATGGATCAGGCCTTTCAAAATCTCCAAGATTTTCCCGAATAACACATACAGGTTGCGATATTTGGAAGGTGAAAAAGTTTTCAGCAGCCCAGTGAATGGGCATTTCCTGAAGAAATGTTTTGTTTCAGTCTCAGATGGCTCCTTTGTTTGTAAATATTGTCCTTTTTGTTTCTTAGTTCGTTTCCATTTTTATTTTTGCGGCTTAATAATGACTCCATAGCCCAACAGCGAGGCACTGGAACTACAAAATGAGTCCTTAGAGCATCACAGGGACGACTCTATCCCCCATGGAGCCTAATGTTAGCAACAATTGTGGTATCGGAGAACAAAGGTACACAGGTCCGCAGGATTGCGCGATAAGTGCCCAAGTGCAGCACACAGAAGAAATCTGTTCGGGGCCCAAGTCAAGCAACCGAGCCTGATCATGGGCATGAGAAGCAACAAAAGAGATCTCGATCATTTGTCTGGGAAAGGACGTGTGGCGGGAGATCGAAACCATCAGGATATTGGGGATCTTGGGGATGAGTGATTCGTGCACTTCAAAAATGTGAACAACGAAACCTCGATGGGGATTATGGTCAAGGGCATATGGTAGTGGTCACTTGAACCAGGGCCTAGTCAAAGGGTAGCATGGAAAGTGCATCGACGATCGGAAAATCACGAGTCCCGTGGACACAAACATTGTGTCATCGTGAATGTCGAAACTCCAATGGAGGGTTTGGATATGGTCACACGAAGACGGGTCATATGGATTGTGTTCTATCCAGTAGGGGCTAGCTCATAAAGGTGGAGCTCATCGCATATCGGGTATCAGATTTTGGGAAGCTGGCACCCCTGATTTCTTGCACTTTGAAACTCCGAACCCCGAATTTCCGATAGCGCCCAGAATCGAGCCCACGGATTTGGCGCCTGGTCATCGAGAAGGAGGTCTGGGGGAGGAGCGTTTATGTTTGTCATTCTGCCTCTCAGACCCCGATGACACGTATCCTCCATTTCATCATCTTTCACTCCTAGCCACCTCCGCCTCAACTTATTGCCCCCACCTTGTTCAGTTACCAAATATCCTCTGTTGTCCCCACGTCATCTTCTTGTGCCACATCGCATCTATGCCTTTAGCTCCTAAGAGCCCACGCATACCCAGTATCCTGTCTGTCATGCCCATCACCTCAGCCTTGTCAGCTCCATCTACATTGGCTAGCCGAATCCCCTTGCATAAATCCAGCAAAGCAGCAAACAGCCAAAGGTAGGCTACCACATCTCCCAAATGATATGACCAGAGCCTCTCAAGTCCCGATGAATCAGTTAATTCAAATGAGGAATGTGGGTGATACATCATCTCCTTCCTTAAATAGAAGGTTAGAAAGGAGCGTGTGCAGAGACAGGATATCAGTTCCTCTTGACAAAGATCGCGTCTGATAGACGACTGCATGGGCATTCTGCCCAATGTCTACATGTGTAGCCTAACAGATAAGCTCCTCAATGTAAAGCATTGAATTCATGATATGATCGTGCCTTTAGCACCTGAGTCAGTTCCAAGTATATGTAGGCATTTCTGCCATTTTTGTAAAGGATCGATGGTTGAGCAGAGCTCCTGGTTGTAAAACTTTAATGAAGCGTTGTTTTCTGGTTATTTCTAGACTTCTAAGACTTCTTGCCTTATGAATTCCAGTTTCTTTACATCTTTGTTATACTGCGTTAGAGCAGCTCGGAATTGGAGGATGCAGTCGAGTTGTAGCTGTTATAGGATGATGTTGTAATGGATCACTGTAATAGTTACAGAGTCTCTAATTGGTTCATGTGATTTCCTTAACACTGAATGACTTGGAATTGGAGGATCCAATCAAGTCTTCTATTCAGTTTCTTGAATCCCTGAACCAGGAGGATCCTGCGTTCAAATTTTTTCCCCTACAAACCGTTGTAAGCCTATTGCCCAGAGCTGTTTGTTCACCTTTCTCACTAAGTCTTCCACCTGCTCATCTTTTAATCAACCCATTGGCTGAAGTTAGGATTCCAGACCTCCTTTTTTCTTTACGTACCAGATCCAGTCCCTGAGTTAGAGTGATATCTCCTCGAGTCTCTACCCATTTTATCACCCATTCATCAAACCGTGACATAAAAGCTGATGGGCATCGGGCTCTGCTCCTGCAAGCAATCCAGGAGTGACTTTTGATGCTAACAACAGGTATCCGTCAGGTCAATGGTGCCCAAATCCAAATCCTTAGAGATCGAAGAGAATCCTTTCCTCCCTCCTCCTATGGACCTGGATTGAATACCTTTGGTCAATAAAGACTACTTGATCGCAGAGCCGAAATGTGAATTTGACTTCTTCAAATTTGACTTCTGGTTCAGAGACACTTTTATGGACCAGAGTAATGATATTGGACTCTAGGAGTCCAATCTCCCACTGTACCTATTCCCTCAAACATACCACTTCCCAGAGTTCACTCTAAAATGCCAGGCACACTATCTCCCTAGCCAAAGAGCCATTGTTTTGTCATCTGGTGAAACTCTTTTCACCATTACCCTAGAAACAATAGACCATATGATGCGGATACCCAGAGATGACTCCCTTTCCCCTCTTTCCATCAAAATTCTGACTGAGATGTACCAAAAGATATATTTCCCATAGAGATCTCAAATCTTTGAGCTTTTCCTTCTTGAAAGTGACTAGTTACCCAAAAACTATCCCCCCTACATTTTGTCCATCTTCTAAGTGAAAGGTAACTAGATTATTTCTTCCCTATGCTATCTACTAGGTTACTATTTAGACGAATGGGTAGATGAACCCATCCTCAGTGTTTTATCCATATTTTCCACCAAAGAGAATGCTGCTACACAATTCAATTTCAGCCAGTTCCTGGCTGAGAACATTCATGAGAAGCTCTTCAAATTTTCTACAGAGGGCATGTTCAGGTATTCCTTGATAATAGAATACATGTTCATATTTTTCGAAGTAGAGAAGCTCTCCTTCTCCCTGCAGAAGCTGGACCAAGATGGTAAACCACAACCTATTACATCCTGGACATCATTACTGAGAAATAACTCATATGATTTCAATTTTGAGAAGTTCATTGACCTATTTTACCACCCAGTGGTAAGCATGCTCAATGGACGAACATAACCCTGGATAAATGAAGAAATTGAAAGGATTCTACACTCGCCAGACCTTGCTAAAACAAGTGATTGGTATCTGTACTAGGACCACATAGAAATCAGGGTCTAGGACTGTGAACTACCACCTTACAAGCTTCCCAAGTATTTTCCTAGAGACAACATTCACCACTTTTCTTAGGCAGACAACAAACAATGTCTACTTACTCCACAAAGTAGTCTAATACCACATTGACTACTAAGTCTTCATAGAAGCCTGCAGGACTCAACATCTTAGAGAAGTACAATCTAATAAAAAAGAAGAATGAACTATTGAACAACAATACCTATGCACAATTATGGAAACAAACATCTAAAACACATCATAGGTTTCTCTCTGTTTTTGACAAAAAGAAAGGGAGGATGCACATGGCATTCTTGCACACACATGTGCCTCATCCAAAGGTGATCTCTGATTATAAAAGGTCAAAATTTGAATTTGATGCCAAAGAGGATCATCCAGTTGATCATATGGATATGCATAGACATGTTGGAAAAATTATTTTCTCCACTCTCGCCAATACCTCCATGACTGTTGCAAAGTTGCAGGTTTCCTTGAACAATGTCTAGACTCAGCTGAAGTTGGAGAAAGTGTCTTCTTTGGAAAAAGATAACAAGATAAAATCTTTGGAGCAACTGGTACTCAAAATCAGTTATGATCCATCAAATGTGAAAGCAACTGAGGAATTGATAAAGAAGAAGAATGATGATATAGCATCCTTAAGGAAAAAACTGAAGATCCCTTCCACAGAAGATCCACAAGCAAAATAAATGGAAGAGACTGAAGGCCATAAGGAGGAAATGTTGAAATTAATCATGGAGTAGAATGCACAGATTATGGAGATGGAAGCTGAGTTGGAGAAGTTGGTCAAAGAAAAAGAGAACAATATGCCAATGGTAGTCATTCCATTGGATGTATTCCCTCTCACAGGGGTCAATACAACAACAACAACAACAACAACCACAGGGGGAATTCCAGTAGCAACTTCAGTAACAACCAGGGATGCATAAGAAAAGATGGAAATGTCCATGGAGGACATGTCTCTACAAGGAAAAGAAATCAAAAGACTGCAGTATGATATCAATAACCTTCAGCAGCTGAAGTCCACTTTTTAGTGAAGTTACAACACTGAGATGCAAAAGTCTCAGAGGCTCAAGCAAGAAATGCAGAAGCTGCAAAAGGAGACAGTCATGGCTACGACACTGTTAGAAGCCAAGGAGAATATTTGGATATACATATGCAAATCCATGACCGATATTTGGCCACTCATATAGATTATGTTTGAGCAGCATGAACTGGTGAAAATAAGCAGATAGGCCATTGAAAAAATAAAAGGAGAACTGGGAGAAAGGCCTACAGAGGCAAATGAGACCATCAGGTTCTTGAACTCTAATACAAAGGAGGATATAGAGGATTTGGAGATTGAGGATATGACATAAACTATCCTTGAGGTCAAGAAAGTTCTGACCAAGAGGGGATTGATGTTGCAACTCGAGGAAAGATCCTAGACGATGGATATTGGAGTTCAGAGGTTTTTCAGTAAGATTGACTCTCTTCAAAAGAAAGGTCTTCTAGGTCTACTAGTTATCAATGACAAGTTGATTACTCTCTTTGACTACAAACAAAATATCATCACAGTGGAAAAATATGGCTCTAATTTTGTAGGGATACAGGGCAACAGTACTGGAAAATAATTCTTGGAGACTCTGCAGTAGGACCTCAACATCCAACATGAGATCAAGTACATCTTCATCACCAAGCCCACCTTCACTAAATACACAAATATGAATGAAGTTTACCGGAGGTTACTCAAAGTTACCATCCCTAGTCAAAAGAGATGGTATGGCCTATGTGCTTTGATAAAGTAAGATATGAGGCATAAAATCTGAGTCAACATGTGGAATAGTCATAGTGAAGTCAAAGATGAATCACCAACCACCTTCCCTAGAATCAACACCAAGGATTCGAGAGGGTCATTCAACATTCCTACTTTTTTGTAAAATGTAATCTAGGTAATTAGATTTTCTCTCCACCATGTCCTAGTCATTAATGACAAGATCAAATGCAATTTTTCTATAAATACTTTAGACTTCGAAGTATTGAGGTTGATATTTACACCCAAACAAGATGTAATCTGTAAACTTTTTGAAGAGGTCTACCAGTAATAAAAAGGACGATTCACATGATTCTTGTGTGTTGATGTTGGTGATGTTTACTTCTATTTGTTAAATGTTTATCTTACTTCATTATCATTCTATTTTATATCTACGATCATTTAAAAGAAGTTCAAGTTACGAATTTATCTCAAATACTCTACTTCTGGATTTTAAATATCTGAATGTTCTTCTTTTGATATTGTAATAAATAACTTCTTAAATGCTTCTTTATTGTGATTGACTATCTCACCTTTTCTTCCTTTCATCTCTTTAATTCTAAAAGATCCAACATTTGCATTATATTGCCTTGTGAAGAAACCTAATAAAATATGTTTACTGATCTCAATTCCTAAACACAGACCCCATAGCCCAATGGATGTGTAAGAAATATTTCAGCCATCTTTATAAAACAAAACAACACACATCTATTAATTTAACTAGCCTAATATTTAAAACCCGAACATATCTAAATATTACAGAGAGATCCCTCTCTGAAACTGATAGGGCTAGATCCCAATTTCGAAGTCGTTGGGTAAGTTACCTCTGTTAAATTTCTTCTACCCCTGACAACCTCTAGGAATTTACAGAGTGCTAACAAATGGTATTTTTACAAGGCATGAGAATGAACATTTTTTTGAACTTGTCAACTACCACAAGTAATTATTCACTCCCCTTCATAGTTGTTGTTAAACCTCCCTCAAAATTCATGGAAATACTTTCCCAAGTTCAAGTGGGTATAAGGAAGGGATGGTATAGACCTTGCTTCCTATTATTGGGCTTGCTTGTACAACAAAGTATACATCCTCTAACATATTGTGCTACCTCTTCTTTCATTTTGGGCCAGTACACATACCTCTGTAAGTTGGCGACTGTCTTCCCAACACTAAAATGTACTACAACATTGGAGGGATTAGCCTCCGTCATAAGCTACAGTCATTCACCTTTAGGGACATAGAGTTTGTCGATATTGTAGAGTAAATCATTCTGGAAATGATAGTCATCCTTACTTTCACCTTATTCCTAATGAATTTGGCCATGTAGCTACTGAAACACCTCCTTGAAGTCCTCATATTCTTTGTATGCCTCTTTATATGCATCATGGGTAAAAGGATCCATGTGCATTATAGTTACCAAATAAATAATCATAGATTTGGATGGCCTTGAAAGCATGTCTACTAACATTTTTGTGCTATCCTTCTTAAAACTTATGACCAAATGAAAATGTTGTAAGAACCTCGTCCATTTCTAGTGACTAGTTTGTTGTAACTTATTTTGGGCCTTCAAATACTAGAGAGGATAGTGATCTATATGGATGATGGTCTCCTTTCCCATTAGATAGTGCTTCCACTTTTTGACAGCTTGTACGAAGGTATATAACTCTTTTTCATAAGTAATTTAGTTGAGAATCACCCCATGAAATACTTAAGAATGATAAAACCATGTCTTCCTTCCTTCATCAAGACTGCTCCCATGTCATACCCACTTGCATATGTCTCCACTTCAAAGGAATTCTACAAGGTTGGTAGTGTGAGCATTGGTACTTGATTGATATTTCTTTCCATCTCATTAAAGGCATTATGTTGATTCTTCCTCCTTTGGAAACTCTTACTTCTCGTTGTTATTGCATGGAATGGTGCAACTACTATTGAAAACAAAGTTATGAAGTTACACATGTACTATATTGTCACAACAAAGAACCTAAATTTTGTGGAATTTGTAGGGACTGGCCATTTAATGATGGCCTCCATCTTGGCAGGATCTATATTTAGATTTCCACCACCAATCACATACCCCACATACACCAAATATTGTTGAGAAAACTCACATTTCTTGAGATTTTCCAACAACTAGTGCTTCTTTAGGGTCTCTAACAACTGTGTAAGATATGAGAAGTTATCTGCCCATGCAACACTATAAAATAGTATACCATCCAAATAGACAATAATGAATGAATATAAATAAGGGTGTAAAACATCATTCATTAGTCTCATAAATGTAGTTGGTTCATTTCATAAATCGAATGGCATAACCAACAACTCATAAAAACCTTTCCTTGTCTTGAAGGCAATCTTTCAGGTATCTTCTTCTTTGAATCCTGCCTAGTGATATCCTGATTTCGAATACAACTCAATGAATTACTGGGAATGGTACACTTGGTCCAATACATCATTGATTCTGGGAAGAGGGTATCGATTCTTTAGTCTAATATTTTTCAATTCCCTGTAATTGATACATATTCTCCAAGTCCCATCCTTCTTGGGTACAATTATTATGGGTGAACTACAAGGTGAGGTACTTGGTCGAATCACACCCTTCTCTAACAACTGCTATAATGCCTTTTTCACTTCATTCGATTCTATAACATACTATCTATATAGCCCAATATTTGACAATGGGGAGTCTAGCAATAATTATGTTTTGTGCTCCACATCCCTCTTGGGTGGTATCCCTTTAGGATCCTTGAAAAATCCTCCATATTCTTGTAGAAAATCCTGAAACTAATGTTTCTTATCTTTAGTAAACCCCTCCAGAGAAGCCTTTACTCTCATTGACTCATCATTAGAATTATTTTCTCTTCAGAAAATAAAAACATATTTCTTACTACAACTAATCAACTTCTTACCTTGGTCTGCACTTACCAATGAGATCTTTGACTCTACTTTATGCACATTGATCATGAAAGACTTCCCATCCTTGATCAATCAGTACTAATTGGATCTCTGTATCAATATTGCATCCCTCATATATGTGTAGGGGCTTCCAAACACTACTCCACATACATCAAGGGATGCTACATCTGATTCCACTTCATCAATAAAATCAACACTTACAACAAATTTATATTACATTATTTAGTTACCTTTATATTTGCATCCTTATTTACCCGACCAAATGAATATGGGATAGGATCATCGTGAACCTATAACCCAAGATTGCTGATGAGATCCATTTCTATGAGATTATCATGTGAACTAGATTCAAACAGAGCATCTATATTGGTCTTCCTGACCTGAATCTTGATGTGGAAGAGCTCGATCATCTCATCATATTCCTAGTGATGAATGATACTCCTATTCACGTCCTTCTGCATGGATCTGAAGACAACATTTTCATCCACACCTAATATAATTTCAACTTTATTGCTTGAATCTGTGTCTATAAGGTTCTTTTTCTTTCCATATTTCTTATGGTTCTGTGGGTTCATATTTGGATGTATTTTCCAACAGTTTTCCTTAGTGTGGCCATAAATGTTTCAATTATTGAAATGGTTACTAATATATATTCACTGATATGTAGTGGTTGATGTCTTCTTATCTGTCGCATTTCCACTTCTTCTTCCCTTCCTTGGAAACCTCCTAGTTTTCTTTCTTCTTTGAACCACATGGCTACCCCTTATTTTGGACTATGTTTTCTAGGTACTGTGTTTTTACACACACCTCATCCACTATCCTTGGATTGAATATCATCAACTACTTTCACACATGACTATGTAAACCCCCCAGATAATTGAGCAGTACATTTGGTCTCTTGGGAGAGATACCCAACATGATGACGATCTTTCTCAACTTAGTGGTGTACTCTTGTACACTCTTCCCCTACATCTGTCTGAAGTACTTCCACTATATGCATTGGTCCTCCACATACCAAATAGGGTATAATTGGGACCTGATAAGGGTTTTGAAGTCCTTCCCCCTAGTTACTAGTGAATCACCCTACAACTTAAGTGTTTCCGCATGGATTTGATCTGGATTATTTTTGGCACAAAATGAGAGCAGAGATATAATAAAGAAATGTGTAGATATATCTCATATATCCAATAATATAACATAAATGTATTAGATATGCAACCACAAACACAGATATATAATAGTACACAATTTTCTATTAATGAGAGAAAATTTACAAAGTTTGTAAAAACACAGAGTGAAAGACTCACTAGAATGGTGACAACTTATTTGTGGGAAGAGATGTGTCTACTAATCGCATTAAAAAGAACATTATTTACAATGAGGATATAAATACCTTTTTAAAATAAATAAAATCCAAAACCCTAACACCAGAATATGAAAAGCCAACAATTTTGTGGACCCCGTTTTGGGTGGTTTGGTCTATCAACTACCCGGGGGCGTAACTTTGGCATACAATATTTTTTTGGGGCACATGATAGCTCCTTGGAAATTTCTATCCGAGGAATACACATTTTGTGTTCGGACTCTGACTCTGTTTATATTCTAACTATAGGGAGCCCTAAAAACGTTCTTTAGGGCCTCAAAACGGCCCCATATATTTGGAACTCAAAAACTAGAAACAAAACTACCAAAATGATTTAGTTGGGATAGGTGGGTGGCCACCGATATCCACTTGGATCGATCCTCTCTCGTTAGGAGGAAATGGTCTCCATTGCATTGATTTACCGAGGGAGAGGGGAAAGCGATTGATGTAACTAAATCTTGGTGTGCTGCTTGCCTTGCTAGAGACATTGCACTATGGAAGGTTGTCATGAACTTGTTTCTAGCAGGGTTGAATCTATTCGAACAGTTAGGATACATGAGATATCTGTGTGAAGAAGGAATCTTGGCTCTTTGCTGCATTTTTTTTTAGTTGATTTTGTTGGATAGAAGGTGCTTGAGCCGACGCTTTAGTGGCTGCAATATCCTTCTGTTCACCTTTCAAATAGATTGTGAAGAAGCTTTATTTTTTAGTATGAGATACTACCTTGCAACATTGTTAGGTGGGAAAGTAGTTGGAACTAACTTTGGTATCCTGTAGAGATGAACCCCCAAAGTAATAATGACACTATGGGTTCGAGACTCATAGATCACATGGTTCTTCCACATATATGGTTGGACCAATAGAACATCACAAATATCCAAAGGGGAAACATCACATAATACCTCATCTTGGAAGGGTTGGATACCATATGAAAATTGACACTGTTGGATGACACAGAGATCTTGTCCCTGGCAAAGCCACCCAATGTTGTATGGTTGCGGATGTGGTGTTGTCAACAATCCCAACTGTTTGACAACCTCTACTGATATGAGATTATTCTAGATTCCTCTATGAACAATAAAATGAAAAGGGGTCCCATTCACCCACATATATGAATGAAAAAAGAGCTGCCCCTCTTCTGGATCTATTGGTTCTTCTAGTTGAATTGATGCAGTCGTGACAATAGCAATGGGGTCTGCGTCGATGATCTATCTTCTATTATTATTTTCTGAATCATGTTTTAGATACTTGTCTTTGATCTCAAACACCAATGAATGTTTTGAGTGACATTCATCGGTGTTGTGCTAGGGGATTTTTTGGAAATCACACCATTTTCTAGTGTCCTTTGTGTTTTCGTGACCCTTATTTTCCCATGGTTTAGACTAGTTTGTTAGGTACGAATTTATCATACTTTTTTTGTTGCGGATTTGCAGACCCAAAATCCCATATGTTCCAGTGCTTAATTTCCTGTTCGATTTTAATATCATATCGATAAGAAACACTGAGTGATGAGATGCCCAAAAAATCCATTTCCGTTTGGATGTATCTATGTAGAGGCCCACAGTATTTCAGAACCAAATACAATTTAGAGTCTTTGATACCCATCTTGGTGCACAAGGTATGGAAGGTATTGGTGAACTCTAAAACTTCTTGGGCCCTCTCTTTCCGTAGTGTGTTCCATTTCATGTACTTGTCCTCATAGTTGCCAACAGGGTAATATTGTTCCTTTATTGCATCCACAAAAAAATACCAAGTGGGCTCGACCCCATATATTCCAAACTCCTCTATGGAAATTTTCTCCCAGTAAGTTTCCCACCAATGTTTGACATGGGGAAGAGCCTTACAGAGTGAAAATCTGATATTTTCCCTGTCAAAGAAATTATGAACATGGAAATAACCTTCTAGTAGATTTAACCATTTTTCTAGGGCATCTAGATCTATCTATCCTTCAAATATGGGAATATCAAAATTAACTTATACCTTCAAAGGTGAGGTGCCTTCAAAGTGTCTGATTTATGAAGATGCACCTATTGTTATAGAAAAGCATTGAAGGATGTGGGAACAATTATCCATCATTTCATCCCTCTATCGCGTGAGAGTTTTCTCAAGCAACAGATTAATAGAAGTGTTTTCTCTATCATTTTTATTTTCTTCCGCCATGGAGGGTTTCTTGGGCATGCAAGAGAGATTGTATTCAAGAGAGACAATCTCTAGACACAACTTTCTATACTTGGACCTCATCAAGGACATGCACTGAAAAATGATCAAGAGAAACCTGCTCTGATACCGCTAAGCCAGATTATTTTCGGCACGAAATGAGAGTGGAGATATAATAAAGAAATGTACAAAGATATATCAAATATCCAATAATATAACAAAAATGTATCAAAGATGAAACCATAAAGACAGAGATAAATTAATACACAATTTTCTATTAATGAGCGAAAATGTACAAAGACTGTAAAAATATAGAGTGAAAGACTTGCTAGAATAGTAGAATGTTATCTCTGAGAAGAGATGTGTCTGCTACTCGCATTCACAAGAATACAATTTACGATGATTCTCTAAATGCCTTTCTAACATAAGGAAAATCCAAAACCCTAACCCCGGAAGATGAAAATCCAACAGTTTTATGGACCTCGTTTTGGGTAGTTTGGTGCATCAACTTTCTGGGGGCGTAATTTTGGCATACGATAGCTCATCCGAAAGGTCTATCCAAGGACCAATAATTTTTTCATCAAAGTCTAACTCTATTTTTAGTTTTTATGTGGAGAACCTTAAAAATGATTTTTAGGGCCTCAAAACGGCCCCAGAAGTTTGGGACTCGAAAACTAGAAACAAAATTACCAAACTGAAACTACCAAAATGAGTCAGTTTGGATAGGTGGGTGGCTCCGATATCCACCTAGATCAATATTTCCCACAAAGTTAAAGCATCTTCCTCTGACTTCAATCTATCAAATGAAATATTCTACTCTTCATCTATATGGTGAATGCTAAAATAAACTTTTAGTTGCTACAACCGATGATTCAATTTTAAAGCATCAATATCACCTTGGGATGGATTCATGTCCACTTTTGTTTCCATATTGAATAGGGACTGTGAAAGGTTAATGGAACTCAAAATTGTCTTCTCTTTCTTAGATTTCTTGGGTCTTCATGATCTCCTAATTTCCCCTCCTATCTAATATTTGATTTAGAGCCTCCATCATCTCTTAACGATATTTCCATACTTCCTAGAGCCACCATGAAGATGTTCATATTGTGAATGATGTTAATGACTTGCGCTTCCAACTTCTCAAATCTCTCTTCTACTAGATCTCGAGGGATTTTATGAATATACTCATATTCCATGGCAAGGTTTTCTGTGACTTCTCTTTAAGCTAGTTCCTTGATCCTTCAACCTCCTACAAATACCCAAAAGAAAACTTACTCTGATACCAATATGATATGTAAATTGTTGTGGATATTCCACTAGAATAGTTTTCTACAATAGATCCAATAACTAAAACCGAAATCTACCTATGAAGGTTAAATTCCTTTAGATTTATATAATATTTAGTTATTTATTTTCTTCTTATGCATGAAGTATATAAAATGCGGAAAATAGAGAAAAATAAAATACAACCACACACCATCCAAAAAATGATATAAATATTTTCTTTGGGAAACCCTTATGGAAGAAAACCTAGATAGAAGGTGAGGCTACTATGCTTTATTTTCTATGTTATGGAAATAATGCAAGTACAAAGGATAAGGAATCCTTTGACCCATGAGAGTACATATATGTGCTACAAACAATTTGTTTTTACTGAGTTTTATAAGTGAATTATAATCATGTTGGACAATATTTGTTTTTACTTTCATAGTGAGCCCACTTTCTAATAATATGGAAACATGACCCAATGATAGTCATGGTAGTCACATTCAAAGAAGAAATGGTATGTTTCCATCCCACATCAATAATGCATCATCAAACGATACTGAGGAGGTCCTTGATATAAGTATTAAATATGGAAACTCTTATTCAATTATATATACCTTTAATTTTGAAAGTTTGAATTCAATTGAGGAAACAAATATTTAAATGTATATATATTTTTTTCATCTAACTTTGATTGGCCCCTAATGGACATTATTTTCCTACATCCCCCCCATTGTGGGAGAATTAATTGCATGAATCAAAATTAAGGATATCACTAGGAAATGCAAGTAGTTGTGCTAAAATATCCAGGTGATTTCTCATGATAGCACCACCCGATAATCTATGTCGACGATTTTAGAGAGTTTCCATTAGTTGATCATCTATATCACAAGTTGGGGCCATAAAGAGACCTATGGCATGATGTTACCTTGAGGATGAGATGGGTTTTGAGGAAATACCAATTGGATGCATTAAAATCCTGCATGAGAGGGTGTGATGTGAAGGGTATTATGTTTGATATCCTTGCTAACCATGTGAAAGGGAAATCACTTAAACCTAGATATTTTAAGAATGAGGTTTTTTTAGGGTTTTTTTATGATAAATATATTGGAGCATGGGGAATATTCACCCACCATGATGATTCTTATTACAATATATTTTTCAACACATACCTATGTTGAGTTTTTGTTGTGCATCGATCTTGACTATGACAACAAACCATCATGGTTTTATGGTCCTAGTAAGCGATGTATTTATGAACATCCTGATGATTGTAGAGACCTTAATATTTTATCACCTTATCTGATACCATTTTCAATGAGTTTTTTTTTTTTTAACTTAGGAGTTGGAATTCCCATTGCAAATTACATTTGAGGTGAGGGGTGTAATAAGAAACACCATGTGCATTGCATTAGATAGTGTTTGAGTTTCTTTAGATGAGGAGCCTGATTTATACTATGTGGGTGACAAGATAATTGGGATCATAGAGCATATGGATATAATGTAGTATGATATCACCACATGGAATGTGTATTTTTGGTTGTATGAGAGATATAGGCTAGTTCATAAAGGAAATTTGTAGTTTTTTAAAAAGTAGTATGCTTACATTATCTTTATCAGCCTTCAATTCATCATCTTGATACATGTGAGACCAACACATTAAGTAATATGCATTTATTTCTATAACATGAAAATGTATGAATTACTAGATGTGTTGGTTAGTGTATGTGTTGTGACAACTACAACAAAACCCACCCAAACTAATAGTCTTGGTGGGGGGCACACACTGCTCTCTTTTCTTTTTTTTATTTATAGGGAATTACTCTTTCAC
>JZKD02S1786029.1:396032-432581 GCA_000966675.3 Picea glauca | reverse complement strand
CTGAATACATGAGTTGTCCACCAGTTTTATTACCCTTCTACCTGCACACTTTAAACTTAGATACTTATGCTAGGTCCTCTCCCCTTCTCTCACACAACCTCATCCTTACCTGCTTTGTCACTGTGCCCTTACCAAATTATACATACATCTTCATCTCTACATTTCGTTGATGATGATGCTTCATAACATTGTCGTCCGAAATTAGTAGCTCGCCAAACATCACCCTCATGAGCTTATCCATGTTTTTCGACGAAGACACACACTTTTCGCTTTCCCTGTCTCTATCCAACCTGCATTTCCAAACCAGATCTCCACTCCACATCAGTATTATTGTTCACTTTGGGCCCACACCTCGGTCTTTACATAATACCATCCCCTCACCTCCATGTGGTATGTTAGTACTAGCTAACCATTTTCGGTGAATGCTTGTTGTCGTTGGCAATTTCAAAGCGCACTTACCTTTTCAACTACACCTTTCGCTTATGAGACACTATAACAAATTTATAAAGTTTTCACATCTACTCATCTTGCGGACCAAATGAACCTGGTCATCGTCGACTACCTCACCACTGATGATATAACACTTATACAATACCTTTCCCCCATGATTATCTCAACGTCTCATCAACGCCATTAAAGAGAAGGTTTCCACTCAACATTCATATTGTTGAACATTAGAGGGGTCATCATTAAAACTTCAACATTGTTATTAAGGTTAAGTGGTCCAATCATGATTTATCATCATCAAATTTCACCCCATATTTGTATTGGCATCTCTCATAGATATGAATTTTCACCACGATAGTTGTTCGATGATCCCACCCTTTTAATCTTCCTTCTCCTCAATGGTTAAAAATTCCTAGCGCCCATGAGTGCATTTATTTTTATATGTACTACCCTAACTTGGGATAAGTTGTACCACACCTCATATGTTTATTACACTAGCATTTGGAGAGAATTTTTGAAGTTTTATACAATGTCAATACCCATTTCTTTTCCACCTGCTCGCTAAATAAGATAAATGCTATCTTCACATATTTATGTTCTCTTAGTTTGATTACTTATTGTCCCATGGTTTTGAGTGAGTATCCTGCATATTTTTTGAATATTGGTATTTATTTCTCTAAAATGGCCCTATTAAGTATTGAGTTTTCTTTTTGTTTAGGTAACGAAATGTCCTAGATGTTGACCAAGAAGGGAAAACACCAAACTTCTAGAACACTTGTTCCATCTTCAATCCTCTATTTGTTAAATATAACCGACATGAACAACAACAATGGAATGAAAAAGTGCCTTAGCTATGCTAAGATTCTATATATGTTGTAATATCCCAGAACCGAGCCCCAGTTGTAATTAGTAATGTAAATATGTTTTGTAGGCTAGTGAGCCAAGTGATTATAATCTAGGAGGCTTATGTGATGATTAGGCTGAAGATCCTAGATGCTAAAGTCAAATGAGCCTATTTTTGTATATGTAAATACTCATATCATTAATATAAATACATCGATGTGTGTAGACCAAACATGATAAAAGAGAATGGGAAACTAATCTCCACTAGGTAGGGAAAGGGAAGGGGATACGAGGCTAGGAAAAATGGCTAACCTTGAGGAAAACAGGTTGGGCAATGCCACAAAGGAAAACATCTTTCTTCTCAAATACCATTTTGTAGCATACCCAGCCATAATTTGTCGGGCTATGCAACACCAGGATTCTTGCAGAAACATCATACACATCCAAGCCACCTAGGCTAGGACATTATAACTCATAGAAATGAAAATTATCATGTGCATATATATAAATATAAATAGACAACATATTCTGCTAATACATAGATTAATGTGGAAATAACAGTAAGCCTACACATATAGCATATACAAGAATTACTCATTAATTATAACACATGTACAAATAAACAACATGTAAATGAACATAAAAGTGGTACTTATATTTTAATAGAGGACCACCAACTGCGTGAAGAACTTCCACAAAACTCCCATCCATAGACCATGTTGTTCATCACTCTCAGCAGTGGGTCACCCTCGATATGGGAATAAACTCCACACGGTTAAAGGGATCCCTAGGCTAGGATTAGGCTACGGGAAACTGCACAATGCAATAGGAAGGATTTCATCCCAGGAGCCACTTACGTCCACCACTCACAGACTCTCATTCCCCACATGCATGTCCCACCCCAGGAGTGTACACCTTCACAGTCCAATAGTCCATCGATTTCTACACCTCTCTTTCCTTGGGCTTCAACAACAATCTGGATCAGGAATTCTTAGAGATCTATAGCTTCTACTCGACTCCCTCTAGGATAACTTACTTCCCCATCAAACTATCTCACCTGGAGAGAGTTTATCATAGGCCTGAAAACCTTCTTCTTCAATCCAACTCTTATGTCAAACAGACATGGGTGATGTCAACAACATAATTCGACTAACGCAAAGGTGATGGTAACAAACAAAAATGGGTAAGGACATAGAATATGGAATGAAGCCATGCTCAACCAAGGAACTTTATTGGTAGCAACAACCAACCTCTAAGAAACAACACAGGATCATGAAAATATAGGTGCGTCGGGCTTCACAAGAAATACACAGGATAACTCAAGTATAACTGCAGGCTCCATGTGTGTGTGCCTGCTCAGAGGTCAATAATGGAGGTCATGGCTCAGTGCATGAGTTTGTGCATTCCTGGGAAGAATGGTCAGAAACCCCCCAAAACAATAAGCATTCCCACTTATAATTGTGTGTGCCAGAGCTGACACATGGCGCTCATGAAGCTCTTTCCTCCCCACTTGGAGTTCGTTCCTCTCCCCAAAGGAACTTAGGATAATCGGGTTTATTTTCCCAACCTTAGTCTTTTAAGGAATTAATAATATAATATTATTCCTTTATAGGTAAACCTTCTAGCTTATCCCCCTTTCCTAGACTCTTAGCCCCTTCGCTTCCCTACCTAGTGGAGCTTAGTCCCCCATTATATTTTATCATGGCTAGTCTACACACAATGATGTATTTATATTAAATATATGAGTATTTACACATATACAATAATAGGCTCACTGGCCTTTGCATCTAGGCTCTCTGGCCTAATCATCACATAAGCCTCATAACTTATTATAACTTGGCTCACCAGCCTATAAAACATATTTGAAACTCATAATTACAACTGGGGTTCTTCCTAGGGATATTACAATGCCCTCCCCTTATTTTTTCACTATCCTCAGTGCAACTTGTTTATACATATACAATTCAAAAATTCTTCAAAAAGATCCCAGCTTTAGCTACAGTTGGAATTCAATTGCTCTATTCCATAGACTTTCTTCAGGAAATAATTCATCTCATTGTTACTTATAACATGCTTCAATTAAACGTCATTGAAAGAACTGATTGGTTGTAGATCCACGATGTTCCACTTAGACTTAGATCTCACTACTGATAAACTCTCAGCAATGTATCACCCATGACCAGGGACTATGAATCCATCAGGGCAATGGCCTCCCAAGATAACCACAGTCCACAATCAATATTAACATGGTCTAGGCCAAGGTATCAAACCTCAACAACACTCCAACCAATGATCTCTCTTCCCCACATGCCTATACAACCCAAGGTAGTATGCACCTTCATTGTCCAACAGTTCATCCACTGCTCACCTTCCCTTCCAGGGATCCAGCATAGGCCAGACATGAATTCTTAGAGCATCGTGGCTCCAGGAGTTCCTACTATCCCCAGAGGTCTCTAGGTACCCTTTAGGCCTCATACCGAGGAATATATCCCCATACTTCTCCCTAAAGGGCTCCAGCCTTCTCCAAGGAAACCCAAGGAGAAGTGTACACATAGCCAGAAGATCCATCGTGGATCCATATGGTAAGATTTGTTGTATCCAATCAACATTTTCCCCAGAGATACTCTTTGTAATCAATATTCCAAATTTAATCAATATCATCTCATCTGCATCACACACATACAATTATCATGAGACAACATAAAAGAATTCACTTAGGAACTCAAATTAGTTCAAAGGAAATTCAACTTTTCCCCATAACATGAAATTCTATTTCATAATTCTTCTTGTCTGTTGCCATATTAGGAATGCAACCTTCCTTGTGGTTTTCCACAAGAACCAAATTGCATACCATTTTTCCTACAATGCTTCATCTTGCATACAACCAACAAATTGTCAGTATTTCCTGTACAACATAATTCAATTGCAATATGTACAAAACCTTATGCAGTGATCTTAGAATTGCTTCCACCTAGCAATTCAATCACAATTACCAGACAATTTAATAAAATAGAATGACTCATCATTCTATGCATATTCCTGTTCGTAAGTTCATTACTTCTTTTTATGAACAAGAATTTTTTCTGTAGTCAATACTTACGTGACTACTTGACTTGCAAATTCCCTGTTGCAATGTCTAACAACTCTTGAAGTTTCCTCAACTTCATGATTTAACACCATTTCATCTGTTAGTAACAACTATTTCCATGCAATAATATATATGCATGTACTTACAAAACACATCAACAAATGTGTTTAAGTATAAAATTCTATCACTTACTATGCATGAGTGCAATTCTCAATGCATATTTATTCAATGCACCTTGCATTGGATTACAGAATGATCTTTATCTCAATCATGTATCTCACCATCCATAAGTTGGAATTCTGGCCAATGTATTGACACATTCCCCACAAACTTCCCATTGTCTTCCCAATTAATTTAATGCCTTCGTTTTCGACCCGAACGCTACACCAAGAATATAATTTTGTGGTGTTCATTAGTGTTATAAAAAGGTTGCAGTCCAAGTTTTATTTAGATGTAGGAAGCCTTTGGTACTTGTGTGGTGCATAACCTTTCCATATCCATACTTTTCCATATCCAACCATGTTCTGGTCTCATACATGACTAGCTTTACTTCCATTCATTCCTATAACAAGTTCGTATCTTTTATTTCTTTGGTTATCACCCCATAACCAAATTAACATGACATTCTAATATGTCATTGTGTGCATTCAAGAGCTAAAAAGATTTGATAATTATAATAGGCCTCTATCCTTTAACACATATATTCGTTTCTTATTCATGTTAATGCATTCAAATAATACCATCCTGTGTATCATAAAAATTCAATCAGGGAAAATTCTCACCTGAATTTCCCTTTGGAAATTTCATAAAATAATTTCAAAAGAGAATACTTACCTTCATACATGCCATTAAGCAAATTTGATATTACTTGATTAGTTGATGACAATAGAATATTTCATGCTTCTTTTATTAGACTTATAACCAACACTTCAGTTTTATGTTGCTTCCCTTCTTATGCAGCAACATCACCAACAACACTTGCAAACATACAATCATTCTTTCCTTTGGCTGTCCCAACAAGACATAACATACTTGCTGCCAAAAACATTGCAGCAAATTATTTCTCCCTATAAAACCTTTCCTTGTTGATCCCAGAAGTTTTCAATTCTTCTCGGATTCATGAATCTTCTTGTTCTCTCATTGTAGTCAATGTACATGATTATTTTTTGTCCTGGGCACTTTATATCCAATCACCCTTGGCTACCCTTTTCATTTCTATCCAAATCACCCTTGGATAATTTTGCATTTATAGTCACAAACTAATCTGATATTAACCTTCAACTTTCATTAATTTCCTAGATCCAACTATCCCAACTCATACTTCGATGAATTAAAATTCCAAACCAAGTTGTCTTATAGACTTTGGATCTTCAATATATAGTTACTCTTTGAGAATGAACTTATTCAGCCCTTTCTTGACTGAATACTCTAGTACTTGAGGTTTTCTTTTACTCTTCTCTTCCCTTTTCCAACTAGCCTCAAACTTGACTTGCCTAGCCAATCTCTAGCATATTGTAAGGATGCACATATGCCTCCTTTGCTAGCTGCATATAATTAATTGAAAGTACTTATTTCACCTTACCATCATAGCCTCAAGTGATACCTTCAACCTTTTGGGTTGTCACTCATGGCTTTATGTCACTTAAGATGGCTTCTTGTCAGGCACCATCCCCTTTGCATTCAAAACCATGCATAGAAACATTTTCTTTTTCTTGGTTCCTTACTGATTTCTCTTTAGAATTAATTTCACTTTTAAATTATTCTTGACTTGAAATCTCCATGCTGTTATGGAAATACCTTCAACACCTTTGGAGTGCATTAACAATCCTCTACTATTATTTATTTCCTTCATAGAGTGTTTTCATGCATTCATATTAGCTTGATATCTACCTCATGATTTCTTCTTCCATTATCTTAGGAGGTTCATGGACTTGACTCCATCCAAGAGTATTTCCTTTTCTACTTGCATACTTGCAACCACATATTATGCTAATATTAATTTTTAGCATTCCATTATTATTTGGATTCCTCTAATCAAACTCCTACATGAACAAATTATGTTTACAGTCATGTTATTTGAGTAACCTTGGATAGTTAAAACCAACTTATTTCTTGAAGAAATTTGGTTTAGCCTTTCCATGACCGATCATATCAACACTGGCATTATCTTGATGAATTATTATTTTCTCCTGTCTTGACCCATCTGATTTTTCAACCTGACATGCATATTCAACTTTTGTCATGCCATATTTGTTGACCTTCATGCCATGGAGGATAAAATTCCACTGCGCATTATGATAGCAATAATGGAGGTGCTATCTCCAAACTTTAGGAATGTTCCTTGGAGATATTGTCACTTTCTCCATGCATACATTATGTCCTTCTTGATCAAAAAACTAGCATTCTGATATATATCAATCTGTATAGATTAGGTCTTCCCACTCTGTACTTCTTTATTTTAACATTCTTTAGTCTTGACCTTGATCCTCTTGTGGAATATTCTTGATGTAACATTATGTCCTCAAGTTCCTCTATTCCTTCTTGATATCAGTCCAAACTCTTTTATATTCCATAAAACCTTCCTTATTCCCATGCTTTGCATCTCCATATGAAATTATGGTTCATGCATTATCATGTATTGCAGATGGATTTCTCCACCTAGCATTCACATTTGATGTGCAAAGATTGTCACCTTGACTGTCTTCCCCATATAAGAATTTCATTTGGGGTTTCCATGTTTCTTATTGAACCCAACATCTGATCCAATGACTTCTTAAAACAAAATCTCAAATGTAAAATGAAGAATTTTCCCTGTCCTACTTCCTTCTTTCTTCTATGTGAAGACATCTCTAGCACCTTTTTTTTTTTAATTGCAACCATTACATCTAAAAATGGGTGTACAACTATTTTTGTTATCTAGAACCATGACATACCATTTTGGTATTATATGCACAATTTTTCCTGTTATGGTGCCCAAAAATATTCATTCCGACTTCCTGTTATCTAAGCTTCTCAATCCTCAATTATGAGCTTTGAGAATAATGCTATGTTCTTTTTATCTGATGCACTCCTTATGCAGTTGATCTCTTTTATCTGAGATAATGGATCTTAGATATTTTTTGGACCATTTCATAAGGTTCCCAGATCTTCAATGCCTCTTTTGATGCAATTTCTAACTGGACGAAACCCATGCGCTTCCTTCCTAACCTCTTTTCCATTCTTTAACACAGTTTTCGGGAACTAGCCCCTTTTCTTCAACCCACAATTTACATGTGACCACGGGATCTGACCTGGTGCTATCATATAGGTTCTTATCTAGAGCCTTGAGATCTTCGAGCTCTGGAACTTCAGGATTAAGAGGCTCTTGCTACATCTTGCCTTATTTCTCCCAAACACCGAAATGGAAAACACTCAAAGTCGGGTGGATATATGGCCCATGACTCCTCAACAACCGACGACTGGGATTTTTATGGAACTTCAGGCTTTGGAATTTCTGAGTTGTGCATAATGTCCAACCTTCAGGAGTGCCCAGTCTCTAGACTACAACATTTATTGCCACATACCATCTCCTGATCAATGGTCGAGATCAACTTCAACCTACTGAAGTTCTTGAATCAACACAATTGCAACACAATTCCTTTGGAGTACCAAGTCTCCAGACCTTGGGCTCTGGCGCCACGCATCCCTTTTGATCAATGATCGAGATATGCTTTGGCCTTAGGGAGTCCTTGACCTCGAATGCTTATACCTTTAATCCTCCAAAGTGCCAAGTCTCCAGAATATGAGATCCACTGCCCCTTGTCCCTCTTCGATTAATGGTGAGGATTTACTCCGCTCTTTGGAGCTTTGAGAGTCTTTGTACTTTAATAATTCTTTACCAAGTTTAGCTTCTTTGTGAAACCATCAGGGGCCCCACCAACCATACTTGACGGAAGTGCCATGTGGAAGAATACTATAAGTGTACACATGTCCAAATCAGGCGAGTGACACATGATACATTCTAAATGGCATAATCAATCCTCAAAGGCTACATAACTCGCTAACACATGGAATGCATCTCGTGTGTCCACATCATCTCAGGTGACATTAGCAAGTCACGTCACTTCGAGACTTCGGGAGTTATGGGACTTTGAAATATTTTACACTTTCACACCTGAAATCTTCCGAACATTGAATTCATGAACTTCTTAACCTTCTAGGGCCCACATAGTACAACTTTCATCAATTAAGGTGGTGGCACGTGGAAAACCTAGGTAGGTCCACGTCACCCTAGGTGGCATCATCTTTCCATGTCATATCCAGTGCCTCTGGACTTCGGGAATTTCTTGGCTTCGACATTTCTCCAAGTTGTAGAACTACCAAATTGTTGAACTAGTCCATGTCACCCCTGGTGACGTTACTTCGAAGATCCGGAACTTCGGGGATTTCCTGCCTTTCACGCAACCACAAACCATTCTTCCAAAGTGCCAAAACTTTGAACCTTCTTAATATTTGGACACGTATCCTTTGGAATAGATGATTGGTTCTGGATTTTGGAACCTCAACATTTTTCACTTTTTATAGATTTAAAATGGTAGGGGGGTGAAGTCTAAAGGACTTCAGTGCATAACCTCTATGCATATTTCCCTGATATGATGGTTGTGGGAAATCTGTCTCTCTCTAAACAAACCCAATGACCCAATTTAACTCTACGGCCCAATACCATGTCTGTCATGGTTTATCAAACTGCTATACCTTTTGAGCTCCTAAACACAATCCAAGTGTTCTCTTAGCACCCTTATGGAACTCTGTACATCAAATCTCTCTAGAATTTTTACTCCAAATTTCTCATGCTTGGCCCATTCAAGTTCAATGTTGAATCCAGGGGCTTCGAACTTGAATTTTGTCCTTTTCGACAACAATTCCTTTTCGAAACTTTTTCTTCAACTTCCACTTTCCTGGCCCATCCAGGATCAGTGTTGAAACCATGGCTATGATACCATGTTGTAACGTCCCCAACCACCAAAACCTCTATCGGATAATTCTACATAACGACTGTATATTTTTTTTTTAGCTCTGATACCATTTTGTAACGTCCCCAACCACCCAACAGGTCAGGAAACGCCAAAGAGGAAAACATATTTCTGCTCAAATACCATTTTTTAGCATACCCAACCATGATCTACTAGACTATCCCACACCGAGATTCTTGCGGAAATATCATGCACATCCAAGCCACCTAGGCGAGGACATGCTACCTCATATAAATGAAAATCATCATCTGCATATATCTAAACATAAACAAACAACATATTCTACTAATACACAGATTAATGTGGAAGTAACAGTAAGCCTACACATACAACACATATAGGCATTACTCATCAATTATAACACATGTACAAATACAAAACATGTAAATGAACATAAAAGTGGTACTTATATTTTAATACAAGACCACCAACTATGTGTAGACCTTCCACGAACCTCCTAGCCATAGACCACATTGCTCATCACTCTTAGTAGTGACTCACCCCCACGTTGGGACTAAACTCCACCTGGGTAAAGCAATTACTAGGCTAAGCTAAGGCTATGGGAAACTGCATAATGTAATAGGAAGGATTTCCTCCTAGGATCCACTTACGCCCACCACTCACAGACTCTAATTCCCCACATGCCTGTCCCACAGCAGGAGTGTACACCTCCATTTTCCAATAGTCCATCGACTACTACACTTCCCTTTCTGTGAGCTTCAACAACATGATGGATCAGGAATTCTTAGAGCTTTGTTGTTGCTAATGGACTCCCTCCAGGAGAGTTCACTTCTCCAACAAACTCTCTCACCTAGAGAGAGTTTCTCAGAGGCCTGAAAACCTACTTCTTCAATCCATCTCATATGTCAAACTGACATGGGTGATGTCAAAAACATAATTCGGCTAACACACAAGTGATGGTAACAATCGAAAATGGGTAAGGAAATAGAATTTGGAAGCAAGCCATGCTCAACCAAGGAACTGCGTTGGAATCAACAACCAACTTCTAAGACACAACACAGGCTGAGGAAAATACAGTTGCGTTGGGATTCACAGGAAATACACAATATAACTCAAGTATAACTACAAGTTCCAACTGTGCATATCTATTCATAGGTCAATAATGGAGGTCATGGCTCAATACATGAGTGTGTGCGTTCCTGGGAAGAATGGTCAAAACCCCCCCAAAACAGTAAGAATTCCCACTTATAATTGCATGTGCCTAAGTTGACACATGGTTCTCATGAAGCACATCCCTCTCTACATGGAGTTCGTTCCTCTCCCAAAAACAACTTAGAATAATTGGGTTTATTTCCCAAACCTTAGTATTTTAAGGAATTAATAATATAATATTATTCCATTAGAGGTAAGCCCTCTATATTAGCCACCTTTCCTAAACTCTTATCCCCTTCCCTTCCCTACCTAGTGGAGATTAGTCTCCCATTCTCTTTTATCGTGGTCGGTCTACATGGAATGATGTATTTATATTAAATATATGAGTATTTACACATATACAATAATAGGCTCACTGGCCTTTGCATCTAGGATCTCTAGCCTAATCATCACATAAGCCTCCTAGCTTATTATAACTTGGATCACCATCCTATCAAACATGTTTACAATTAATAATTACAACTGGGGCTCTGCCTGGGGATTTTACATATTATAATATATTTCCTAAAATACTAAGGTTTTGGAAAGAATTCATGTTATCCTAGGTTCCTCTGGGAAAAGGAATGAACTCCAAGTGGAGAGGAATAATCTCCAAGAGATCCATGTGTCAATCTTGGCGCATGTAGTTATATGTGGGGAAATCAGTTCATTTTGGGGGGTTCTCTTCCATTCTGTTCAGGCTTCCCATGCACTCATGCATGCACGCAGAGAGCCATTACCTCCATTGTTGACCTCTGATCATGGACACTCCTATGAAACCTTCATACATTTTGAGATATCCCATACTTTTCCTGTGACACACATAGCATTGTAATTTTCCTGAACCCATACCATTCCTTAATGGTGGGTTGTTGTTTCCAATGCAGTTCCTTGGTTGAGCATTGATTGCTACCATCTTTTGTGTCCTTACCCATTTTTAGTTTCTACCTTCATCTAAGCATGTTGGTTGACTAGGATCAGGAGTGTAGAGGCAGGTTGTTAGACCCGTGGATTGAAGAAGCAGGTTGTCAGGCATGTGGGAAACTCTCTCTAGGTGAGAGAGTTTGTTGGGAAAGAAGAAACATGATGTCATTCCTGTGAGAAACTCTCTCTAGGTGAGAGAGGTTTTTGGGGAACTGATTTTCTTGGAGGGAGCTCAACTATAGCTATAGTTCTATGAGAATTCATGTCCAACCTATTACTGAAGCCTTGGAAGGGAAGTGGGGAAGCCGAAGGACTATTGAGAATAGAAGGGTCACATTTCCTGGGGTGGGAAAGGCATGTAGGGAATAAGAGGTTGTAGGTTGTTAGTGTGGGTTGGATCTTGGGACAAAATCCTTCATGTTGACTATGCAACTTCTTGTTGTCTCAGCCTATCCTAGGAATCCCTTTACCCATGTGGAGTTTAGTCCCATCTTGGGGGTGACCCACTGCTCAGAATAATGAGAAACCTGGTATAAGGCTGGGAGGTTCGTGGAAGGTCTCGACACAATTGGTGGCTACATATAAAAATATAAGTATCGTTTATATGTTCATTTACATGTTATGTGTTTGTACATGTTTTATATTGAGGAGTATTGCATGTATATGTTGTATGTGTAGGCTTATTGTTATTCCGCATGAATTTGTGTGTTCACATAATGTAATTGTTTGTTAAGTTTTATATGTATGATGTTCCACAAGATTTGTGTAGGGAATATCCAAACAAGTATATGGTTGGGTATGCTACAAAATTAGTATAATAACTTAGAAAGAGTGGTTCTACGAGGTAGCACAATCCGACCTGGGTGGTTGGTGGTGTTACAATATGGTATTAGAGCTCCATTTTTCAACACTAAGCCTGGATGGGTCATATAAGTGGAAATTGAAGAAATTTTTTATAATGAATTGTTGTTGAAATGGACAAAATTCAAATTTTAGAGCATTCATGAGTGCTAGGAGGGCGTTGAGGGAACACCTTGACTATGTTCAGAAACTTTTGGATTTTAGCAGTTCAAGAAAGACAATAGAGGAAGGAAACCACAATAATTGTGGTTATGTGCCACAAAACTAAATTTGAGTCGTTGGATCTATAAAAGAGAAGGAATAACCTTCACAACCATTAGATCTCAAAAAAGGAGAATGGTTATTAAGCACCAAAGTCCTTCGAAACTTCACCACTCTGACTATTTCAATTTCTTTGTTGAAAAAGAGGAAAAAGCCCTGAAGCTCCAAAATCTCGGAGCAAATCTACATCGTAGATAATTTGGGAGAAGGTGGACCATTGGATTTCTCAAGTGGTTCGACAGTTTTACCATTCAGGGAAATTCGTTTGAGATTTCATGGAGTGGATTTTTATCCAAAGTCTCAAATTTTAGAACTAAACTGTACCATCCATTATCAGAGACATGTGTCTATAGATCATCCTAATTCAAATTTTGATGTTCGACAGTTTGGGGGTTGGCTGCAGTTCAACAACAAAAAACTCTAAAGGCCATAGCTTTGAATTCCCAGAGCCTCAAAGTCCCGAAGTCCCGAAGCTCTAGGAAACAACTATTTGGAAATTCAACGTTTAGGAGTTATAGTGTGTGCCAAAGTGGGATCTCCAAAATCCCAAAGTGTTGAAGTTTCAGAGTTCCAATGTGACATGGTAGGATGATGTCACCTAAGGTAGCATGGACCTACCTTAATATTGCCACATATCATCTTTTTTAGTACCTTTGACAAGTATTTTGTACCAATTCTGGCCTAACATGTGTCACTCATCGGTGGGGCCACATGTCACCACCTAGTTGATTGTTAGCATAACTAAGTGAACCTAGAAATTTCATAGTTTGGGTGTTTTGATGTGCTCGAGTGTGTGATTCTATGAAGTCTCGGAGCACCATACTGATACAGTGGGATGACGTCACCTAGAGTGACATGGACCAAATCGGTAATTTAGCATTCAGGAGAGTTGTTGTGTTTTGTTGTAAAGTTCTCTAAAGTGTGAAACTTTGGAGCGTCGAAGTAATAAATCTACAGAGAGAAACAGTTCGTAAGTTCACCAGTTCGACGTTTTGGTGTTATAAATTTAGATGGTGTAAAATCCTCGGAATCTCAAAGTTACAAAGTCCCAAAGCTCCGGATGTGACGCGACATCATGAGGTCACCTTGGGTGACGTGGACTCACTTTTCACATACCACATGTCAACCTGATTCATTTTTTTCACATGTCATTTGTACCAGTTAGAACATGACACATGCCATCCATCAGATTGAGCTACGTGTCCTGTCCTTAATTATACCATGTATCACCCCCTGGTGCATGGATACTGACGAGACTCCGGGATTTCGTCAATTTAGGGAAAATATGAAAAGACAAAGATAAAATCTTCGAAGCACAAAGCTCCAAAGAACTTCATCGGTTTGACGTTAGGAGGAAATAATGGATGCTATATTCAAAAGCCCCGAAGCTCCAAAGAAGTACCCTCCAGGAGTTTTACACTTTGACACTTGGAGGAAATACTAGATGGTGAAGGAGAAACCTCTGAAACCCAAAGTTCTAGAGCCCCAAATTCCCGAAGTTCTGAATAAGAACCTATCAATTAGTGCTTGGTCACAGGTCATGGTCACATGTGATTGGGGTCCAATGAAAAAGGGCTAGTGCCCGGAAATTATTTGTTTTTAAGGAAGAAAAGGGGCTTAGAAAGGGATCCTGTGGTGTTTTGATTTGTTCGAACCTGAACCTAAATAAGTAATAATGTCTATGAACCTTATGATAGCATCCAATAAGGTTCCAAGAGCCAATTTGGCTCTGAGAAAGGAGAACAATTGTACAAATATTACATCACAGAAAATACAATTTCAATTGTCCATAACGTTTTTCTCAGGACTCATAATTGATCAAGGAAGCAATCATTGGAAAGGTCTTGGAAAGAGGATTCTAAGTATTCAACCATAATTAAGGATTGGGAATATTATATCATAGTAATTCGGAAATAATATTTCTAGTAACCATAAAAGGAAAATCTTGCATATATTACCAAAATGGTACATTATGGTTCTAGCTAACAAAATTTGTTGTATGCATGTTTTTGGGATGTAATGATTACATTTAAAACAAAAACAAAAGTTCTAGAGATGTCTACAGATAGAAGAAAGATGGGAAGAGACAGTTCTTCATGTTACATTTGAGATCTTTAAGAAGTTATTGGATCGTATGTTGGGTTCAGTAAGCAACTTGGAAAACCCTAATGAAATTCTTGTTTGGGGAAGACATTCTAGGTGAAAATTTTTGCACATCAAATGTGAATGATAGGTGGGGAAATCCATCTGCAATACATGATAATGCATGAACCATAGGTTCACATGGAGATGCAAATCATGGGCATAAGGAAGGTTTTATGGAATATGAAATATTTTGGATCTGATATCAATATGGAACAAAGGAACTTGAGGACAAATTTTTACGTCAATAATATTCCACAAGAGGATCGAATGTCGGGACTGAAGAATGTTAAGATAAATAAGTACGTAGTGGGAAAAACTAATCTATATATATTGATATATCAGGATGCTATTTTTCTGATAAATAAAGACAAATTGTATACATGGAGTGAGTGACAACATCTCGAAAGATGAGTCCTACAAATTGGAGATAGAAACCCCATTATTCCTATCATAGTGCACAGTAGAAGAATGGTATAAAGGGAATCATTATGACATGATAGAAGTTGATTATGCATGTCATATTGAAACCAGATTGGTCAAGACAAAAGAAAGCAATAATTCTTCAAGAAGATCCAAGTGATGATATAAACAGTCAAGAAAAGGATAAATCAATTGCTTCAAGAAAGAAATTGGTGTTAAATATCCAAGGTTACTCAAAGAACATGACTGGAAATATAATTGGGTCATGTAGGAGTTGGATCCGAGGGATCCAAGTAATAGGGGAATGCTGAAAATTGATATCAACATATTGTGTGGTTGCAAGTATGTAAATTAGACAAGGAAATATTCTTGGATGGAGTCAAGTCCTTGAACATACTAAGATAATAGAAGAAGATATCATGAGGTGGATATCAAGCTAATAGGAATGCATGAAAACACTCCAGGAGGGAAAGAAATAATAGAAGAGGATTGTTGATGCATTCCAAAGGGTTGAAGATATTTCCACAATAGCATGGAGATATCAAGTCGAGAATAACTTAAAAGTGAAATAAATTTCTAAAGAGAAATCAATAAATAGCCATGAAGGAAAAAATGGTTCTACACATGGTTTTGAAGGAAAGAAGAGATGGTTCCTTACAAGAATCCATATCAAGTGGCATATAGCCATGAGTGAAATTCCTAGGGGGTGAAAGTATCACTTGAAATTATGATGGTAAATTAAAAGAGGTATTAGGTACTTTTAATTAATTCTATGTAACCAGTGAAGGAGGCATATGTGCATCCTTATCGTATGCTACGGATTGGCTATCCAAGTCATGTTTGAGGATAGTTGGGAAAGAGAATATAAGGGTACAAGAAAAATCAAATACTAAAGTATTCAGTCAGGAAGGGGCTAAAGTAGTTCTGCCTGAAAAGTAACTAGATGTTGAACACCCAAAGTCTATAAGACAACATGTTTGGGATTGTAAGTCATCCAAGTATGAGTTGGATTAGTTGGATCCAAGAAATAAATGAATTATGAAGGTTAATATCAACATTAGTATTTGGCTGTAAATGAAAGGTTAGCCAAGAGTGATTTGGCTATAAATTCCTCAGGTCAGAAATAAGCATGTAAAGTGATTGCAATGACAACACAAGAAGATTCGAGAATCCAGAAAGAATTGAAGACTTATGGAATGAAAAAAGAAAAGTGATACATGAAGAAAGAGGTTGTTTCAATTACTGTAGTAGAAATTATGTTATGGCTTGTTGGATATTCATACACAGAAGGAAATAATTCTTGCATGTTTGCAAACGTTGTTGATCATGTTGTTGCATATGGAAGGAAGCAAAAAAAAGATGGAATGCTGATTATAAGACTGATAAAGAGGCATAAAATTTATTTAATGGCATCAGGTAACAACAAATTTATTTAATGGCAGCTATGCACATAAGTATTTATTTGGAAATTATGTTGCATAATTGTCGAAGGGGAATTTAGGTGAGAATTTCCCCAGATAGAATTTTATAATACATAGTATGGTATTATTTAAATGCATTAACATGAATAAGATACCACTAGGTGTGGTAAAGTCTAGAGGCATGTTATAGTTATCAAAGATTCTTAGATTTTGAATTCACACACTGGCATAGTATCATGTCATGTTAATTTGGTTATGAGGTAATAACCACATAAATAAAACATAAGAACTTGTTATAAGAATGGATGCCAAGAAAGCTAGTCATATATGAGACCAAGACGTGGTTGGATATGGAAAAGTATGGATATATAAAGGTTACATACCACACAAATACCCAATGAAATTCCCAAATTTAAATAAAACTTGGAATGAAACCTTTTTTATAACACTAATGCACACCACAGAATTATATTCTTGGTTTAGGGTTCAGGTCGAAAAGGAAGGCATCCAAATAATTGAGAAGACAATGGGAAGCGTATGGAGAATGTGTCAAGACATTGGCTACATCTCCAATTTATGAATGGTGATATACATGACTTAGATAAATATCATTTTGAAAATCAATGCAAAGGTGAATTGAATAGATGTTGGCCCTTGGTTATGGAAGAAAGCGAAGAACAAGGAAGAAAAGGTTAAAAGAGAACTTCGTGGAAGACACAGTGACTATCACTAGGTCAAAGTGAGGAAAAGAGCAGAGAAGATGGAGCAAATTAGGGAAAATAAATCCATTAGATGAGAAGACCAAGGCTAAAAAAATCAGAAAGGAAGAGGGATCGAGGACAACTCAGCAAGCGAAAAAAGCCACCGTTGGATGCTTTGGAGCACCACACAAGAAGGAAGGAAAGACAGGCGGACAAAGCCCAAAAAAAGTGGGTCAAGTTGACCTAGGGTTTTAGACACCTAGGGTTTTGGCACCTAGGTTTCGGCCTAAGGATGTCGGTGAGGTGTTGTAATGTATAAATAGAGGTCTAAAGGGCCTAGTTTGGGTTGGTAATTCTGTTGTACAATATTGTTGTTGATCTAGATATAGTATTGTGTGAGGGATCATTGTACTGAGAGAGAGAGAGAAGTGATGAGAGAGAGGAATCCTTCTGGTATTGTAAGATATTATGTTGTTTGAGAAGGTAAAGTCCTACAGCTGGGTGCACAAGATGAGGAGAGAAAGAGAGAGAAGAAAGAGGATCTACTAGCTGAGAGTGCAGATAAGACTTATATGCTTTACCTTAATAAATCATAAGCACAATTATGTGGATGTAGCCCTAGGGAGAGGGTGAACCACATACACCTGTTGTTGTGTGTGTGATTGATTCTTTGATCTCTGTCATTGTTATATTATTATTTTCGCTGTTGTATTAGATCATATCTATGAAATGTGCATGGTATATCTAGCTTGATAAGTGATAGATGCAGGTTGTGTTGATGTTGTAATAGATCCACTTGATATTCACCTGGTTGTAGACATATCTGTCCTGCAACCCCCTCATAGTTTCTTCAAGTGAGACTGCATTTTCTTCATAGGTTTTATTGAAAGGGACAATAGCTAGGGCTTGTTGGTGTGCTCTTAAAGCCGAACCTTGGGTTTTCCCCTATGCCAACAAATGGTTCTGTTGTCAACAATGGAATCTTCATGAGGGAATTTCAAAGTGGTTCCCATCGAAGACAGATATTCAAAAGTGGATAGAAGATCAAGAGAAGGACTTCGCTGAAGCCTAGAACAAGAACCCTAATCTTAGTAGAGAATATTGGTTAGAAAAATATATCTTTACTGACATTCACAAGATATTCGTTGGAGGGATCCATCAAGAGCTATATGAGTGGTTATCCAGGTTAGTAGATACCCAGTTCGAGATAAGACCTAGATATCCTATAGTTTGGACTTTGACGTTGATCCAGAAGGTTAAAAGGGTTGATAACGTTGTATCTAGGGTAGTAGATCACTGCTTTGATAGTACCATTGGAGGGTATATCACCAAGTTTGTTGTTGACAGAGTATATTCATACAGCCAAGATGAAAGATATTTCTTTAAAGGCAACAGAGGAAAATTTTTACACTTCCTGAAGTTGAGACTCAATATGTTGTTGCATGAGAAGAACATATTGAAGATATAGTAGATCGAAAAGATTTGAAAAGGCTAATGTTCAAAAATCTGGACAACGACAGTGACACAGAAGCTGGACATATGCACAGTGGAAGAGTATTTCAAGGGGTTCACCTTGAGAACCTATTTAATAAAAACTACGAGGAAGAGGGTTTCTACAGTGGAGAAGAGGTAGATCTGACAGACGAAGAACATTCAGAACCCGTGGGGCCAGAGAAAGAAGCAGCTGAAGAACTTCGTCGAAATGAGACAGAAACCTCAGGAACTACGCAAGATACTGAAGTAAGTAATATCAATCCTCCTATTGTTTCAAAAACACTAAGTAATTAGAACATTCCAAATCACCAGAGTCCGCACAACACTATTACTATAAGCTCAACATCCACGCAGATAGGAAACCTAGGCAACTCCATGGAAAATGAAATGAGGCTCCCTATCTTTAGAGGATATGGATATGAAGATCCTGATCAACACTGGTTCCTGTGTGAGGTCGTATGGAACATTAAAAATATTACTGACAAAGTTGTTAAAATAAACCAGTTTAGCACTACACTAAGACATCGTGCATTGAGCTGGTACATAAAGCTTGTCCAAGGACTTGCGCAGCCTAAATCGTTGAATGAGATCAAGAACATGTTGATTGCAGAGTTTAAGAAACCTATTTTAGAGTGCCAATGTATTACAAAGCTGAAAGAGATCAAGCAAAAGGTAGTCGAACCTGTTTGGGAGTTCGATCAGAGATTGAATACCCTTACAGGAAGATTGACCTTTAGGATCCTGAACGAGTAGAACAAAGAATGGTTCATCATTGCTCTCTTACCACATATCAGAGTCCCCCTGATGAAACAGAAGATTGCTTCATAGGAAGAAGCATTATAGATCGCCATGAAACTTGAATCAGTCCCTATGGGAGAATCCAACTCAGGTATGAGTCAGATCTTGAGTCAGTTAACTAGTTTGTCTCTACAGGTCAAAGACATGAATAAAGACAAGGGAAAAGACAAAAGAGCAGACATCTTGTGTGGCAGATGTAGATAATAAGTTCATGACAAGGAACACTGCCCTCTCTTCAATGAATACATGGTTTATGGGGCTACGAGCCCCTTCAAGAAAGTCCCCTTACCTTGGTGCAAAGTATACAAAAATAGACATCGCCCTAGTGAGTGCTATTACATGCAGAAATACATTCAGACACCCACAAAATTGTATTGCACATTTTGTAAATCAGTAGGGCATGATCATAGAGATTGCATAGATTATGATCTCATGCATGAAAGATCAAGAGACATATAAAATATCCAAGGTGAAGTACATCAAGAAGGAAACAATGTGCAGTATAACTCCCTAGGAAGAGGAAACTTTAATCCTCGCGGTGGATACAGAGGACAAGGATGAGGAGGAGGAATGGACTGAGGCCGAGGACAAATAATATGTTATAACTACGTCCATCTAGGAAATCTAGCAAGGGATTGTTAGAACCCTTGTACCACTTGTAGTTATTGCAACTCCTTCAAGCATGTCATTGAAGACTTCCTTGTGCTGCTATCCAAGATTCAGGAAAGACAAGGACCCCAACAGAACCCACAAGTGCAATTGATATATGTTGAACCTTATAGAGTAGACCCTAGAGTTGTTCTTATTACTTGAGGAGGCACTACCATAGGAGCGGATAGAATGACCCAAGGAAATATCACAGAAGACTCAGGCATCAGGAAAGATGCATAGAAGACCCAAAATTTTGATGCAAAGAAAGAAAGACAAATCTTTGAGGAAGCAAGGAAATATTTCAAAGAATATCAAGGTTCTTCCTCCAAAACACAGCTAGAAATTAGAGAATATGGGATGCCTCAGGCATTTGATCAGTCAGCTTCACCAAAAGGAGGAAAAGAGGTTAGTAAGCTCATTGGAATTTTATACACTTGTATTAAGTTAATTCAAGATGAGAATGTTGTGCAAGAACTACAAAACTTAATCAGGCAGTATGAGCTAGGCAAGATAGACCCCTTATTGAATAGGGAAGTACAACAAATTGGTAATAATACAAGGACAAATAAAGAATTACATTTGAATTCTCAAATATGAGTGTATGATATAGACTATGTGGTTCTCGACTTAGGGTTGAAGGTCAATGTTATGACGAAGCAAACTTGGGGACTAATGGGAAAACTAAGGTTTATCTATTCCTGTATTAGACTTAGGATGGATAATCAACAAGTTTTTATCCCATTCAGATGATTGGAGCATGTCCCTGTGGACATCGATGGAGTTAGAACCTTTGCAAATTTTGAGGTAATTGAAATTGTTGATGACAGTTGCCCTTACCCTGCTTTGTTAGGAATTGAGTTGGCCTTCAACAATTCCACTATTGTTGATTTAAAGAAAAGGCATATGAAATTTGAAAGAGATGACCTTAGGGTCATTGCACCCTTAGATACAGATGAAGGTCAACGATACACAGAGCCCATCAGAGAAGAAGATCATGCATACGAATTGGAAAACATCTACAAACTAATAGCCAGAGAATAAGATTACATCAACCTTACAGTCGATGGGAATATAAGATAGCGAAGTGACAAAGCGTGTTCATTAGATTCAAAGGAAGTGATGGAGAAATGATAGAACCAGATGTATGAAGCATCTACTAGAAGATGTTCTAGATTAACGAGAGAAGTACGTTGGATAGGCACAACAGTAAGAAACTTACCCACATTTGATGGTTTGAATCCATTAGAAGCCTTCCTATCATATTTTGAACTAAATGTACCAACATGACAGAGATTGTTGGCAATAAATGAGGCCCTGAAAGCTACACTAGCAAGATGGTGGGGGACACATAAAAGACATATTACAGACTGGACACAATGTCAAACTTTAATGAGAGCATGATTCTTAGCACAAGAAGTAAGTTGCGAAGTAAGGTGCACTGGTCGAAGTTTCCCAAAAGACCATGTGTGAAGCTGTGAAGAGGCCTGGAGTGACATTCCACGAGAACAATGGGTGCACAGATTCATCAACAAGCTAGACACGACCCCCATCAACTAGTACCTTCAAGTGGAGCTGTGCCTCATCACTATAGATTGGGAACGTATGATCCAGAATTTTGTAACCACCTTTTTATTTGAAAATGAATATCCTTCAGTAGACCAAGCATTACAGATTGTGAGAAAGAAGGTATTCAAGGATACATCTAGCCTTCCTATGGAACAAGAATAGGATGAATGGACTGTGCCTCTCCAGAAATTGCAGATCTTCTATAACATCAAAGTCGATAATGATGGTGATGATCCCAGAAAGGTGAACATCACAGAAATAGAAGGATAAAGAAATGTGGAAGGAATGGGAGTTGAGATACTATTTATTGGTCAGCCAATCAAGATTTAAAAAGTCAAAATTGGGATAGAGGAGACAACGAAGCTTGCCAATGTTGGAGATTATTGGCATCTTGCTACCATTGACAAGATTACAGAGTTACTACATGAGTATGAGGACTTGTTTCTGACCAATTTCACTAATATGAAGGGTTTCAAATGTCCTATGGGAGAAATGAGGATCCCTTTGAAACCAAGTGCAAAGCTAGTCAAGAAAAGACCCTATAGATTGAACATGAAATGCAAGGAAAAAGTGAAGATTGAGCTCGACAGAATGCTGGAAGCAGGGATTACTGAACCTGTCAAAGATTCAGAGTGGATTATCCCTATGGTCGTGCAAGACAAGAATACAAGAGGAATCAGGATATGTGTGGACTGTTGAGTCTCCATTTTGACAATTCTAATACCCTCTATTACCCCCTATCTGAGTCTATTTTACCTATGCCATGTGTATCTAATTGACTGTTTCCTCCACAAATACACTTAATGACCCTGTTCATGTGCATAGAGAGGTAACTTATGGTTAAGGCATGTTTTGTTTTATTTTCTTGAGTTAATTGGATAAAAATAGTTGATTTTTCATGATCATAATCATTTGATCTTAATAAGAATTGATATGGTACCAACAAAACCGCATAACATTGATCTGGTACCAACAGAACTGCATAATATTGATTTGGTATTGCCCTGTGCTATTCTGGTACCAGCCTGTGCTATTCTAGTACCAGCCTGTGCTATTCTAGTACCAGTGTGACTGTGTTATTCTGGTACCAAACAAATGTTCCTACTCCGGTACCAATGTGACTGTGTTATTCCGATACCAAACGACTGTGTGTATTTTGGTACCAATTGCTATTTCCAGAACTTACTTGTTGAATGTGTTTGCTGAAGGAGATTCCAAGAAATTGGTTGGATCAAAGTCTCCAAATTAGTTTTCAATATCATGATCGAATTCATCACTCATGCACTTCATTTCATGAGGATGAAGTTCATCCCTAAAGATTCGATATGTATTTTCAATTGTAATATTTTAAAATTGTTTAATAATTATCCTTATCTCTTGATAGTAACAAATCACCTTATTTACAAGGGATGTTGTATAGGAGATAGGATACAAAGGAGATATGTATGGATGTAATGAACATAATTATTCATATTTCCATAATATACAAGATGATGAACTGCTGATTCGATTTTACAAGTTGAAGGAATACAAATGAGTTGCTGTGGAATTTCTGGGTATGATTAGAATGTTTTAGTCTGTTATCTTTTTAGAGATTCCATGATGGAATCGAGAAGGGCCCACCATTCTGATATGGTAAGCTTAATGTAAAATATAGCTCAAATTTCTATTCTTGTACATGTCTATTTTATTCCAGTACTCAATTGTGTGTGTCTTGTACCTTTTATTTTGATTTTATGTTTGAGTTGAACTATGAATTCATAAAGTATACCTATTGTGTTTGATCTTTATAATTGTTAGATATTTTGAGTAAATTTTGAATGGGATTATATTAGTGTAAGTTTGATAAGTATGGTGCACCAGATCCTTAGTAATTTTACATAGTTTCATAAACAATGATTTGTGTTGAGATAGTTGTAGAGATTTATAAAATTTTACATTCCTGAAACTGTGTTCTTCATAGAGACTTTCATAATTTACTTTGAAATTTCAAGTGTGTTAATACAGGAAGAATTAAGATCCCATCATTCACCCTACATGGAATATTAAATGAAGAATCTTAATATACCTAGTGTTTCCTGTGTAGGGAAAAATAGTGTTTTCTAGAATTGATTAAGTTATGAGTGTTTTCCCTTTGAATAATGTGTGCAGAAAATTGATTACAGTTTATTGTTGGAAATAGTTGCTATAGGAGGCAAAATCTAAGTTCATCTCTTCATTTCATGAGCCTCTAATGAACAGATTTGTCACCTAAGAAAGAACCTTTCGATTCACAGTTTGCTTGAGAAGTTTTGTTATCAGTTTTCTCTTCTAACTTTGGAGTGGTATTGTTGATGTGTGCCCAGATTTGTTTGCTAGTTGTTGTTAAGAGTAGCAACTACATATAACTAATTCAAATTCCATCTTTCCACTTCATGATCTTGTAAATGGACAAGGAATTATCTGAGAAAAATCTTTTGAGTGCATGATTGCAAGTTTTTCTTTCTAATTTATGAGTTGTGTGAAGAGTGTTATCTTTGAAAACATAGTATTTTGTTATTGAATGTTTCTTCTTTATGCTATACTCATCATACATAGGAACCTATCTATTATTGGCACATATAGTGCATCAACTCTACTGATTATGAATCTCGGTTGATAATTTATGTTTGGAAATATATTATGCAAATAATTGCACCAACATTTTGGCGTCGTTGCTGGGGAGTTGTAAACGGTAATAGGTAGTATTTTAATCAGATTGCTTTAATAGTTTTGGATTGTTTTTTTGGATGAACTCAAGGGAGAGAGAAGATGGTAAGACGTGCAGGAAGATCCCATGCATCCAAATTGGTGGGGTTTCTCCAAAGTTAGGTTGTCCTCTCTTCTTTTGATGCAAGTTTGTTTTTATGCAAATTTAGTTTTATTTATGATGATCTAACTTGTGCAAACTGATAAACTAGTGACAGTGGGATCCCAGTAATGCAAGAATTTCAAGATTGGTGTTTTTTTTTTTTGCAAATAGTTTTAAAATTCAGATCTTTAAATGATAAATCATGTTTGGGGTGCTGTAATAACCCCCCAAGTACTAATCTGTGTTGCAAAAAAGGTATCATCAACTAGCTAGAGTAATTCAAGAATGATCAAGATCTTGAAGAATGTTCCTCCAAGAACTTTATGGCATTCTAAGAACATCTAGGATATCTGCCTCTTAGGAAGAGCATATATTAACAGTAGTCAATAATCTAGTTGTTTCTCCACGGGAAGATTTATAAGTCTTGTTGGAATTCCTCTTGTCAATTTGTTGTGGAGAATAAAGAATCATGGATATTATTCAATGGACAACAAATAGTTGAACCTGAGATTGAGGAGTCCTTAGCATGCCTCTCAGCAGATCTTGCATGTACTCCAAATACCAATCATTTTGAAGAGGATAATATGCATAACATGGTAGAGGAGGACATTCAGTGTGACCTAAACAAAGAAGAAAAACAAGAATATAGTGATCCTATTGAAATATGGTTTCAATTAGTTATTAGGTCACACCACTCTTTTATTTTTCATTATTGCTTGATTTCATCATCAAAGCCGCTGGTCCTTCATACTCTATTATGCATTAAAATTTATCTTTTAAACCTGAGTATGGATATATTTCTAACCATGTTACGCACATGGCTTCACTGGAAGTATTCTTATACTTGAAGGACATTTTCTTTTGTTCAATTAGAGTAGGATAGGTAAATAAATAAATAAATGTTGAACATAAGTACAATGCAACATATCTTTCATATTTTTCATAGATGGGACTGTCAAAAGCTAACAAAGAAATCGGTTTAAGATTTTTTGTTCCTATAGTAGATTTCTTTTTAAAAGTTATGATAATTTTGTTTGGAATCTTATGAGAAGGGAATCTCTTCATCCTCCGAATGCACACATAATAATGGAAGGGTTTCAAAAGCGTAGAAGACATCCTTGTCAATGGAAGATAACACTTAAGGGAGTGCTTCATGACCTATTTCTTCAAAATTATTCTTTTTCCTTAAGTTGTCAAAAATGATGCATTCATGCTTTATCATTACGTATCTATTTTAAGACCACTATTTCATAGGGATGATCAATTCAATGATATTTTTAATAGAAGTTGAAACTAAATGCTAATTCCAAACCATTTTATTCATAGATAGTAATTCAACTTTTGACAGTTTCCCTAAATTTTATGTTTGTAAGCATGAATAAAAATCCAGTTTTAATTAGTTCTATTGGTTTGTTTTTAACAGGTGTTCACAACTCTCTGAGCAACCCTTTTTAGCATCTCACATTGTTTGCATGAGGCCATGCAAAACCTTAGGCATAAGGGAGTGGTTGTTGAAACCTTCATATTCTTTTGCAACTTTCTTCGGCAAAGCCAAATCAACATGTTCAGTGTTGGGATTTGATAGTCATTTCCTAAATTCCGATACCATTCTATTCCGGTAATGCAGAATTGTATTCATCCGGTACTACAAACACTGTTTGCCTCTACATTCATCTGGTATGAAAGGAGAAAGTCTGCGTTCATCCGGTACTAAACAACATTCCTATGCTCATCTAGTACTAATGGTCTCTTGTGTGCTCATCTGGTACCAAAGAATGAGGTCTGTGCTATTCCGGTACTGAACCACAACTCTACGCTATTCTGGTACTAAACCACAACCCTGTGTCCATCCGGTACTCAGGTGATCCAGTACTAGTAATAAGGTGTTGGTAGCTCTAATCATATATTAAGGTTTTGTTGCTCGATTTAAGTAATAGGACATATAAATTCAACATTTTTTGTTTTACTAAAGGAATTAGACTAATTATGCAGTAAACATATGGTTACTCTCAATTATTGCATGCTCCCTACCATGAACTTTTGCAAGCCCTCATATACATCTCCTCATATATTATCACTGAATTCCTTTGTGAAGTGGTTGTCACCATGAATGAGAAAAAATCATCCATCATGTCACTTTGTTCCAATACTATCTGTTCTGGTACTACACAAACCTACTCCATTACTTATCTGGTACTGATGCCAAAGTGATATGATCTTTGTCATGTTCTTAACATTGTTTTCACTTTAGGTAATTGGAGGTATGGGCTAATCTCTTCATGTTCTTTCTATCAAGGATCATTTAAGTCTTGTGTTGAATTATTTTTTACTCTCATGTGCATCTTCCTCCTACATTTATACACTCAACCCTAAATGAATCATCCTTGCTCTCCCTTTAGGAAGATATTTTTCACATTTATCTCTATATGATAATCGATGCACTTGTCTTATTACCTCATTATTTTGAAGAAGTGATTGCTAATTGAAATATCGATTGAAAAGTTGTGACACCATTATGTATAATACTAACCTAGTTGATTCAACAAGTTCTTATCCAAGTTTATCTTTACAAGTTTCTCTTGAGAGGTATTGATGAAAACCTCATGTGGTGGACCGCCCTTGCAAAAACGCAATGAACTTTCATGAGAACCCTAATAGGATTAACTAGAGGGACCTCTTAGTCATTATCCGAGATGTTCCATTATACATTGAATAGCTAAGATTTAAGTTGAATGTGGATGATTTCACCCTTGGGATATTTTCAAACAATTAATTATGTGTTTAATAAATCTAAAACACTCTCGTACCACCTGCCTCCCTTATACTCTAAAATTGTCAATGAACAATATACATTATTCTAAATCTTTTGAGTAATATAATAGAAGGAAGTATCAGGAAGTATAAGTAAACCCATAGGGGTACTAAACAGGCCCGTTAGTAGTGTGGCCATGCTTGTATGGTACTAAGGTAAACCCGTCGGGGTACTGAATAGGCCTGCTGGCAGCGGGGCTATGCCGGGTAAAGGGAGTTGAAAAACATAAAGTGGCACACTTAAAAATGAAGAAAATCCCTTGGGTCTCATTCTAAAGAAATCACTATCAAATCAAGGCTAGGAGATGACCTTTATATCTCACAAATGATGTTCTTAAGAACCTTCAAGTATTCACTTTAGAGTTCTATCTTTAAAAAATAGGTTTGCATGAGAAGTGGGACCCTCAGTATATGTAATTCACCTTACCTAAGCAAGAAGAGCTTCATCTCTAAAAACTTTGATCAAAAACAAGTTAATCATCTTGGGATGTATTCCTTTATGTGTTCCTCTCTTCAAATGAGATCTAAAACTATGCTTATATCACTTTTGTTTTAAAGGAAATTAGTCAGGGGGGCATTTTAGTCAAAATTCATTTTGAAAACTCTTGGCCACTATCCTATAATCATATTATAGTCACATGCAACCCTTTCTCTTAACTATGATCTGCAACAAATTGGATAAGGCTTAGTGACAAATCACTAACATATCTAATCTATTACTCATGACTCCACTTTTTCATCATAACTACTTTTCCATGGGTAAGAATGGGAACCATAAGCCAGGAAGTTTATATTGTTTAACAGGAACTTAGGAGCTGAAGAAGGATGAAACTTCAAGGAATTCTTGATCGAGTGAAGAGTATCATCAATTGTGAAATTTTGAATATCATTGTTGCATGAGGACATGCAATGACTTAAGCATGGGGGAATGTTGAGTCTCCATTTTGACACTTCTAATACCCTCTATTACCCCCATATCTGGGCCTATTTTACCTATGCCATGTGTATCTAATTGACTATTTTCTCCACAAATACACTTAATGACCTTGTTCATGTGCATAGAGAGGTAAATTAGGGTTAAGGCATGTTTTGTTTGATTTTATTGAGTTAATTCGATTAAAATAGTTGATTTTTCATGATCCTAATCATTTGATCTTAATAAGAATTGATATGGTACCAACAAAACCACATAACATTGATCTGGTACAAACAAAATTGCATAATATTGATCCAGTACTGCCCTGTGCTATTCTAGTACTAGCTTGTGCTATTCTGGTACCAACCTTTGCTATTCTGGTACCAGTGTGACTGTGCTATTTTGGTACCAAACAACTACGCCTATTCTAGTACCAGTGAGACTATTTTATTCCGATACCAAATGACTATGTGTATTTCGGTACCAATTTCTATTTCCAGAATTCACTTGTTCAACGTGTTTGTTGAAGGAGATTCCAAGAAATTGGTTGGATCGAAGTCTCCAAAGTATTTTTCAAGATCATGATCGACTTCATCACTCATGCACTTCATGTCATGAGGATAAAGTCCATCCCTAAAGATTTGATATGTATTTCCAATTGTAATATTTTAATTTTTCTTAATAATTATCTTTATCTCTTGATAGTAACGACTCACCTTCTTTATAAGGGATGTTGTATAGGAGATACGATACACAGGAGATATGTATGGATGTAATGAACATAATTATTCATATTTCCATAATATACAATATGATGAACTGTTGATTCAATTTTACAGGTTGAAGGAATACAAATGAGTTGTTGTGCAATTTCTGGGTATGATTAGAACGTTTTAGTCTGTTATCTTTTTAGAGCTTCCATGTTGGAATCAGGAAGGCCCCACCATTCTGATATGGTAAGATTAATGTAAAATATAGCTCATATTTATATTCCTCTACATGTCTATTTTATTCCAGTACTCAATTCTGTGTGTCCCATACCTTTTATTTTGATTTCTTGTTTGAGTTAAACTATGAATTCATAAAGTATACCTATTGTGTTTGATCTTTATAATTGTTATATTTTTTGAGTAAATTGTGAATGGGATTGTATTAGTGTAACTTTGATAAGTATGGTGCACCAGATCCTTAGTAATTTTACTTAGTTTCATAAACAATAATTTGTGTTGAGATAGTTGTAGAGATTTATAAAATTTTACATTCCTGAAACTGTGTTCTTCATAGAGATTTTCATAATTTACTTTGAAATTTCAATTGTGATAATACATGAACAATTAATATCCCATCATTCAACCTATATGGACTATTAAATGGAGAATCTTAATATACCTAGTGTTTCCTATGCGGGGACAAATAATTTTTTCCAAAATTGATTAAGTTATGAGTGTTTTCCCTTTGAATAATGTGTGCAGAAAATTGATTACAGTTTATTGTTGGAATTAGTTGCTGCAAGAGGCAAGATCTAAGTTCATCTCTTCATTTCATGAGCCTCTAATGAAAATATTTTTCAACTAAGAAAGAACCTTTTGATTCACTGTTTGCTTGAAAAGTTTTGTGATCAGTTTTCTCTTCTAAGTTTGGAGTAGTATTGTTGAAGTGTGCCCAGATTTTCTTGCTAGTTGTTGTTAAGAGTAGTAACTACAGATAACTAATTCAAAGTCCATTTTTCCACTTCATGAGCTTGTAAATGGAAAAGGAATTATCTGAGCACAATATTTTGAGTGCATGATTACAAGTTTTGCTTTCTAATTTATGAGTTGTGTGAAGAGTGTTATCTTTGAAAACATAGTATTTTGTTATTGAATGTTTCTTCTTTATGCTATACTCATCATACATAGGAACCTATCTGTTATTGCAGATATAGTGCATCAACTCTATTGATTATGAATCCCGATTGATAATTTATGTTTGGTAATATACTATGCAAATAATTGCACCAACATGGACCTCAGGAAGTTGAATGATGCTTGTCTGCATGACCCTTTCCCTACACCATTCACTGATGAAGTATTAGACAACGTGGGAAGCCAGGAGGTATATTATTTTACATGTGGATTTTCAGGATACCATCAAATCCGGATTGCTAAGGAGGACCACCACAAGACCAAGTTTTACACAGAATGGGGATCCTACCAATATACAGTGATGCCATTTGGATTGAAGAATTCCCCAGCCATCTTTTCCAGGGTGGTGGTCAAAGCATTCAAAGAATTTTTGCATAAATTTTTAGAAGCATATTTTGATGACTGGACTATGTTTAGTTTGTTGAAAAATCATATTGAATGTCTAATGATAATGTTGGATAAATGCAGGCAGTACCAAATTTCTTTGAATCTGAAGAAGTGCATCTTCTTCTCACCATTTGGAGTGTTATTAAGCCATATTGTATGCAAGCAGGGATTGTTGGTTGATCCATCTCTAATTGAAATTATAGTTGATTTTCCACCTCCTACTTCAGTCAAACAACTATGCATTGCGCTAGGACATACTGGCTATTACAGGAAATTCATTAAAGGCTATGCCCAAATTACAACATCGATGGAGAAGCTATTGAAGAAGGATTGTCAATTTGGCTAGATAGACAAATGCCAGCAGAGCTTCGACATGCTAAAATAGAAGATGGTCACTATGCCCATTCTGGTTTTTCTAGATTGGAGCAAAGATTTTCACGTGCACGTCGATGCATCTTCTATTGCACTGGGAGAAGTACTAGCACAATCGAGAGAAAGGGAGATCAACCATCTGTTAGCCTTCACTAGAAGGAAGCTATCTACAACTAAGATCAACTACACCACTACAGAAAGAGAAGGATTAGACATGGTGTATGCATTGTAGAAATTCTACCACTACTTGTTGGGAGGCCACTTCAAAATTTTTACAGATCACTCCACACTAAAATACCTGGTCAACAAGCCAATGTTGGGGGGGCAAATGTGCATATGGCTCCTGCTATTTCAAGAATAAGATTTTGAAATCATAGTTAAGGCAGGAAAAATGAACAAGGGCCCCGACAACCTGTCGAGGTTGGAACATGGAGAAGAAACCACCAGTCTGGAGGATACACTATCAGATGCACAGGTGCTCACCATTAGAAATATTGATGACCACTTCATAGACATTGTCCAGTTCTTGTCAATAGGAATGTCACCTAGTGAGTTTACAATTCCCCAGAATAAATAGATAGTGGTGCATGTTACAGACTTTTCACTCATAGCAGGACAACTATACAAGATGGGACCTAATGAGATACTGAGAAGATGTGTTATGGAGGCAGAACAACCATTGATCCTTGCAGAAGCTCATGAAGGCATCACAGGAGGACACTATGCAGGAAGAGAAAATGCACAGAATATTCTGAGAGCTGGCCTTTGGTGGCCTACCTTACACAGAGATGCTAAAATTATGCCAGAGCCTGCAATGTATGCCAGAGAGTTGGAAAACCATCCAGACGAGATGAAATTCCATTAGCACCGTAGATGACCCTACAAGCATTTGAAAAATGGGCCATTGAATTTGTGGGACCCATAAACCCATCAGGAAAGCACACAGGAGAAAGGTACATCATTACTGAGACATAATACTTAACTAGATGGGTCGAAGCCAGAGGAGTCAAGGACTATAGTGCAACTATACCTGCATGATTTATTTTTGATGACATAATAACCAAGTTTGGATGCCCCAAGATACTTATGAGTGATAAAGGCACACACTTCATCAATAAGACAGTTGAAGCCTTGACTGAAGAATAGAACACCCAAACACACTTCATCAATAAGACAGTTGAAGGAATTCAAACAAGGTAATTTAGTACTTGTGTATGAAAGTAAGTTTATAAAACACCCAGGGAATTTCAAAATGCATTGGCTTGGACCATATGAGATCGCCTATGTTACAGAAGGAGGAGCTACATAGTTGAAGACATTGAACGGAGAGTGGAAGGAAGGATTGGTGAATGGGAGTTAGCTGAAGTTGTACTATGACAACCAGTTGCCTCGCAACTCTCAGTAAAAGAATGCGGAAAAGGGTCTAGGTACCAAGTGCAGTTGAAACTGGGTGCTAGACACAGAAACGACAGTTTGCACAAGGATGTGATGGAGGCATAGAGAAGAAAGAAAAGACTACACCGAGTAGCCCAAATTCGAAGTAACAGAGAAGGATCATATCCGAAGTGCCTCGGGATGAGTCACAGGTGAGTGTTGGGGGCCTATTGGCCCTTGGTTATGGAGGAAAGTGAAGAAAAAGGAAGAAAAGGTGAAAAGTGAAATTCGTGGAAGACATAGTGATTGTCACTGGGTCGAAGTGAAAAAAAGAGCAAAGAATATGGAGTGAAGTAGGGAAAAGCAATCCGTTGGATGAGAAGACCAAGGCTGGAAGATTATAAAGGAAGAGGGATTGAGGAAAACTCAGCAAATAGGAAAATCCATTGTTGGATGCTTTGTAGCACCGCACAAGAAGGAAGGAAAGATAGGCCAACAAATCCCGAAAAAAGTGGGTCAAGTTGACCTAGGGTTTTAGACACCTATGGGTTTGGTATTTAGGGTTTTGACACCTAGGTTTTGGCCTAAGGCTGTCAGTGAGGTATTGTAATGTATAAATAGAGGTATAAAGGGCCTAGGTTGGGTTGGTAATTCTGCAATACAATATTGTTGTTGATCTAGCTATAGTATTGTGTGAGGGATCATTGTATTGAGAGAGAGATAAGTGTTGAGAGAGAGGAACCCTTCTGGTATTGTAAGATCTTGTGTTGTGTTTGAAGGTCAAGTCCTGTAGCTGGGTGTGTAGGAAGGGGAGAGAAAGAGAGAGAACAAAGAGGATCTACTAGCTGAGAGAGAAGATAAGAACTATATGCTTTACCTTAATAAATAATAAGCATAGTTTTGTGGATGTATCCCTAGGGAGAGGGTGAACCACATACACCTATTGTTGTGTTTGTAATTGATGCTTTGATCTCTGTCATTTTTATATTGTTATTTGCATCGTTGTATTAGATCAGATCTATGAAATGTGCAGGGTAGATCTAGCTTGATAAGTGATAGATGCATGTTGTGTTGTTGTTGTAATAGATCCACTTGATATTCCCTTGGTTGTAGACATCTATGTTCTGCAACCCCCTCATAGCTACTTCAGGTGAGACTGCATCTGCTTCACAGGTGTTGCCGAAAGGGCCAGTAGCTAGGGCTTGTTGGTGTGCTCTTGGATTTGAACCCTAGGTTTGCCCCTATGCCAAAAATAGATATGCATTGATATTTTCACTCACGCCTAGTAAGTGATGGAGTTGCACTCATACATGATATAATTGTATACTTAAATGCATTTGTTGAATGTGTTTTGTGAGTGCATGCATATATTATTGCATGGAAATAATTATACTAATGGATGAAATGTTGCTAACTCATGGAGTTGAGAACATTTCAGGAGATGTTAGACATTGCAATAGGAAAGTTGCAAGTCAAGTAGTCACATGAGCATTGACAACTGAAAATTTTCTATTCACAAAAAGAAGTAATAAACTTACGGATACTAATTATGAACAAGCGTATGCATAGAATGATAATTCATTATATCTAATAAAAAAATTTGTAGTTGTGATTGAATTGTTAGTTATATATTCTAAGAACACTTTATAAGGGTTTTGTACATATTGCAATGAGAGTATGATGTACAACAAATACTGACAATGTTTTGGATAAATGTAAGAATATTCTAAGAGACATTGACTTCCAGTTGCAGTATGTATACCAGAATTGGTGATGGAAGGTAGAAAACTAGATGGATAACAAGCTTCCAATAGATAGAGCTTGGATGTTTTTGAAGAATTTGAATACTACATGTATAAACAAGTTGCATTGAGGACAGTGAAAAAATAAGGAGAGGGGATTTCAATATCCCAAGACCGAGCCCCAGTTGTAATTGGGAATGTAAATATGTTTTGTTAGGCTGGTGGGCCAAGTGATTATAATCTAGGAGGATTATGTGATAATTAGGTCGGAGAGCCTATATGGTAAAGTCCAATGAGCCTATTTTTGTATATGTAAATACTCATATCATTAATATAAATACATTGTTGCATGTAGAACGACCATGATAAAAGAGAATGGGGGACTAAGCTCCACTAGGTAAGGAAAGGGAAGGGGATAAGAAGCTAGGAAAAAGGGATAAGATTGAGGGATTATATCTAAGGGAATATTGTAATATATTTCCCAAAAGACTAATATTTTGGAAATAACTCATGTTATCCGAAGTTCCTTTGGGAAAAGGAACGAAATCCAAGTAGAGAGGAACGAGCTCCAAGAGAGCCATGTGTCAATCTTGGCACATGAAGTTATATGTGGGGAAATCATTTCATTTTGGGGGGTTCTCTTCCATTCTAGTCAGGCTTCACATGCACTCATGCATGAAAGAAAGGAGCTATTACCTCCATTGTTGACCTCTGATCATGGATGCACCTCTAAAACCTACAGACATTTTAAGATATCCCATACTTTTCCCATGAAGCACATCACAATGTACTTTTCTTGAACCCATATCGAGCCTTAAAATTTGGTTGTTGTTGCCAACATAGTTCCTTGACTAAGCATGGATTGTTGTCATATTCTGTGTCCTTACCTATTTTTGGTTGCTTCCTTCACCTAAGATTGTTGCTGGTTTACTAGGAGAGGGAGAGAAGAGGTAGGTTGTTAGGCTAGTGGATTGAAGAAGCAGGTTATCATGCCTTTGAGAAACTCTCTCCAGGTGAGAGAGTTTGCTAGGAAATAAGAAGTGGGTTGTCAGGCCTATGAGAAACTCTCTCTAGGTGAGAGAGGTTGTTGGGGAAGTGATTTTCCTGGAGGGATCTCAACTATAGTTGTAGTGCTATGAGAATTCCTATTCATTCTTTTAATGAAGCCCTAGAAAGGAGGTGGGGTAGTTGAAGGACTGTTGATAAGAGAATGAGCACACTTTCTGGGGCAGGACATGCATGTGGGGAATGAGAGGTTGTAGGTTCTTAGTGTGGGTTGGTTCCTGGGATGAAACCATTGATTGTGCAAATTCTTGTTGTCTCAACCTAGCCTAGGAATCCCTTTACCCAGGTGGAATTAAGTCCCATATCGGGGGTGACCCACTGCTGAGAGTGATGAGCTGTAGTGACCCCAAGGTCGAGCCCCGTCACAGATCATGTTTTATGAAAATAATTTTAAATTTGTTCTATAGGTTGGTGAGCCAAGTGTTGTATAAGTTGTAGGCTTATGTGTTTTGTTAGGCCAGGGAGACTAAGTGTTGAAGGCCAGGAGGCTGTTGATGTACTTGTATGTATGCAGATCAATTAATAAAATATAAACACTACCAATGCAGACCGACCACGATGAATGAGTGATGGGGGACTGAGCGTCCACAAATTGGGAAAGGAACCAGGGGTTGAAAGATGGAAAAAGGGGCTGAGTGATGAGCCTAGGGGCTAATCCTATGGGGGGGGCTTAAGCCTGGGAAATAATATTTTAATATTATTTTAAAAAGAGACATGTGCATTTCTATTTATCCTAAGTTTCAGAAAGGGAACGTGCAAAGGGGATGCACGCTGTGGTACGCATGCAATTCCCAGGGTGACAAGTGTCAACCCTAGTGCATGCAAATAAAATGGAGGAAGTAAGCCGTGAAGGGGATCTTCTCTCCATTCTGACCGGAATCTCTGATCGTATAACCGGTACACCATCTACCAGATTACTCTGATTCATCTCTTAAGCCATTAAGCCTGTGTTTGTTTGAAGAAACCGTGTACACCCATGTCCCGAGCTGTGAGTCTGTGTCTGTTCTAGGCAAACCTGGGAGCGTATTCCTGAACTGGAATCCTTGTTTTAAACTCGAGTGGAAGAATCCTTTGGTTGTTTGGGGAAATGCTGAGCTAGCCTGTGCGTGGAGCCTGTTCCGAAATCATCCCGTAAGATTATTCTGTGACCGCTGAACCATTTTGGGAAGCATTTGTCTGTGTTTCCCATGGATTTTTGTGACCATGTAGTACTGGACTGCATGAGGCTTGTTGGCCTGTGAGTGACTCCTTGTTTAAGGATAAATTCGTGAGTGTGGACACAGACCAATCTCCCCAGATCCACCTGGATCTGGAACAAAACGTGACAGAATACTACTCTTTCCCTAGATCTAGCTATTGAACGA
>JZKD02S1786029.1:323035-383782 GCA_000966675.3 Picea glauca | reverse complement strand
ATTTATAGGAGAGAATAGGTTAGTTGATAGGATAATAATGATCCCAATAAATCTGGAATGCCAGCTTTTGAACAACCATTCGAACACCAACTCATCATTCTAGAAGATTCCTTCTAGAAGAATCGAGAACTCATCCATTTTCCTTCTTTGGAAACATGTTCGCACCCTTACCTTGAGCACAGTGCGACAATTTTGCACCCTGACTGAATGTAGCATGCGAGAAAGTATGATTCCTGCAGGAGAGTATATAGCAGCCTGCGAACAGTCCTTAAAACAAGATTTTTTGGAAATGAATAAGTGAAACCTTTTGCAGGAAGGAGTCCTTAACGAGGAGCTTGATTGACTATTATCATAACATCACCAAGACATTATCACGATGACCAAATTTGTGGATAACACTCCTCCAGGTGAGAGAGTGCGCAAAGGGAGAAGAGAACTCCTGGAAGGAACCCTGTAGCTACCATAGATCCCGGAGAATTCCGGTCCGGTCTGTTCCTGTAACCCAAGGTAACGGAGACTGGCAGCCGAAGGACTGTCTAGGTGATAGAGAAGGTGCACTCTCCTGGGGTGGAACAGGCATGTGGGGAATGAGGGTCTATGGGCAGTGAGCGTGGGAGATTCCCGGGAGAACTTTCTTCCTGGTGATGTGTATGTGTTATCTTCCCTGTAACCTCAGCCTAGCCTAGGATTCCTTACCTTGGGGTGGAGCTCGGTCCCAAATCGGGGGTGACCCACTATTGATTTGATGAACAGTGTAGTCTAAGGCTGAGAGGTTCGTGGAAGGCCTGCACTTGGTTGGTGGATTCTACAGCTGTTAAAAGATAACTATCTGAATTATGTTTTATCCCATTTGGCATGACTATGTTGTATATATTATCATGTTTTCCACTGTGTAAATGAATTGTTGTTGAATGCTATGGTTTGTTAATGGTAACAATAATTGATAAATTTTACTCTGAGAATTAAGTGTGTTTAATTGTGTTTAAATGCATGTGGTTATAATTCTTGTACGAATTATGTAAACATCCATGTATAGAATGGGAATGGAGAGGTTTGGAAACCATGGTAGTGTAAGGGGAGACTACAAATTGGTATCAGAGCCAAGGTTTGGACACTAAGCCTAGATGGTCTAGTTGAGTGGTCTTTGGACTGAGGGTGAGAGGATAAATTGTGTTTGGAGGACCAATTTTGGACCTTGGTATGGCTGGAGTGTATAGGAATTTTAAATTCGGGAGGATCGGGAGTCGTAAGAGCACTGTGAGATTACCCATCAACCGTCCAAGTTGACAGAAGTTGCACAGGGTTTAAGCCTTATGAGTAGAGGAGAAGCCCCGGAACGGCCAAGGGATCATAGCCGTAGGATCCCAAGGTGGACACATGCCAGGAGATTCCGCAGAGTCGGAGATCGGGAATTGGAAGTCTCGTGCACATGACAACGGGAATCGCGATATCCCGATACGCGATTTCCCAATGGGTGCAAAGACATAGTGGGGACCACCAAGGTTAGAGTGGAGGATAGATGTCACCCCACATTGGAGTTCGAAACTTTGTAAGTTTCAGGAACAAGTGCAGCGAGGTTTCGATATCGCGAAATGCGATTTCCCGATTGTCAAAGGAGTGTGGGCCATAGCTGGAGGGCTAGCACGGATGGAGCCCATCGAAAATCAGAAATCGGGGATTCCGCTGTCCATAGTTTTGGCACATTTTGATTCACGAAACCCAGAATCCTGATAAGGGAAAAGGCTGGGGTCACGAGTCAGTGGTCACATGGTGTAGAGCCCATAGTAGGGGCTAACACATAAAGGAATGTGTTGGGAGTCGGAGGATCAGGAGTTCCGAGTATGTGAGCATCGCGACATCACGAACCCCGAAACACCGACGAGAACTTTGAGTACGGTCATAGGGTAGAGGTCACATGGACCTGGGCTTAACCGTGAAGGGTTAAGGCAAAAAGGTGCATCGAAAAATCGAGATTTTGGGAAATCTGATGACATGAAACATGTGTCTCATAAAACCACGAATCCCGATATCGCGATGTAATTATTTAACTCTTAATCATTCTTAGCGGTGATTAGATTAATTCCAAACTTTACTTAAGGATTAAATGTATCGGGAAACATGATGAAAAGATTATATGATTTTATAAAACCGCAAATCCCGATATTGCGACGTGATTAACTTAACCTTTAAACCTTTTAATTCTGAATTGAGTAATTTAAGTTTTCAAATTTAATTGAGGATCAATGCTAATTAATTATCCTTCTAGACGAGGCTTAAAGTTAAACTTTCTTTGAAAGACCTTTAATACGTCATTGTCCAATTTAGTAAGTTTCTATTATATGTGTGAGGTGACCAAGACTATGGAAAACTCATGCAAACCGCATGGTTGAACAAGTCATATAGTATCGGTCATGGGGACCAAGGCCTAGCCAGGAGGGCTAGCGCACAAAGGGGCGCATCGGGTTTTGAGGACTGAAATCTCGATAGGAAGGTAAGGCCACGGTTGCGAACGCATGGTCATATGCGACAAGAGCTAAGCGTAGGAGGGCTCGTGCATGAAGAAAGCTCATCGCAAATCAGGAATCGGGGTTTCAACCACCAGAACATTGTCGGATTCAAAAGCCCAATAAAGGTAACCCCGATAGAAGGAAGTGAAACTTGAAGAGTTTCCTGTGGGAGGAAAAGTTTTCCGATAGGGAAATAGGAGAATTTCAAAGTTCTTCGTGGACTGAGATTTTGAAGTTCTGAAACCCGACAAACACAGAACCCGACAGAGCTCAGAAAACTTGTGAAGTTGAAATGTCTTTCATTTTTGTTTGTAATAGTTGTAAACATTGTGGATTATTCATGAAGTCTAATGGCCTGACAATCTTTGAATTGGATTTCACAGTGCGTGTTCAGAATGCAACAGAGGCCAAAACTCCAGTTAATCAATGCCGAACATGGAGTGGGGAAGAGTGCAAATTATCCCTGAAACGAAAGACGAACGAGAAGGAAAGGATGTTAACCTGGGATTCGAAGGGTCGAACTCCAATGGGCATGGAAAGGAGATGGATAAGGAAGGAAGTATAATGAAAATCCTTGAAGGATTGCAAAGAGAGGCCAATGAGCGTCGATATGATAGCCGAAATCTCATGAAAGTTAAGGATCGACAAGGGAAATTAAACTTGAAATTCTTGCAAAGTCTGGAAATAATAGAGAAGAAACTTGAGAAGGGAAGAGACTCAAGTACGACAGAGAGTCGCAAAGACCATGGGAGAAGAAGAAAATTGAGGAGTAGTAGCCGACATCATAGTCACTCCCAAAAACATTCGGATAGGGAGACACAGAGTAGTTCAAGCCCATCACCTACCAGAAAACATCAAAAATCTGGAAGGGAGGAATTGAAAGGAGAGATGAATAAAATTAAACCTCCAACATTTGATGGGGAGCATAAGAAGGAGGAAGATGCTAAGACATGGTTTCTTGGCATGAAGAAATACTTCCAGCTACAGAATTATTCTGCCCATGCAGAGGGAAGAATTGCAATGTACTAGTTGAAAGGAAAAGCATCCATGTGGTGGGATTAGTTTGTGCAAGTGTAGCACATCAGAGAGAAAGAGGTCACGTGGAAGGAATTTAAGAGATATTTTGAGAAGAAATATATGACTAAAAGATACTATGACAGAAAGATGAAGGAGTTCTTCGAACTCAAGCTAGGAAGCATGACCATTGATGAGTATGAGCGAAGTTTTCTGGAACTATTGAAGTATGTTCCATTCATCAAAGATGAGGCTGTCAAAATTCAGAGGTATCTGAGTGGACTGCCACCTTCTATTGGTGACAAAATTCAATACGATGATCCTAAGACCATGGAAGAAACCATAAGAAGGGTGAAATTCCTATACGAACAACTGAGAGAAAAGTCTACCTTTTGAAAGGCTTGGAATAACCAGAAGAGGTTTAAGAAAGAACAGAGGTAGAAGGGAAGCAAGCCTTCCTTTTTTAGAAACAGTCCTTGGGGATGATCATCTTTTAAAGAGCCCAAGAAAGTTGAAGGGAGTGAACAGATGACAAGGCCTCCACCCATGGAGTGTTGGGGTTGTAAAGGGAATCATCGATACATAGACTGCCCCCATAGGAAAGACAAAGCAAGAAATGTCCATACTGTTCAGCAAGCTGAAACAATGGAGGATATGGGCAGCAGAATGCTGAGGATCTATGCATCCCTGGACAATAAGCAAGAGGAATTTCAATCACACATGATTGAAGTGGAAGGTATGATTAACAACCAACCACTTGTTATTTTAATTGATTCAGGGGCTATCCATAGTTATGTATATCCTAAATTAGTGGAAAGTTTGCATCTAATGAAGAGAAAACATGAGAAGTCTTGGTTAGTGCAGTTAGCCACAGGAACCAAGAGGAAGGTCATTGAATTGATTAAGTCCTGTTCAGTAGACATGAAAGGAATGAGCACTAGGGCTGAATTGAACATTCTGCCTTTAGGCTCATATAATTTCTTAATTGGGATGGACTGGTTGGACCAGCACCATGCCCTTCTGGATTGTCAAAACAAGAGATTTACATGTCTGAACAAAGAGGGAAATCAGGTAACAGTCCAAGGAATTCCCAGAGCGGTGGATGTTAGAGAAATCTTAGCTATGCAACTAAAGAAATGTTACTGGAAAGGCTGTCAATTATTTGCAGCCCAGGTGGAAGAAGCATTCCAAGATATGGCTTCAAATATGGAAGACCATAGGGTGTTCAAAGAGTTTGAGGACATGTTTCAGGAGGTGCCTAGACTACCTCCGAAGAGGGACATCGATTTTTCTATAAATCTGATGCCTGGAGCAGCTCCAGTTTCGAAATCTCCTTATAGGATGAGCACACCAGAGCTGAAAGAGTTGCAATTGCAGCTCAAAGAGATATTAAAGAAAGGCTACATTCATCCTAGTGTGTCACCATGGGGAGCCCTGATTCTATTTGTGAAGAAGAAAGATGGAATGTTGAGGTTGTGCATTGACTTTCGGCAGTTGAATAAAGTCACTGTCAAGAACAAATATCCTCTACCAAGGATTGATGATCTTTTTGATCAGTTAAAGGATGCGAAAGTATTTTCGAAAATAGATCTTCGATCTGGATATCACCAAGTGAGGATAAAAGATGAATACATCAGCAAGACTATGTTTAGAACAAGGTACGGTCACTATGAATTTACAGTAGTGTCGTTTGGATTGTCCAACGCACCTGCTGTCTTCATGTGCTTAATGAATGGAGTGTTCATAAATTATTTGGATCGGTTTGTCATAGTATTCATGGATGATATATTGGTGTATTCCAAGACAGAGGAAGAACATGAACAACACTTGAAAATGGTGTTGCAGGTGTTGAGAGAACACCAGCTGTACGCAAAACTGAGCAAGTGCTAATTTTACCAAAAGCAGATCCATTACTTGGGACACATTATTTCTGAAGAGGGGATAGTTGTAGATCCTGAGAAGGTATAGGCCATTCAAGAGTGGCCAGCACCAAGAAATGTGATAGAAGTTAGATCCTTTATGGGTCTGGCAGGTTATTATAGGAGGTTCATAGCCGGATTTTCAAGGATAGCTCATAATATCACTTCTTTGCAAAGGAAGGAGAAGAAGTTCCAGTGGACTGATGTATGTGAGAGAAGCTTCCAACAATTGAAGAAGTTGCTCACTAGTGCTCCAATCCTAAATATTGTTTATCCAAGTGAGGATTATGTAGTGTGCACAGATGCGTGTAAGGAAGGGCTAGGGGGAGTTCTCAGCCAAGAGGGATCTGTAATTTGCTATGAATCCCGAAAGCTGAAAGATCATGAAAATAATTATGCCACTCATGATTTAGAGCTGGTAGCAGTTGCCCATGCCTTAAGGAAATGGACACATTACCTCATGGGAAATAAATTCGAGTTAAGAACAGACCACAATGGTCTGAAGTATTTATTTGATCAGCCAACCTTAAATGCCAGGCAAATTAGATGGCTGGAATTTATGTGCGAATATGACTTTGATATCAGGCATATCAAAGGGAAAGACAATAAGGTGGCTGATGCACTCAGCAGAAAAGTGCATGAATTACATGCTACAACCATTAGCATGTACAGGACTGAGTTGAAGGACAAAATTCTTGAAGCTGCAAGTGCTGATTTACAGTACAAAAATCTTGTAGCAAAGCTATAGTAGCATGAAAGACCACAGATCGAGAAAGGTTATTCCTTGGGAACTGATGGTCTACTCTTGTATAAAAACATAGCATATGTACCCAATGACCAAAAATTGAAGCTGGCAATTCTAAAAGAAATGCATAATGTGACTTATGTTGGTCATCCTGGATATCAGAAGACTGTGGCAACAGTCAAAAGCCATTAATTTTGGCCAAGTATGAAGAAGGAAATTGTTGAATACATCGCCAGATGTATGGAATGCCAGAAGGTCAAGGCTGAGCATAGACACCCAACAGGGTTGTTGCAGCCTTTACCTATTCCTGAGTGGAAATGGGATGTGGTAACCATGGATTTTATCACAGGATTTCCCAGAACAAGCAACCAGCATGATTCAATCATGGTGGTGGTGGACAAGCTTACTAAAGCTGCCCATTTTATTCCACTGAAAACCACCCACAGAGCAACAGATGTTGTTGATATCTTTTTAAAAGAAGTTGCACGCTTGCATGGAATTCCTAAGACAATTGTGTCTGATAGAGACCCGAAATTCACTTCGAATTTCTGGAAAGGAATGTTCAAAGGATTCAGAACGAATTTGAACTTCAGTACAAAATATCATCCTGAGTCTAATGGACAGACAGAGAGAGTAAACAGAGTAATAGAAGACATGCTGAGAATGTATGTGATGGGTAAACCATCAAGGTGGGAAGACTACCTGCATTTGGTAGAATTTGCTTACAATAATGGGTACCATGCATCACTGAAGATGAGCCCATTCGAAGCACTTTATGGAAGAAAGTGCAAGACTCTAGTGATTTGGGATAATCTAGCTGACAGAGCAGTAATTGGACCGAAACTACTCAAAGAGATGGAATATCAAATCATCAAAATCAAATAGAATTTGAAAGTTGCTTAGGACAGGAAGAAAAGTTACGCTGATAGTAACAGAACCCATAGAGAATTCAAAGTGGGTGACCATGTTTTTCTGAAAGTGAAAACTAACAGGAGTTCCCTGAAATTGGGAAGTTGCGCCAAGTTGGCAGCAAGATTTTGTGGGCCATTTGAGATCCTAGAAAGGATTGGGCCAGTTGCATACATGCTTGCATTACTTGCATCTATGACTGTACATAATGTATTTCATGTTTCACTGCTTAAGAAACATGTACCTGATACTAATCATGTTATCGATTGGACTGTGATCCAGGTGGAACTAGAAGGTGTCCTGCAAGTGCATCCTGTAAGCATATTGGACAGGAAAAGCAAACAGCTCCGGAATCGAGCTATAGAGCTGGTAAAGGTCCAGTGGACCTGGTACGGTCCTAAGGATGCGACATGGGAGCATGAAGAAGTAATGCAGGCAGATTACCCACATCTTTTTGAAAATTTTGAAAGACTTGCAGAGACAGTGTGAGTTGCACTGAGGACAGTGCAAAAATAAGGGGAGGGGGATTGTAGTGACCCCAAGGCCGAGCCCCGTCACAGATCATGTTTTATGCAAAGAATTGTAAATGTGTTCTATAGGCTAGTGAGCCAAGTGTTGTATAAGTTGTAGGCTTATGTGTTTTGTTAGGCCAGGGAGCCTAAGTGTTGAAGGCCAGGAGCCTGTTGATGTACTTGTATGTATGCAGATCAATTAATAAAATATAAACACCGCCAGTGCAGACCGACCACGATGAATGAGTGATGGGGGACTGAGCGTCCATAGAGTGGGAAAGGAACCAAGGGCTGAAAGATGGAAAAAGGGGTTGAGTGATGAGCCTAGGGGATAATCCTAGGGGGGGCTTAAGCCTGGGAAATAATATTTTAATATTATTTTAAAAAGAGACATGTGCATTTCTGTTTATCCTAAGTTTTGGAAAGGGAACGTGCAAAGGGGATGCACCCTGTGGTACGCATGCAGTTCCCAGGGTGAAAAGTGTCAACCCTGGTGTATGCAAATAAAATGGAGGAAGTAAGTTGTGAGGGGGATCTTCTCTCCATTCTGACCGGAACCTTTCAGCGTAGAATTGGTACGCCATCTACCATATTACTCTGATTCATCTTTGAAGCCGTTAAGCCTGTGTTTGTTTGAAGAAACTGTGTACACCCATGTCCCGAGCTGTGAGTCTGTGTCTGTTCTAGGCAAACCCGGGAGCGTATTCCTGAACCAAAATCCCTGTGTTGAACTCGAGTGGAAGAATCCTTTGGTTGTTTGGGGAAATGTTGAGCTAGCCTGTGCGTAGAGCCTGTTCCGAAATCATCCCATAAGATTATTCTGTGACCGCTGAACTGTTTTGGGAAGAATTTGTTTGTGTTTCCCATGGATTGTTGTGACCACGCAGTACTATACTGGGTAAGGCTTGTTGGCCTGTGAGCGACTCCTCTAGGTGAGAGAGTTCGTAGAGGGAGAAGAGAATTCCTGGAAGGAACCCTGTAGCTTCCATAGATCCTGGAGAATTCTGGTCCGGTCTATTCCTGTAACCCAAGGTAAGGGAGACTGACATCTGAAGGACTATCTAGGTGACAGAGAAGGTGCACTCTCCTGGGGTGGAACAGGCATGTGGGGAATGAGGGTCTGTGGGCAGTGAGCATGGGAGATTCCTGGGAGAGCTTTCTTCCTGGTGATGTGTATGTGTTATCTTCCCTGTAACCTCAGCCTAGCCTAGGATTCCTTTCTTTGGGGTGGAGCTCGGTCCCAGCTCAGGGGTGACCCACTGTTGAGTTGATGAACAGTGTGGTCTAAGGCTGGGAGGTTCGTGGAAGGCCTACACTTGGTTGGTGGATTCTACAGCTGTTAAAATATAAGTATACGAATTATGTTTTATCCCATTTGGCATGACTGTGTTGTATATATTATCATGTTTTCCACTATGTAAATGAATTGTTGTTGAATGCTATGGTTTGTTAATGGTAACAGTAACTGATAAATTGTAGTCTGAGAATTAAGTGTGTTTATATGCATGTGGTTATAATTCCTGTACTAATTATGTAAACATACATGTATAGAATGGGAACGGAGAGGGTTGGAAACCTCGATAGTGTAAGGGGACACTACATGAATAGTGTGGCCTAAGGCTGGGAGGTTTGTGGAAGGTCTGCATGTAGTTGATGGTCATCTATAAAAATATAAGTACCATTTATATGCTCATTTACATGTTGTGCATTTGTACATATTTTATATTGAGTGTTTCTTGTATATGTTGTATGTGTAGGATTATTGTTATTGCGCATGAATTAATGTATTCATAGAATGTAATTTTATGTTAATTTTTATATGTATGATGTTTTGTAAGAGTTTTGTGGGGCATAGCCCAACATGTCTATGGCTGGGTATGTTACAATAACTCAAAAATCAAAGGTTCCCATCTAGTGACCCAAACATCTATACATACAGGAATATCCAAAAAGGTGTCATTCGTATAGTAGCTCCCCACCTAGAGTCGTTTCCTTACAATGAAATAGATAGATGGTTTTTCTAATATCTACAAAAAGAGACATGACTAATATTAAATGATTTAGGTATCCAGATCATATCACTGAAATAAGAAGATATATGAGCTAGATATCGAACCCTAGAACCTACGGTATCCCTAGATGAGTCATTCCTAGACCAATTTGGGGTTGAACATGAAGACTTTGGGACCCTAATGGTGTCGGAGTTACTTCACACACACCTAGGATTTCTTTTTCCTAAGGTATTTCCTTGTTTATTAGTCATTATCCAATCTCCTATATTTTAGGAAGAATATTCCTCTAGAGAGAATATTCTCTTCAATTTTCACTTGAGTTTGACTAGCTGAGTGGAGTCTAGATGCTGCATTGATTTTGTCACCATGCAACATTGGGATCATCACTAGATAATGTGCATTATCCTTGGTATCATCACCATACTAGTGCATTACCCATGATTCCCTAATCTCCTCCTCACTTCACGCTGTTTTAGTCAGTTACTAAAGACTGGTAGACTAGTTAACTCAGATTGGTGGCAATTCACTCTCGTAACTATTGGTGTGTGTATAGATCACTATAGACCGCCACTATGACACATTGGCTTCTGTTCCAGTGTGCATTGGTTGAGTTATATAGAGTATATCATGTGTAAATTATTCATTATTCATTACGGTTAATGAGAATTCTTCCATTCCTTCTCTCTTTCTTCTTCTTTCTCAATTTATCTCTGCAAATGTGTTTGTTATTTTCTAGCTAGATATATTATGTGCACATTCAACACATTTACATGGTATTATATCAGATAGAATTATAAGAAAAATATACACCAAATTATTTTTTTCACGTACCAAAGATTGAAGACAATGGAAAATGGAATTCCCAAAAGAATTCATTCTTACATCTTACAATTACTTTGCATGGAAGGAGATAATAATCATTCATCTCTGAAACATAGGATTGTACAGTTTAATATTGAATACAAAGAGAGAACCGACATCATCCATAGAAAAATACAAGTATCTAAATCAAATGGATGAATCATTCAGAACAATTTGCAGTCTCATCTCTCTCGATCTCCTTTTTCACATATCTTCCTGTAAAACCCCCAATGAAGCATGGAACACCTTGGAAGGGATATTTGGAAAACAAGATGAGATGAGGGGAAACATTCTCAAGGTGGAGTTTCTCACATTAGATCCAAAAATCTTCAACAATCTCCAAGATTTATTTACAAAATATAAGGATTTATTGTCGCAACTCAAAGCTTGTGGGGTTGATAAATCTAAGGAGGAGAAAAAAATGTTATCACAATTCTCTCCAAACTTTGTCCTGAATTATCCATATTTGTATCCACATTCCATTCAGTCAAATTTTCCCCTGGAGCCACCTGGAATATTCCTTCTCTTGAGGAATTTATCGAATCCCTAACACAAGAGAAAACCAAGATCATCAACATGGGAAAAATCAAAGGCCCAAAGGAGCATGCATTTACTGTGAAATATGGAAGCCATCATTATCAGAAATATAAAGATAAATACAAAAGGAAATCTCATGCAAATCCATAGAAGGAAAGGTATTCAAAACCCTTCACCACTTCCTCCGGATCCAAAGGTGGAAAGGGAAGAAAAGGGGAGAAATGCACATACTTCCATAAAGGATTCCATGTAGAATATGCATGCATGAAAAAAAAAAATATCTAATGACTCAAATAATTCAAAAAAAATACCTTGGAGATTTCATCCCCGAGGGTGCCAAGAATAATAAGCCAGAAGATCAAAATTCAAAGAAAGACAATTCTAGCCATGCCTTGATTTCCATCGACTCCTCTCTCGATGCTTGGATCGTAGATTCATGAGAATCACATCACATGTATTCCACAAAAGAAGTATATTATTCATTGGATGCATGAAAAGGTTCTCCTATTCTGATTGGGGACAACTCTCCAGTCGAGGTCACCGACAAAGGAAGGATTGAACTCACCAATGGAATCTTCGAGAATGTGTTGCACACTCCCAATTTTTTTTTCAATATTCTCTCTTTGTATTAGATGAAAAATTATGGCACCGGAAAGAAATTCTTATTCACAACTAATGTAGTGGAAATCTATGACATGCAAACCAATTCCAGGTTTTCTACCAATGAGGTAAATCATCAATCTAGGTTGTATACATTTTCTGAATTTATTGAACTAGATTCTTCTTTATTTCTTACCCATGCTTATGAAAGTAGTAGGATATGGAACGAAAGGTTTAGGCATTCAAATTTCATATATATGAAACAACTTAGAAAGAAACTATTGGTTGATGGTCTACCAAACATCCATTTCTCCAAATGAATCTATGAGGGATTTGTTCTTAGAAAACACCCTCAAGAGAAATTTGACAAAGGAAATACTCAGAGAGATTATTGTCCTTTAGATCTAATCCATACTGACCTCATGGGTTCTTTTCTACATCCATCAATCAAAAAAGCGAGGTTTTTTCTCATTTTTGTTGATGATTTCTCACGTTTCACATGGATTGTAAATTCCCCATCCATCCATGCCAAACCAAGCTATGCCAGAGAATGCTTATGTTATCTCACTGCGGAACATACTGTAACATACCTAGTATACAACTGAGCTATGCCACATAAATTTTTTGAACTACATGCAATTAAAATATATACACACAAAACTCTTGCGGAAACATATATATATATATAATGTTGACTTACAAATACATCTATAAATACATAGATGCACATTTAAATAACAGTAAACATATACATGCAGCATATATAGGAAATACCCATAAACAGAAACACAATTATAAACATACAGATGATAACCCATAAAAATAAACACGTAAATAACAATGCAGCATGTAAATTTATCACACAATTCACACTTATCTTGGTAAGAATGTCACCAGCTACATCCATACCTTCCACGAACCTCCCAACCTTAGACCACACTCCTCATCACTCTCAACAGTGAGTCACCCCCGAGCTAGGACTAAACTTCACCCGAGTAAAGGGATTCCTAACCAGGATAAAGGCTCACAAACAAAAGAAAAGAATCTATCTCAGGTGCCAACTCAAACTAACAAACTACAGTCTCTCATTCCCCACATGCCTATCCCACCCAGGAACTATGCCCCTTCTCTGCTCAATAGTCCTTCGACTTCTCCGCTTCCTTTTCGGGGTTCACCAACATGTCGGACAACAAATCTCAGAGCACTATAGATATAGTTTAGCACCTTCAAGAAATCAATTCCCAGAAATTGTCTCACCCACAGAATTGCTCATAGGCTTGAAAACCCACCTCTCTAATATCCCACGGGCCTAACAACCCACTTCTTCAATCCAGCTCCCAAGTTGACCAAATACACCAACATATAATGGTTATAGATATAGGTTTAGGTACAGTCATGAATATACGAAGGATATCTCAATGGTGTGTGAATTCTCATGGTTGATTGACTATATGACTAAATGATGGTTGAATGATGGGAGAGTGTGTCTAAAAATGAACTAAGTCCCCACAACATGTATGCATGTCCCGAACTTGACACTTGTTATGTTGGGAGCTACTTTGGTCCACTTGTCCCCAACTTTATAACTTAGGATAAAATAATTATCCATACTTTATGTCTTAATAAATACTAACATAATATTCATTTTTGGCTTAAGCTCCCTACCTTAGCCCTTTTCCTTAACTTTTGGCTCTCCCTTTCCCTAACTAGTGGAGTTTAGTCCCCCACTCTTTTATCATGGTCGGTCTACGTGCAATGATGTATTTTATATTAATTATGAGATATATACAAAAGTAGGCACATTGTCCTTTAACATCTAGGCTCTCTAGCCTAATCAAAACATAAGAATCCTAGATTATAATAATTGGCTCACTAGCCTATAAAACGCAACATATACACAAAAAATCCCTAGCCTCGAAATCATGTGCACTTAAGTTATTGTGCGCGGTATCCAAAAATGTGCACACTTCAACATTTTACTACGCAGTACATGTGCGCACTATGCCATGAAAGGTGCGTACAAAAATGATATCAAACAACTCACCAGCTTAAGTGCAATTTCATTTACATTTACAATTGGGTTCGGCCTAGGGATATTACAATCCCCTCCCCTTATTTATGCACTGTCCTCAGTGCATCATGTACACATTTACAAAAAAAAGTTCAAAAATCCTCAAAAAGATTCGGTTATTTTTCTCGCATTTCATCCTCATGCTCCCAAGTAGCATCCTCAGGACCGTACAAGGTCCATTGGACCTTTACAAGCCCTATGGATCGATTCCAGAGCTGTTTGATTTTTTGGTCCAAAATGCGTACTCGATGCACTTGAAAAGCACCTTCTTTCCCCACCTAAATCACATTCCAATCAATAACATGATTAGCATCAGGTATATATTTTTTGAGCAAAGATACATGGAATACATTATTGATACCAACTTATCAATCCTGATCCAGATTATTTTCAGCACGAAATGTGAGCTGAGATATAATAAATAAATGCATAAAGATATTGCAGATATTAAACAAGATAACATAAATGTATCAGAGATGCAACCATAAACACATATATATAGTAATACACAATTTCTATTAATTAAAGAAATGTACAGACACTGTACAAATACAGAGTGAAAGACTCGCTAGAATGGTGGCAGCTTATCTCTGAGAAGAGATGTGACGGCTACTTGCATTGGCAAGAAGATGGTTACAATGATGCTCTGAAGGCCTTTTTACAATAAACAAGAGTGCCAAAAACCATAGACATCCAAAAACCTAACCCTAGGAGATGAAGCACCAAAAGTCATGTGGGCCCCGTTTGGGTAAGTTAGTACATCAACTTCCTGGGGTCGTAACTTTTGCTTACGATCTCCGTTTTAGGTGTCTGATAGACTGTTGGAAAGGTATCAACGAGGACATTAATTTTGGGGTATGAATCATGCCTTTAGCTATCATTGAATATATCAATCCCTAAAAAAATTCATTTAGGCCCTCAAAATGGCCCCAGAAGTTAAAACTGCTAAAAATAGTAAATTGCCAAAATTTCCAAAAAAATGTTTTGAGCCAATCGAAAAAGGTGGGTGGCCACCAATATCCAATTGGATAAATCCTCCCTCATTAGGAAGCAATAGCCTCCATTGCATTTATTTCCCAGGGGAGAGGGAAATACATTTGTTGGATATGCAACTTGGTGAGTTTCTTGTATTGTTGGAGACATCGCGCTACTTAGTTTGTGGAAGTCTATCATGAACCTGTTGAAGCTGAGGTTGTTCAACAAGTCGAGATACATAAGAGGAATGTGTGCAAAAGGTCTCCTTGTTCTTTGTTGCAACATTGTTGACCTGCTTCTGTTGGATGGAAGGTGCAGGGGGCGAGGCTGTAGTGGTTGCAGTGTCCTTTTGTTCCCCTTTTGAATAGATTATGAAGAAGCTAAATTTTGTAGTATGAGATACTACCTTGCGAATTTTTTTGGTGGAACAATAGTTGGAACTACCTCTGGTATTCTGTAGAGATGACCCCCCAAAGTAACAATGCCACTACAGGGTCGAGACTCATAAACAACATGGCGTCTCCACATATATGGTTGGCCCAAGAGAACATCATAGACATCCAGTGGGGAAACATCACATAATACCTCATCCTTGAAGGGTTGGATGTCATATGATAATCGACATTGTTGGCTGACACGGAGATCTCATCCTTGGCGAAGCCACCCGATGTTGTATGGTTCAGGTGTGGTGTTGTCGACATTCCCAATTATTTGATGACCTATGCTGAGATGAGGTTATTCTGGCTTCTGCTATCAACAATAAAATGTAGTGGGGTCCCCTTCACCTACATCTGTGAATGAAAAAGGCACTCCCCCTCTTCAGGATCTGTTGGTTCTTCTGGTTGAATTGTTGTGGTCACGACAATAGCAATGGGGTCTGTGTCAATGATTTATCCTTTACCGTTATTTTTAGAATCAGATTCTGAATCAGGGTTTGGCTCTTTGTCTTTGATATTGGCCACCAATGACTATTTTGAGTGATAATCATCGGTGTTGTGCCAGGGGCTTTTGTGGAACTCGCAGCATTTTCCAATGTCCTTCTTTGTCTTCCTGTGACCCTTCTTTTCCTGTGTCTTGGACTGGTTTTCATGAGACTGTTTGTTAGGGCCGTCTTTGTCATACTTTCGTTGTTGCAGATTTGCAGACACGAATTCCCGTTTGTTTTGGTGCTTAATTTTCTGCTCAATTTTAACAACATATTGATAAGCAACACCGAGTGATGAGATATCCAGAAAATCCATTTCAGTATGGATGTATCTGTGTAGAGCCCCATGGTATTTCAAAACCAAATGTCGCTCGGAGTCTTTGATACCCAACTTGGTGTGCAAGGTATAGAACGTATTGGTGAACTCTAGAACTGCTTGGCCCCTCTCTTGCCACAGTGTGGTCCATCTCATGTATTGGTCCTCATAGTTGCCAATAGGGTAATAATGTTCCTTTACCGCATCCACAAAAAAATCCCAAGTGGGATCGGCCCCATATATTCCCGACTCCTATGTGGAAATTTTATCCCAGTAAGTTTCCCACCAATGTTTGACATGAGGGAGAGCTTTAAGGAGTGCGAAGGTTATCTTTTCTTTGTCAAAAAGTTTGTGAACAGAGAAATAACCCTCTAGTAGAGTTAACAATTTTTCTAGGGCTTCTACATCTATCTGTCCTTCAAATATAGGAATATCAAAATTAACTTGTACCTTGAAAGGCAAGGTGCCTCCAAAGTGGCTGGTTGATGAAGATGTGCCTAATGCTGTCAGCAAGCATTTAAGGATGTGCACAAAATTCTCTATAATTTCTTCCCTCTGTCACATGAGAGCTTGCTCAAGAAACATATTGATAAGATCATCTGCTTCGTCTTTTTTCTTTTCTTCTACCAATGAGGGTTTCTTGGGTGTGTGAGAGTGATTGTATTCAAGAGAGACAATATTGAGACCCAAATTTCTATACTCGGACCTCATCGGGGACATGCACTGAAAAAATGATCAAGAGCAGCCTGCTCTGATACCACTGATATGGATTATTTTGGGCATGAAATGCGAGCGAAGATATAATAAAGAAATGCACAGAGATATCATAGATATTAAATAAGATAACATAAATGTATTAGAGATGCAACCATAAGCATATATATATAGTAATACATGATTTCTATTAATGAAATAAATGTACAGAGACTGTAAAAATACAGAGTGAAAGACTCGCTAGAATGGTAGCAGCTTATCTCTGAGAAGAGATGTGACGGCTACTCGCATTCACAAGAAGATGGTTACAATGAGGCTTTGAAAGAATTTTTACAATAAATAAGAGTTTAAAAAACCCTATACATCCAAAAACCTAACCCTAGGATATGAAGCGCCAAAATTCATGTAGGCCCCATTTGGGTAAGTTAGTACATCAACTTCCCAGGGTCGTAACTTTTTCATACAATATTTGTTTTAGGCATGTGATAGCCCGTTGGAAAGGTATCATTGAGGAGATTCATTTTGAGGGCTCAATCATGCCTTTGTATATAATCGAGGATCTTTATCATGAGAAAACTTCATTTAGGCCCTTAAAATGGCCCCGAAAGTTAAAAACTGCTAAAAATAGTAAATTGCCAAAATTGTCAGAAAATTATTTTGAGCCAGTCAGACAAGGTGGGTGGCCACCAAAATCCACCTAGATCAATTATGAACATACATAGATGTAGGAAATTCAATCATATAAGATATTGGACCAATCCTCTCAAGGATTTCAAATGGCCCACAATACCGAGCTACCACCTTTGAACAATTTCCCAACTTCTGGAAACTTCTGTTGGCCTTCACTTTCAAGAATACATGGTCACCCACTTTGAATTCGCTATGAGTTCTTCCCTTATCAGCATAGATTTTCTTCCTATCTTGGGAAGCCCTTAAATTTTATTTATTTTTATCATTTTCTCCTCCATTTCCCTGAGTAAATCTGGCCCAACCACTACTTTATCTGTTGGGTTATCCCAACTTACCGATGTGCTGCACTTTCTACCATAAAGTTCTTCAAATGGGCTCATGTTTAGAGATGATTGGTACCCATTGTTATAAGAAAACTATACCAAGTGCAGGTAGTATTCCCATTTTGATGGTTTATCCATCACATACATCCTCAACATATCTTCAATCACTTGATTCACCCTCTCTGTTTGTCCATCTGATTCTGGATGATAAGATGTATTGAAATTTAAATTTGTTCCAAATCCATTAAATAACCCCTTCCAAAATTTTAAGGTTAATTTTGGATCTCTATCAAACACAATTGTATTGGGTATGCCATGTAATCTAGCAATTTCCTTGATATAAAAATCAACAATGTTCGTTGCCTTGTGAGTGAGCTTAACTGGAATCAAATGGGTAACTTTAGTAAGCTTATCCACCACTACCATGATAGAATCATGTTGCTTGTTTTTTCTAGGAAGTTTGGTGATGAAATCCATTGTTACAGCTTCCCATTTCCACTGAGGAATGGCTAATGGTTGTAAAAAATCATCTGGGTGTCTATGCTCAGCCTTTACCTTTTGACATTCCAAACATCTCACAATAAAATCAACAACCTCTTTCTTCATGCCTGGCCAATAATATTGTCTTTTGACAACTGCAATAGTTTTTTGATATCTTGGGTGCCCAGCATAAGGTACACTATGCATTTCTCCCAATATTAGATTTTTCAATTCATTAGAATTTGGTACATAAATTCTTCCCCTGTACATGAGAATTTCATTATTATCTAGCTTGTATTCCTCAATTTTCTGCTGCAAAATACCTTGCTATAATTTTTCCACTAAATCCTTGTATTTCAAATCTGATTTGGTGGCCTCTATAATTTTGTCTTTCAAATCTGATTGGTACATGCTAATGGTTGTAGCATGCAATTCATGCACTCTTTTGTTGAGTGAATCAGCCACTTTGTTCTCTTTCCCCTTGATATAATTTATATCAAATTCATATTCACATAGAAATTCTAACCATCTACATTGCCTAGAATTTAGAGTTGGTTGATCAAATAAATATTTCAGACCATTATGATACGTTCTTAGCTCAAACATTTTTCCCATGAGGTATTGTATCCATTTCCTCAAGGCATGCACTATGGATTCCAACTCCAAATCATGAGTGGCATAGTTTCTTTCATGCTCCTTCAACTTACTTGATTCATAACATATAACAAACCCATTTTGAGTGAGGGATCCACCAATTCATTCTTTACATGCATCTGTGCATACAATGAATTCTTCATTTGGGTTTGCAATCCTTAGTGTTGGAGAACTTCTTAATAATTGTTTCAAGTGTTGGAAACTCTATTCACAATCCAATGTCCACTGAAACTTCACACCTTTTCTTTGCAAGGAAGTGATTGGGTGTGCAATATTTGAGAATCATTCAATGAATCTCCTACAGTAGCCTGTAAGGCCCATGAATGATCTCACCTTTGTCATATTCTTTGGAACTGGCCATTCTCTAATGGCTTCTATCTCCTCAAGATCCACTGTTATCACATCCTTTGAAATGATATGTCCCAAATAGTTAATTTGATTCTGATAAAATGAGCACTTGCTCAATTTTGCATACAACTAATGCTCCCTTAATACTTGCAACACCATCCTCAAATGGTGCTCATGCTCTTATTATGACTTGGAATATATAAGAATGTCATCAAAAAAGACAATGACAAACTTGTCTAAATATTCTTGGAAAACACCATTCATTAAGCACATGAAAATAGTTGGTGCATTTGACAACCCAAATGGCACCACTGTGAACTCATAATGATCATATCTTGTCTTGAAGGTGGTATTGCTGATATCTTCCTCTTTAATCCTTACTTGATGGTATCATGACCTAAGATCTATCTTTGAAAATATCTTTGCATCCTTCAATTGATCAAAGAGATCATCAATCCTTGGTAAAGGATATTTATTCTTTACAATCACTTTATTCAACTGTCTGAAGTCAATGCATAATCTTAATGTCCCATCTTTATTCTTCAAGAAAAATATTGGGGCACCCCAAGGTGACACACTTGGGCATATATACCCCTTCTTCAGAAGTTCTTCAAGTTGCATTTGCAACTCCTTCAACTCTGGGGTGCTCATTCTGTAAGGAGTCTTTGACACTAGAGCTGCTCCAGGCATTAAATTTATAGAGAAATCAATATCTCTCTTGGGGGTAGTCATGGTACCTCCTTGAACACATCTTCAAATTCTTCCAGGATTGCATAAACCTCCACATTTGGCACCTTATCTTTAGATTTCTCTTCCATATGATCTACAAATATATGACACCCTTTTTTGTAACATTTCTTTAGCTACAACGCTGAAATTTCTCTGATGGTTACTACCCTGGGAATTTCTTGCACTTTCCTTAGGCTCCCTTCCTCTTCCAAGCAAGTAAATGCCTTGTTATGATAGTCTAAGCAGGGATGATTTTAGGGGCTAAATTTTTCTCATGGGCTAATTTTCCATGGTTTTTCCAAAAACGAGATTTTCTATTTTAAAAATGATTCTCCCAAATTCTATAGGATAAAATTATTTTACCTTAAAAATCGCCAAAAATTTATAAAAAACTATATAAAATCCTTAAAAATTTGAATATTTTTACAAAAATATCGCCAATCATTTATAGTTTGCATATGAAGGCCGATTAGTAACATTCGCAAAGGTTTCTACATTTTAAAATAAATTTCCATCCTTAAAATCATCCCTGAGTCTAAGATGGTAAGATGTTGGTCCAACCAATCCATCCCAATTAGACAATCATAGGAACCTAAAGGGAAGGTGTTCAACTCTGCCTTGGTGTTCAGTCCATTCATTTCCATAACACATGACTTAACCATCTCATTAACTTTTATTTTGGCTCCTGTAGCCAACTGCACCAACCAAGATTTTCCATGCTTGCTTCTTGGCAATTGTAAACTTTCCACCATCTTAGAATCTATATAACTATGAATAGCTCCTGAATCAATTAAAATAGCAATGGCTTGGTTGTTGATCATACCTTCCACTTCAATCATATGTGACTAATACTCTTCTTTCTTGTTGTCTAGGGTTGCATAGATCCTTGGGACATTTCTACCCATGTCCTCCACTGTTTCGACTTGTTGTACATTGTGAACAAATCTCCCTTTTTCACCTCTGTGAGGAAAATATCTGAACATATGATCACATTTACAACCCCAACATTGAATAGGTGGCATCCTTGGCCTTTGACCCCCTGTTTCAATCACTGTAGGCTCTCTAGGAGTTTGTTGTCCCTGTGGATTATTTATGAAGAATGGTGGCTTAGACCCCTTCTTCCTTTGATCCATCTTGAATTTTGTTTTGTCTTCCTGAGCTTTTTGGAAAGTTGTCATTTCTTTCTACTGATCATATAGGAATTTAGCTCACCTGATGGTATCCTCCAATGTCTTTGGATGATCATACTGTATTTTTTCATTGATAAATGATGGCAATCCACTCAAATACCTTTGAATATTGACTTTCTCGTCCTTTATGAAAGAGAAATACTTTAGAAGTTCTAAAAACCTTCTCTCATATTCATCTATTGTCATACTTCGAAGCTTGAGTTAAAAGAACTCTTTCATTTTCTTGTCGTAGTATCTCTTAATCAAGTATTTCTTCTCAAAATACTTCTTGAATTCCCTCCAAATAACACTTTTCTCTTTAATGTGTTGCACCTACATAAGCTGATCCCACCACATGGATGCCTTTCCCTTGAGTTGATATATGGAAATTCTACCTTCTGCATGAGAGAATAATTATGCAATTGGAAATACTTTCTCATGCCCAACAACCATGTCTTCGCATCTTCATCCTTCTTGTGTTGACCATCAAATGTAGGAGGTTTGATTTTGTTCATTTCTCCTCGCAGTTCATCCACCCGATAAATCTTGTGCTTCCTAATTGGGGATGGACTTGAGCTGTTGTGTGCTCTCTTATTGGAATGCCTCAGGGAGTGGTGGTGATGTCTGCTCACACTTTTTTCTCTTCTTTTCTCATCATAAGGTCTGTGACTTCCTGATTTGCTCGAGCCACTCTCCGTATCCAATTTATTTTCTATTTTGTTCAAGCTATGCAATAGCTTCATGTTGAAGTCATCCTGCTACTCCTTGGATCTCATAAGCCTTTTATTCATGATTGGTTGGAAAAGCCACAGTTTGGTCAATAGAGTATCGACGTTTCAGATCCAAATCAGGATCCATCTTCAGGATCCTGATTTGGATCCGAAACGTCGACACTCTATTGACCAAACTGTGGCTTTTCCGACCAATCATGAAAATTCTAACCACAAAAATATTTTTAAGCCTTTTATTATCAACTTTATGGCTTTGGACATCCTTCTATAAATTTTTAATGGTCTCTTCCATATTCATGTTTTCATTCCTTTCATCTCCATGTCCATTGGAGTTTGTTCCTTCAATGTCCAAATGGACATCCATCCCTCTAATCTCATCCTCTTGATTGTAAGTCCCCTGTGCCTCCTCCATTTCTATTGACTCTATGTTGATCCTGATTTGATCCAGTTGTTGTTAACTCTTCAAAATGTGTAGCCAACAAAACTTTGTCAGGCTACCTGTTTCAACAATTTCATGAAAAATATGAACCATTTGGTTCAATAATATATATCATAATTATTTCTTCTGATCTCCTAGAAATTTGAATGCCCAGATCAATTTTATGGGTGGATATTTAGATTCTGTTGTCCAATACCTTTCCAATGCCTTCTCCCATGCTCAATTATGAGTCTCGAGCAGAAAGTTATGGTTATTTGAAATTTGCCCATTAACTTTTCTATTCATTTTTCAACTTGGCGCTACTCTGCACTGTAATTATGCATTTTTGCACCTACCCCATTGGATTTTTCGTAGGATCTCAATTGGGTTTCTTCACATACATATTATGGAAAAATTATCCAAGTTTCAACTCTTTCTAGGCTCTGGGCTACTAGTTTCATCCTGTTGAAGTTCTAGGCCAGAATACTATATTGTAGCTACTATGCTACAGGTACCTTATTTTCAATATTAAACACTTTTAACATGCCCATACATTTAATTTAGCTCTTGGAATTTCTTCTATGGTTCAATATATTTCCATTGACTTCTCCTGCACCTCAAAATGATTTTGGAGAAAAAAGTTATGGCTCTTTGAAGATAGATGGGTCTTAAAATTTACCCTCCATTGTTTATGTTGTAACTTTCTCATAAAAGCTCCATTTGACAAATAGTTTACACCATTAGAAAGATCTATCTGATCTCTTTCATTTGAGATGCAAAGATAAGTGTACCCTTGGTACACCTCTATCTTGTGGTTTTTGAGTTGCTAAAAATGCTCTTAAGTCCCCCAAAAATGCACTACAAAAAGATGATGTTCAAATGATAAAAAAACACCGTAGAAAATCACTGGTTTTCTATTGTTATTCATCCTCCAAATTACTTCGCGCGCACAATTTTCAACCTGTAACCCAAATTTACCATGCACAACAACAACATAAGGTAATTCATTCTTCTCAAACTTTAAAACCAATGTGTATCACTTCTCTTTCATGCCAATAACTTGCACAAACTACTTTTATGTCACGCGCCAATATCCACCGTGCGCAGTTTTGGTTCTTACACTATTACCTGTTGCGTGCAGTTTTTGTATCACGCTCTGATATTCCATGTACATTTTAATCTATGTGTTTCACCATGCCATATTTTAGTACATCCCCATGGCACACCAAAACTTTGCACGCACCATTAACTAAATTGTCACGCGCCAACATATACCCACATTGCGCGGACACCAAACAAACTCCTCTGCGCTCTGCCAATACTGTGCACACCATGCGCACCATTATTATGTTTGTGCACACTGTGCACACCTTAATATGTGTATGTATACTGCACAATTCTAAATTTAGCATGTGAAATCGCACACAAACATTTTTCCACGCGACGCAAAAATTTAGCGCATGCACTAACATGACAACATTTCTCCGCGTGGCACCAAAATTTAGCATGCGCACCAGCATGCTAATATATTTCCGCGTAGTGCCAAATTTTACCTATCACAAGATTTTCACTGTGCTAGATTCTTTTTTAGTGTGCCCACCTACACACATTCATCTTTCTGCGCATCAATTCCTCCTGAATTCCTTTGCAGAAATTGGGGATTTTTCTTAACTTTTCCCCAATTTACCATAGACATTATGCAACTATGAAATTCGTTCAATTTCACCCCGATAACACCGGTTCAACCTCTACAACAAAAAATCATTGTTTTTTGACATTTCTGGAACAAATTTACCCAAATTAATTTAGGAATTGAGAATTTTAATTACTAATTTCACTCCATCTATCATGGATTCACTGTGACTTCAAATTCGACCAATTCCAGGTCCTAATTTTCTAGAAAAGATATTAAACCATTAATATCTCACCACTTGGCTGAATTTCTCAATTTTCACATGAATTTACCAACTGAAATTGGGTCTTTTCCCAATTCCACGTCGTTTCTTCTAAAATTTACCATTGATGCTCTGGGACTTGAAATTTGGCCACCTCGAAATAAATCCTCTATGTAATTTCACCTCAACTCAACTCATTTGTCCCATTCAGGCTCAATGTTGAAAATTGAAGCTCTGATACCATATTGTAACATCCATGGCCATCCATTCCAGACCACGCTACGCCAGATAACGCTTATGTTCTCTCACTGTGGAACATACTGTAACATACCTAGTATCCAACTGAGCTATGCCACATAAATTTTTTGAACTGCATGCAATTAAAATATATACACACAAAAATCTTCCAGAAACATATATATATATATATATATAATGTAGACATACAAATACATCTGTAAATACATAGATTCACACTGAAATAACAATAAACATATACATGCATCATATATAGGAAATACCCATAAACATAAACATAGTTATAACCACACAGATGATAACCCATAAAAATAAACACGTAAATAACAATGTAGCATGTAAATTTATCACACAATTGGCACTTATCTTGGTAAGAATGTCACCAATTATGTGTAGACATTCCATGAACCTCCTAGCCTTAGACCATAGTTTTCATCACTCTCAACAATGAGTCACCCTCAATTTGGGACTAAACTCCACCCAAGTAAAGGGATTGCTAACTAGGCTAAAGGTTCACAAACAACAAGAAAGACTCCATCTCAAGTGCCAACTCAAACTAACAAACTACAGTCCCTCATTCCCCACATGCGTGTCCCACCCATGAAGTGTGCTCCTTCTCTGCTCAATAGTACTTCAGCTGCCCCACTTCCTTTTCAGGCTTCAGTAACAGGCCAGAAAGGAAGTCTCCGATCATTGTAGCTTCAGTTTAGCACCTTCAAAAAATCAATTCCCAACAATTCTCTCACCTAGAGAATTTCTCATGGGCCTGACAACTCGCCTCTTCAATATCCCATGGGCCTGACAACCCACTTCTTTAGTCCATCTCCCAAGCTGACCAGATACACCAACACAAAATGGTTATGGATACAGGTTCAAGTAAAATCATGAAGATATGAAGGATAGCTCAATGGTGTGTGAATGCTCATGGATGATTGACTAGATGACTGAATGATGGTTGAATGATGGGAGAGTGTGTCTGAATATAAATTAATTCCCCACAATATGTATGCATGTCCCTGACTTGACACTTGTCATGTTGGGAGCTACTTTGGTCCACTTGTCCCCAACTTTAGAACTTAGTATAAAATAATTATCCATACTTTATATTTTAAGAAATATTAATATAATATTCTTTCTTTACTTAAGCTCCCTAGCTTATCCCTTTTCCTTAACTTTTGGCCCTCCCTTTCCCTAACTAGTGGATTTTAGTCCCCCGTCTCTTTTATCGTGGTCGGTCTGTGTGCAACGATGTATTTTATATTAATTATGAGATATATACAAAAGTAGGTGCACTGGCCTTTAACATCTAGGATCGTTGACCTAATCAAAACATAAGAATCCTAGCTTATAATAATTGACTTACCATCCTATAAAACATGGCATATACACAAAGTCTCCTTGGCCTCAAAATTGCACGCACTTAAGTTGTTGTGCGCAGTATCCAAAAATGTGCACACTTCAACATTTTACTATGCAGTACATGTGCACACTATGCCATGAAAGGTGCATACAAAAATTATATCAAACAACTGACCAACTTAAGTGAATTTACATTTACATTTACAATTGGGTTTGGCCTAGAGATATTACATGGATTTACTTTCTCAGGAAAAAATATGAGGTCTTTCAACACCTCAAAGATTTCAAAGCCCTTGTTGAGACACGGTCTGAAAATAAAATAAAAATACTTTGAACTGATAATGGGGGAGAGTATGTCAATCATGAGATTTAGAATATTTGTCATGAGGCAAGGATTCAATTGTAGCACACAGTTCCCTATACTCCACATCAAAATGAAGTTACTGAGCGGAAAAACAGATCTCTAAAAGAGATGGCAGCTTGCATTTTACATGCAAAGTCACTACCACAGAGACTATCGGTTGAAGAAATTAATTGTGAAACCTACATCCAAAATATATCTCACCATAGATATGTCAAGGATAAGACCCCCCTACGAGGCTTGGAGCAGCCTCAATCCGGAAGTGACCCACTTTCATATTTTCAAATCACGTGCATGGGCCCGGATTCCCTCTAAAAAGAGGAAGGAACTTGATCCATAGAGCACAGAGTGTATATTTGTTGGATACCACAATGTTCTGAAGCGATGCAAACTAATTGATCTTTCCTCAGATCGGCTCATCATTAAGATAAGTGTCTAATTCGAGGAAACTGTCTTGCATGTACCTCAATAGCTGTATGTAGACAACTTCATTCTTCCACATGTTTGATATGATGAGGGTGCACATGCCGACTCCTCTTTAGACGAGAGTTTTGATTCATGGGATTCATATGATCCAGATACAGATTCAGTACAGTTAGACGTAGAGTCAGTGCATCCAGATGCATATGTAGATCTAGAGAAGAGGCCCAAGTGGGCCTAGACTACTCTTCAAGATGCAAGGGATGTTGTTGTTTATCCAGCCGATACTAGGAGGACTCAATCTAATTTCGAGGAGCCTCCTATTTCACTCACTTCCACTGAACCATTTCCCTCCAAGAATATTTTCTTGGTTCAGTCTTAAGATCCACAGTCTTATGGTGAGGCTGCTGGAAATACCTTTTGGTAATCCACCATGTAGGAGGAGTACAACTCCCTCCTCGATAACCAAACTTGGGATCTATTTCCCCTTCCTTCTGCAATGAAACTTGTCAGCTGTAGATGGGTCTAAAGGACCAAGAGCATAGTAGATGGACATATTAACAGATACAAAGATGGGCTTATTTCCAAAGGATTTCAATAGGTGCATGGAATTTAATATGATGAGACCTTCACTCCAGTAGAGAATATTTATTCCATATGTTTGGAACATTACATTGCAATAGCCAAGGGATGGGAAGTCCATCAGATGGACGTGACGAATGCATTTCTTCACTGTGATCTCTCTGAGTAGATCTATATGGATCATTCCAAGGGACTTATGCAGGATTCCTCTTTGGTCTATTGACTGAAGAGATCTCTTTATGGCCTCAAGCACGTTCTGAGGGCATGGTATGACAATATGGAATCCTACATGTTGTCAAAGAACTTTGCATGTTGTAAATCAGACCGGAATGTCTACATGCTTAGGACAACTGATTCACTTCTACTCTTAGTTCTGTATGTTAATGGTTTGTCTATCACTAGTTTCTTGAATTGAACGATTGTTGCAGTCAAGAGGATTCTACATGACATGTTTTTGATGATTTACATGAGTCCTCTGCACTTCTTCCTTGAACTTGAGATCAGTCAAGATGCATCAGACATCAAACTATCTCAGGCCAAGTATGCACGAGATCTCCTTGAGATATTTCACATGATAGATTGCAAGTTTGCTCCGATTTCTTTCCTATCAAGAGTCAAATTTTAGGATGGTTGGGACACTCCACTAGTTGACAACACACTGTATAGACATCTAGTGGGGAGCTTGTTGTATCTCACACACTCCATACCAAACCTCTCGTATGTAGTTGTCATAGTTTCCAGGTTCATGCAGGAGCCGCATGAGCTACATTGGAAGGATACAAAGCATATCCTTGATACATACAAGGCACCATCACCTTTCAGATTCATTATGCAGCAGACTCTACATTAGATCTCACCGGGTTCATTGATTCTAAATGGGTTGGCGATAAAACTGATTGCAAGTCCACATCTGGTTACTCACTCGGTCTTGGTTCCAGGCCTATCTGTTGCTCGATCAAGAAGCAAGTTTCCATTACTCTACCTTCAATCGAGGAAGAGTACAGAGGGGTAGTTAACATAACCATTCAATCTATTTGGCTACAAAATTTTCTCACTGAGTTGGGCATTCAATTTCATCGGTTGATCGTCATCTGGTGTGACAACTAGAGAACTCTGAAGTTCTACAGAGATCCGTTTCAGAGGCAATGGATGAAGCACACTAAGATCCACATGCACTACATCAAGAACTTAGTACATAAGGGGATCATTGACCTACATCTTTTTCCTTCAGTAGAACATACGACATAAATATTCACCAAGACCTTCACTGAACAGAAGTTCCATTCACTGCAAATTCGTCTTGGAGTGAAGAATATATTTGCCTAGAAACTGTATTTTTTTCTTTTTTTCTTTTACATACAATGTACCTTGAGGGGGGACTTCCCATGAGGTTTTCCCACTTTCCTCACTTTATTTCAGTGTATATTTTATATTTGGGTACCTAACATGTGTTGGATCATGTTGTCATTAATGCCAATGGTTTGATTATTTGGGAGATTGTTGGATCATGTTGTCATTCATGCCAATAGTTTGATTATTTGGGAGATTGTTGGATCATACGCCATTGATGCAAATGGTTTGATTGATGTCAAGAAATTGATTGATTAACAATTGATATGATGCCCTTGATGAGAATGATAGATGTCCAAGTGGAAACCAATTGATAAAGATGGATCATTGATATGATACATTGATGAAGATGGATCAATGAGTTGTCATTGATACAAGATGCATAGTTGATATATATGATGCAGTGGTGAATTGATGCAAAGATGAATCATTATTGTATTATCATGGTTGATAAGGTGCAAAAATGGATGAAATCCAAAGTGGTCCCCTTATGGTGAAATCCTTCACGGGAAGATGCTTTATGGATTGAATTATCCTAGAAGAATGGTTGGAGGACCCATGCTTGCATGTGGATTAATGAGATGAAGATCAATGAAGTTTTTGGTGAAACTATCCTAGATGGATAGTGCTTGACATGCCATTTCTGATGGTATGTGGAATGTCACATAACTCCTCACGGTTTGAGAGTTATGGCTCTACAAAGTTGAAGGACCCCCATATGATGTCTTGAAGCCCCAAAAGGTCAAATAAGTCAAAGTGTTTGAAAAGAAGAAATCATTATTTAAATGATAAAGTAAAGTGACAAAATCAAGAAAGATGATTTAAATGATAAAATGAAGTGACAAAATCAAGAAGGAATATTTAAATGATAAATTATTGGAGAACTTTCTATTCATGGAAAGTGAATAGAAAGTAGTTAACCATAAATAAAGGAAAATAGGTTAAGTGACCTAGAAATGAGTTAAGTAACCTAAAAATGGGTTGAGTGACCTAGAAGATGAAATTATAAATAAGAAGCTAGGATCTCTTGTAAAATGTACATTTTGGTGAGAATCCTTTTTGTGGATCAATGGAGACCTTCTTGTGAATATCTTTTTGGAGTATTGATGGAGATTTTCTTGTGAGAGCATCTGATTGATGTGGATTTCTTGAGCATGATTGAATATCTATTCTGAGGAAGAGAGCAAGAGGAGGATCTCATGGATGCATCAAAGTTTTGGAAATGTCGGAGATCTTGATGGTAAAACTCTCGGATTCACAGAAAACCCTATTTTTTTATGTCCACATGGGTTGTCTGTGTATAGGGTGTGTGTACACATGGGTTGACTATGTATAGGGTGAGTGTACATGTGGGATGACTGTGTACAGGGAGCGTGGAGTGGATAAAAGCATGGAGATTTGTGTTTGAGTTGGTTCTAAGCTCTTGGATGATGAGGCAAGTTCCAGATCTACATTCTATGGCGTCAGATCTATCAGTGAGACACTGATATGGTTACATTATTGTCTTGATGGATACTATTGTTTGATGTGTTGTGAATTCTTAGGGAATTCTTTGTATGGATTCTATGATGTGGTTCAGTTTGGTTGATTTGGTTGATGGACTGAGCAATACTATTATGATTCAGTAGTGACATAATTGCTATGGTATAGTAGCTATTTATACATGATTGAGATAACATTCATATTGATTTGTTGTGGAGCATGAGCAAGTTATTGGAGAACTTGGATGTGTTGTGACTAGCTATGGGTCATTTTGGACAATGGAAGACAGAAGAGAAAGTGATTGCAGGTTGTAGAGGATCTGAGCATGTTTCTCAAAAGCATGTGCTTGTTGCATTATACACTGGTCACATTCACATGTGGGTTGTAGTGACCCAGGGCACATGCACATGCAGGCTGCACTACTGACAAGTCACGTACCTATTGACAGATTGATATATGTTGAGGATTGTTGCCTCATCTGAGTTGGTGTTGAGGGTGTAAGTTGAGTCTTGCATTATAGAGCAGGTGCTCTTATAGAGTTGTACTCTTTAGTTGTTGATAATAAACCCCAAGGATTGTAGTCTGTAATAAAAAAAAAAATGTACATACATCTTGTGTTCTTTGTGTTCATTGTGGTGATGACTTGTTGATGATATATTGTTGATATATATTGTTGATATATGTTGTTGATATGTGCTCACATCTAACTGGTTATAAATGACAACAATGGGTAATGAATAAATGATGAATGCTAATTGATGAGTTTTTGTGCAAGAGGGAATTTTTTGGAAAAAGAGCCACACACTCATTCACCCCCCTCCCCCTCTAAGTGTGGTAGGTGTGTCCAACAACATGGCCTCGTTTCCATAACCCATTCTTTATTTTCACCATAGTGATTTTTAAGGGGGGTGTTGGAGTTACTTCACACACACCTAGGATTTGTTTTTCCTAAGGTATTTCCTTGTTTATTAGTGATTATCTAGTCTCCTATATTTTAGGAAGAATATTCCTCGAGGGAGAATATTCTCTTTAGTTTTCACTTCAGTTTGACTAGTTGAGTGGAGTCTAGATGTTGCATTGGTTTTGTCACCATGGAACATTGGGATCATCACCAGCTAATGTCCAGTATCCTTGATATCGTCACCCGAATAGCACATTATCCATGATTCTCTAATCTCCTCCTCACTTCACTATGTTTCAGTGAATTAACTGAAGACTGGTAGACTAGTTAACTTAACTAGGTGACAGTTCACTCCCGTAACTTCCTGAGAGACTAGACTAGGTGGCAGTTTACTCCTGTAATTGTTTGTGTGTGTTCAGATCACTCTATACCACCACTATGGTACATTGGTTTCTCCTCCAATGCATATTAGTTGAGTTATACATAGTATATCATGTGTAAATTATTCATTATTCATTACGATTAATGAGAATTCTTCCATTCTTTCTCTCTTGCTTCTTCTTTCTCAATTTCTCTCTTCAAATGTGTGTGTTATTTTCTAGCTATATCTATTATGTGTATGTTCAACGCATTTACAGATGGAAGAATGGTTTTATGATGAAGAATGGCCAGTGAAAATGGGGGAAAGGTATGTCTCGACACGATACCTTATGATCCCTTACAGGATTTTGAATACCATGATATTCAAAGTTTATGGTGAGGAAGCTATCACCCATTTCAGGATGGATTGGTTTCCCATGGCTTACATGCTAATCTAGAAGGGCCAATCATTCAACTGGGTGAGCATTCTTTCTTTCAACATCGCTAAGAGTATCCAATATCCAAAATGTGTGAAAAACCACGACTTCTACATGTATTCTTATCTCATAGATGTTGTGTGCGTTGCAAACTCATTCCCCACATTTAGTTGGGCCTGGACCCTGAAAAAGGGCCCGATCCATTTTTATTGTTCGCAACTGTGGGAAGTCAACTACAAGGAATATTTATATGAGATATGTGACTATTTCCTTTCCCCCTTGCACAAATCTATCTTTTGTATTTTCCCACACAAGAAATCTCCAGGGGCTATCAAAACCTTAAAGGAGATCGGGGAATGGTGTTGATGGGATATTTCCCCCATGAATTTTGGTCAAATCATGGTAGATCAAAACTATATTGAAAAGATTGAAAATATTCCCTCACAGACAAGTATACAAAATTGAAATAATAACTACTTTTTCTAGGACAAAGTAGGGAAAGAAAGAAAGAGAAAGATTGCACCTTAAGTCTCCCATTTGATGTTGATCCCCGCTCCTTCATTTCGAAGAGATGTCGATCCTTTGATGGAATCAACTTGAAAAATGGAATCAAGACAAGTGCTATTATGAGGTAGTTATATGATAAAAAATATACATGTCATGTTCTATATTCAAAGAAAATATTATAATCAATGACACACAATGTTGCAATGAATACATAATTTGGAGGGAAAGCAATCTCTTCTATTAGAACCAAATATGAAGGTCAATTACAACCTAACTCACTTTCGACATTGCTTCAAATCCAACTTCCTGGGTTCTTCCATGAATCCTTCAAGCATCAACTCAGCCACAATATTCTTCCTTTGATAACACAAATAGGGATAAGGAGACACCCTATGTCTATATAGATAGGAAAGAGGCACTGGAAAAGGAGTTTCCATATTAGGGAATGTCACTCAGAGGATAATAAGGAAAGGGAATATTTCTAGATATCAACAACATAACCTTGCACCAAAATACTTGTCCTTCTCTTATCCCTCAATGGTGATTTTATATATTCCTCAATAGGTTGGGGGAGTTGGAATCCATTTTGTATGGGAAGTTGTCTCTGAAGCAGTATAAAAAATGATTCAAGTTGTAATCATGGCAGAGGAAAAGTAGTTATACTTTCAGTTTTGTATACTTCTCTATGAGGGACGACTTTCATTATTCTCAATAAAGTTTTTCTTTGTCGTGATTTGACTCAAATTCACAAGGGAAATATCCCGCCAACAATTGGTATATGAAAAAATACTACGCTTATGTCAGGATCTATGGGGCCACTAGATCACCAGAACTGCTACACAAATATGTTCCCAAACATTTATTGGCCAGGGAAATAACATACCATTCCATGGAGAAAGTGGCCATTTCCTACCCATCAGAAAAGAAAAAAAGGTACTGGCTGAATTTTCCCATCCACATAGGTTCATACTCTTTACAGAAAAAGAATAAAGACAAAAAGGAATTATAAACACTAAAGGAATTATGCCTCTGTCTTGGAGAGCCAAAATCACATGACCCCCGAAATGTGGTGTATGAGAACATGAAAGTCATCAAGTTCATGCCACAAATTATGCACAAGGCCTGGTTCTCGAAATATGTCTTCCCAGGTGCTTTAATTTTTTAGGAAGTGGTAGAGAGGCCCACCATCGATGTTGCTCAACAAAAACTAAGGAAATAATAAGAGACAGACAGAAAACTAAGGCTAGAAAAATTCAAATCCCTCCTAAAAAACAAAGAGAGTGTAAATGAGGGAGAGAAAAAAAATAGGGACAAAGAAGTTGAACTAACAAGAAAAGTTGAAGAATCTGAAGAAAGGTACCACAAATGAAGAAGAGGGAAGCGGAGGAGAAATAGGTTGCATTGGAGAAAAGTTGGAATAAATATATTCCCCTAGGGAAAAATAATACAAGTGAAGGAGAAACAACAAACATAGGAAAATCAGGTGAAGGAGTTTTATCATTACTATTCATACCACGAGATTCATAGAGAGAAGAAAGATCTAGGAACAACATAAGAAAATTTCATGTCAAAAAGGATGAATAGGACAATCATGGAACGTGCAAGGAGTATGATATGGAATGATGGGTCACCCTTAGAGTTATAGGAATATGTTATATATATTGTCGTTTACTTAATAAACAGAGGGCCTTCAAGCTTCTCGGATGGTGGAATTCCATAGGAGGAATGGACATGTAAAAAGGTAAACTACTCATTTCTGAAGACTTTTGGTTGTGAATCATTTGTCCATATTGATAAAAAAAAATAGAACAAATATTGATGCAACATCCAAGAAGTGTGCCTTTATTGGATACAATGTTAATGATTTTACTTATTGCTTATGGGATTATGGAAATAATAAAATAATTACTAGTATGGATGTGGTATCCAATCAAAAGGTCATGTACATAGATCAATTGCAAGGAAAGAAACATGAAAAGGAAAACATAGAATACACAATTCCTGATGAAATAAAAGAAAATGAAATTCCAAAGTTACCAAAAAATAAAAATGTACAACAACGGGAGAAACAAGAACCTAAAACTCTTGCAAGTGTTATTAGAAGATCTACCAAGTTAAGTATACCCCCTAAACGATACTCTTCTTCATTGTATTATTTATTGTCAATTTTTTCTCATGAACCCGAGATTTATGAAGAGGAAATGCAGGTAGACACTAAAAAGAAGTGGGAGAAGGCATGAAGGAGGAAATGGATTCCTTCGTAAATAACCAGAATTGGGACTTGGTTCAGTTTCCTATAGGAAAAAAAGCATTGAAAAATAAATGGGCTTACAGGTTGAAGGAAGAAGATGGAGGAAAAAAAGGTATAAGTCTAGACATGTTTTAAAGGGGTTTGAAAAAAAGAAAGGTATATATTTTGTTGAAATATTTTTTCCTATTATTAAAATGACTTCAATTAGGGCTATTTTAAGTCTTTTGGTAGTAGAAGATTTGCATCTTGAACATTTAGATGTAAAAATACTTTTTCTCCATCGTGATTTGGAGGAAGATATTTATATGCATCAACCACAAGGGTATGACATCAAAGAGAAGGAGAATTTGGTATCTCGTTTGAAGAAGAGATTTTATGGCCTAAAGAAATCTCCAAGGAAGTGACATTTAAATTTTGTCAGGTTTTTTATAGAACAAGTTTATAGTAGATGTTATTCTAATCATTGTGTTTATTTTAAGAGGCTGGAAAATGGAAGCTATATTACATATCTATCATATGTAGATGGCATTCTTGTTGCAGGGTCTAACATGGAATATATAAATGTGATAAAAATAAATTAGATAATCCATTTGTGATGAAGGATTTTGGTGTTGCAAAGAAAATCGTTGGTATGAGAATAACAAGAGACGAGAAAATTTGAAAATTGATATTGTCTGAGGGTGATTACATAGAGAAGGTGCTGGAGAGGTTTAGAATGCATAATGTAAAACCGATTAGTACAAATTTGGCCAACCATCTCAAATTATCCCAAGACACATGAGAAAATAAAATACATGTCCAGGGTCCCTTATTCATCAGTAGTTGGTAGCTTGATGTATGCTATGGTGTGCACAAAAACAAATATTTCACATGTAGTGGGAGTTGTGAGAAAGTATATGAACAATACAGGTAAATAACATTGGGGGGCAGTAAAATGGATTCTCAGGTATTTGAGAGGTCCTGTTACTCATGCATTATGTTTTAGAGGTTCAAATATTATTCTATAGGGATATGTTGATTCATATATGGTAGGTGATAAATATACTAGGAGAAGAACCACATGGTATGCTTTTACTATAGGTTGAACAAAAATAAGTTGGATTCTAAAACTATTGTTGCACTTTGAACAATGGAAGTAGAGTATGTTGCTACTACAGAGGCTAGTAAAGAGAATATTTGGTTCGAGAGGTCTATGGAGGAATTGCGAAAGAAGAAAGTGAATAACAAGTTGTATTGTGACATCCAAAGTGCCATTCATATTGCAAATAACTCAAAATTTCATTTGAATACTAAGCATATACAACTCAGGTACCATTTCATATGATTTGTTTTGAAAGATGGACAATTGAAGCTAGAAAAGATACATACTATCAAGAATCATGCAGACATGTTAACAAAGGTAGTAACCAGGGAGAAACTGAGTTCTTTCTCAGTTTTAGTTAGCCTTCAAGAATGAAGGTGAAGATGACAAATTTTCCAGGTCCAATGTGGATCGTAGTCCAATAGGTACAGTGTTGGATGTATGGGATGACTTAGGTTCTATCTTAGTTCTCCAACAAAACCCTGGAAACCATCGACCCCTCTAGTAAACCAGAAGGCAACACTGGGTAAAGAGTGCACAATGTAGTCTCACCCGATATGGCTTATGGGTGAATGCATGACCCCAGTGTTGGAAGTCATGGAAGGGATTGAAATCATGTGGATGTTAGGATTATTACTCTTATTTTACTTCAACATGCATTCTACATTACCATCATTCATATATACCATTTATTCATCCTTTAACATTCATTATGAATAATATAACATGTCTAATCTAGTGCACATTGTAAATTAGCAGATCCATGTATTCATTCAACATAAAATCATATCAAAGAAATAGATAAGAGAACCACACATAGAGATTCCATATTTTACCATGGTTCACCCCCCCTGGGCTACGTCCAGAAAGATCTTCTTATTTATTATTCTTCATCAAAAAAAAAATTCCATGTGCATTACATCAAAAGAATAGAAATGGTGAGGTTGACCAACGTTACACCAAGCTCCAAAGCTTGTGACCTGGCCCTCAATTATCATCCATCTAACTCTCCATTAGCTCCTCAACTATTCAACCAAAAATGATACTCTGACTCAAAACATATCAAATAATCAAGACTCAAGAAGGTTCTCCAAGGTACTTATTTGCATACATGACTTATCCTCCTATCTACCTCATACATTATAATTATACAAAAATATGGGTAAACCTTAACCCTAGTTTGTCCACATATTAACTCCTTGCGCACGATTTTTCTTCGATCCAACCATTCCTTGTTTTGAATATGTGTTGATTTTCCTTAATCCGTGGTGTTTTCTTCCTTTTCCTCCTTATGCACTACTTTCTCCTCATTCCTTGGAATGTGCTGCTTCCTTTGGTGCATTCCTAAGTTTCCTGAATTGTTTGTTATGCTATTTCCTCGAACTTTCTTTCAGAATAACCTTCTCCAACAAGCCCCCAATAGTTACTTCTAGCTCATCATGAGCCACTCAGGAAGTGTTTTCCTCATTGAAAGACTTCTCCAATTACTGGAATTGACCTGAAATTGCTTCAGCACAAGTCTTCACCTATGTGTTGTTCTCTACAACATACTCAATAGTCTACGTCGTGAGATTTTCCTTCATCATATATTGATCCTCCAACTTAATATTTTCCATCTGGCCCTTGGCTACATCCATTTATGTCAACATGTTCTCTGCATCATCCTGTAATGGCTCTAGTTGAGCCTGCATCATCAACTTCTCTGTCTGAATTGAATTCACTTCTTCCTACAAATTACTTAACTCGTGTGCACTCTTCAACCTCTTCTAGATGTTCATGGAATTTTTCTTCTTCTTCTCTCCTACGTGGTTGTGTTGACAGTTTCTTCCTTATGTTCTAATGTCTCCAACTTCTCATCCTCTTATAGACTTGTCCATATTTTCTCACTTTTCTCATATATGTTTGCAATCTCCTTAATATTTTGCGCCATCTTCTCCATGTGCCCTCTATCCTCCTTCTCTCTCTGTGATCTCACCTTTGGTGGTGTTCTTAGGTTCAATTATTCCATCAATTACGTTATGTGAATTTTATAATCCCCATCTCCTGTGCGATATGCCCAATATTCTCGTATGTATGTAGGTGCATCCCTTCTCGTGGACTGCCTGGAATTTACTTAAAGACTTCTTCTATGCACTCCTCTATCTAGCCAATGTGATTATTTACCTCATCCTTCTCAACCTACACTTTGTTGAGACTTATATACAACATATCCTTTATGTCCTTTGTTGTATTTAACTCTATCACATCCACGCATGCTCTATATTGGATTTCATGTGCAATGATAACTTGCAATTTGTACAGTGCTTTCATGGGGATATTGTCCAAAGCCAAGTCCAAGTGAGAAATATCTTTCATTTTTTTCCAAGTTGTCTCCTCTTCTATTTGCAACATATCCTAAGTGATAGGAAAATATCATTTCCTAACACTATGATCTGGATTGTTTCTTGCATTGGGGTTGTCTGTTCTTGAACAATATATTGTGGTTGTGCCTTTCCTTTCTATTGTACTTTACTAAATTGTAGTTTCACTAAAGTTTCCTTCATTTCTTAGAATATCTTTTTGATCACCTCTCTCTACTTCTTCGCACCGTCCCATGACTATTCTATGCATTCTTGGACTTTTTCTACTACCATCTTCGCGTCATATTCTCTAATTGTGAATTCCATGACATCTTTATGTGCCTTCATCTTTTTTCTCTATCCTCATGTTTGCATCATGGTTTTGTTCTTTGGTAGAGTCTCTATCTTCAGTGGAGTTGTAGGTATATCGATGTCTAATATGTCTCCTCCTCCTTGTTTGTCTAGCACGAGAACATTTATTTCCTTCTAGGTGTTTACATTAGTCTTCTTTTGTTGCGCTCCTCCATCAGTTATTCTGGAGCGATCCTTCTCCTGCACGACTGGATTTGGGATGGTATTTTTTGTCTCAGTTTATTTACTTTCATTTTCCCTCCAACATATTTTTCACGCTCAACAACACATATAGTGTTTGCTTTTGGACGACTCGTTTTATGTGATGTTCCATCTTGCCCTTTTTGTTTACTTTTTTGCCCCTTATTTGATGTCATCGATACTCTCCATTAATTTAGAAAATGTTTTATGAATCATTGAAATTCCTCTCTAGTGATGCAGTACCTCATTTGCAACTAGTTTTTCTTTGGATCCTTTTTGTCCTCGATCCATACATTGTGCCTTGAGATCTGAAAATGTGTTATCTCTTTGTGTTCCTTCACCACTTCTGGTGGGATTCTCCATGACTATGCCACCTTTTCTTATATCTCGTCCAAGTACATTGCAAATATGCTCAAGTTTGCCTTCCTTTCTTTTGTGGATGAGGTGTTCCACAATGTTGCATACTTTGTTGCACGACACTTTCCTATCCTTTGACAAAAAAAACTATAATTGGGGTGTCTCCATCCTACCATCTCTATAAGTATGAGAAACCAGGAGTAATGAAACTCTATCCCCAAGTCTTGTGCATCTTTACAATCATCCATAAATAAGTTTAGTAGGTATGGATGCCAGCTATGTAGATTCCCCTTCATGCACTTTGTGGTTGTTGTGATCACCCCTACTGGTGCCTCCTCCTTATGGCACTTCCTTAGCAATTTTCATTCCATTAGCTTCATTGCCAACCTTGTTGCATGTTCATTGATCCTATTAATCACAATTCCTCTAGACCCTATCACTGTGCCATATGTTTTCTTCATTTCGTCTGACAGGGTCTTCTCCTTAGTTTTATCATCTAGATATTTCTCAGGATTCTCACCATCAGTGGGTAGACCTGTGATTTGTGTAACTAGGTCTACATCAATCGATACAGACATGTCTAACCATAAAGTACCTCCATGTACTAGCATAGAAAATTGTTTGACGTAGTTATTTATGTCATTTCCACATCCAAAATGAGGGATTTCAAGTAAGTTCATTATCCTTGTGTTGTATAAACATGTAATCCACTGCTTTGGTTCAAGTATTGGTACTTTTGTCATGCTAATCCCTTTGCTTTCCATGTATACCTGCAGCTCAAATTATGGAAATTTGTCTCTATATTCTACGTCATGGTTTGAGTACCTTAGTATTCCTACACTTCCTAGAATATTTATGAGAATGGTTGCTCCTTCTGGTATGTGCGGTAATACTATCACAACTTATACCTATTTGTGCGATGACCTCTACACAGATTGTTTCCCCTTCCTCTTTTCTATCGTGGTGGATGGCCCTACTTTCTGGAACACATCCTCTTCTTATTCTGATTGTACTATGGTTGCACATTATTGTACTGTGGTGGCACTGCACACTACTGTCCATTTTTATACTGTGGTGGTGGTCCAAATTGTTTCATGTTATTATACTGTGGTGGTGCTACAAACCGTTGTGCTTTTTTATACTATGGCTGCTCTGCACAGGTTGTGTTGTCATTAGTTCAACATGCACCCTATATGCATTTTATGTCCTCTCTTTCATTATCTCCAAGGTTCTGCAGTCCTTGTGTGTTACTAGTGTTATTTTATTTCATTATCATTAACATATATACCATGTACTAAGTAATAGAAACATAAACAAGAGACGAAAAATAACACAAGAGATTTATCCTGGGAAAACCTCAAATGGGGGAAAAACCCAACAACCTTTCTTAGATAGATTTTGTTCACAAAGAAATTCCAATTAGATAAAGCCTAACACAAGTGCTAGCTTAACCAAAAATACCACCCCGTCTACAAGAGTAGTACCATACAAAGGTATCACACCTCCTCAAGGATTAGCACACAAGAGAGAGATACCAAAAGACTAAATAAGAATAAACTCTGTAGTTGTAGCTACTACATAACCTACTCCAAACTTGTACCTTTCTTCTATGTATATGGGAGAGTTTGAGTAAGTGAACAAATGAGCCAATACATTCTCTATTTATAGTCTTCTTGGCCACTAGACTGGGCTAACTTCTTCTCTAGACAAGTGTCTTTTCATTATTACTTTATTCTTCTGGGTCGACTTCTCTTCTAGGGTATTTCAATATTTGTTCAATGGATCTCTTGCTTTAAGAATCTTCTCCACATATAAGAAAGGTCATCTAGGAGGGAAATATCCTCGCACAACTACCAAAACATCAACACTCCCTCTTAGCTAGGGAGGCATCTTTCATGATGAATTCATCTGGTAGTCCACTGACTACTCTACAATATGCTAGTAGGCATGTGACTGCTACAATGCCTTTGATATCTTGAATCATCAGGCATAGTCTCTTCGATCAAATGGTAACACAAGTAGCTAGATTCAAATGATCTGGTAATCTCCATGATAATAAGCTAGTGGCACACAACTACTACAATTTCATCGAATAGATCACAATTGTTGCCAAGTAGTACACAACTAATTTATAGTCACACACAATCACTTATAGTGGAAAAAATACACTCTATTAGCACATATCTACTGTCCAGAGACACATGGTCTCCACCAATGATATAGAACCACTGAAGTAGCACACAACTACTTCCCAGATTCAAACACGCTTCACCAGTGGAAACATCCACCGAAGTAGCACACAACTACTATCTGAAGTCACACAACCTCTACCAGTGGAACACATCCACTGAAGTAGCACAAAGCTACTGCCCAGAGTCACACATCCTCCGCCAATTGAACACATCCACCAAAGTAGCACACAACTACTATCTGGAGTCACATAGCCTTCACCATAGTGTTATGACTATGTGTGTGATTTTTCTTCTCTCAGCAGGTCTGATAGTGCATTACCTCCTCAGTCACCTCATGTGATTGATCCAGGGAATGCTTGGACAAATGGGTTAGAGGGCATGATAAGAAACAACACACCTCCCTCTCAACAAGTATGGAAATTATGCAACACTCCAATATTTACCCTGAAGTGCTCATACTTCACTCTTGACAAGGGTTTGGTGAGAATGTTTGTTATCTGTTGATTCGTGGATATGTACTATATATCCACAGCTCCTCTCTGCACCATGTTCCATATGTAATGATATTTGATCTCTATATGCTTAGTCCTGTCATGGAATACATAGTTCTTGGTAAGATTCATGCAACTTTAATTGTCACAATGTATCAAGGTTGGCTCTATTTCTAGATCAAATATCCCAGCTAGATACTTTCAGATCCACACTACTTCATAGCTTGCCATGCTTGTTGTGATATACTCTTATTATGATGTATTGAGTTTCTCTTATTTCTTCTTCCTTCTCAACTATTATATCATGCATGATCCTAGACTAAAACAACATCTGAAAGTACTCTTCTGATCTAGTACACTCCCTGTCCATTCAAAATCTGTATATCCCTATAGCTTCACATCTCCATTTGAGACAAATCTCAATCCATATCCGACCATACCATGAAGGTACCTGAACATATGCTTTTCTTCCATCCAATGTACCTATCTAGGCTCAACCATGTGTTTATTCAAGGTATTCACTACAAAGAATATGCCTGGCTTGGTGTTAGACATGTACACCAAGGATCTAATCAATTTTATGTACATCGTGGGATCCACAAAATCTGAATATTTTTCACTCAAGAGATTCAGATTTATCGTCATGGGTGTGGTCATGGAATTGCAGTGCATCATCCTGAATATTTGTAGAACCTCAACAGTATATTTTTCTTGGCTATGGAAAATCTCATCTGATCTCTACCACACTTCCAATCCCAAGAAGAAATGCATGAGACCTAGATCCTTCATCTCAAACTCTGAAGTGAGCTCCCTCTTTCACCTAACTATGATATTCTTATATTCTATCAGAAACATGTCATCCACATGTAGGATCAATGGGAAACCATCAAATAATTTTATGATCTTGCATATCATGCCCTGGGTACCTGCTTATTCCCATACAAAAGATTCTTCAATCAGTAGACATGAGAATCCTTCTCATGTATCTTGTGGTTTCTCTATGTACACTTCTTCTAGATACCAAATAAAGTGTCTCATCATAATATTATCCCTCTTGTTGGGAAAATCCTCAAGCTGCAAATCAAGCTTTGTACATTCTATATTTCCATTTGCAGCATGTTTGATCTTGTATATCAACTTGGAAGTCAGTACTGGCTTACCTTTAGGTCTCAGAACCACCTCTCACACATCATTCTTCATGATGGATTAATACTCCTCCATTATGAAATCCTTCCATTCCTACTTCTCAACAACTTTTTCAATGGTGGAAGGCTATGAAGAAATGATGATTCTCATCAACACCACATAGATGGAAAACATGTGTGGTTTCTAGAACTGAGGAAAAATTTATATCCCAGTCCTCCAAACTAGTTGCCTCCTCTGTCACTGTAACAAGGTCTATCAAGACAAAGGAATCCTCCCAAGATATCTCACATCTCCTAGAAGCCTCTGAAGCTTCGATCTAGCCTCCTCAACTCATGGAACCTATCTGTCAGTCCTAGAAGACGTCTCTCTCTCCTATATGAATCTGAGAAGGAATACTTTCTTATTGAAAGTTTCTAATCCATTGAATCTCTCTGAGATCAGGCTCCCTCTGAATCTGCATGCTCCCTCTGAAGCTTGAATCCCTCTGAAGATTAAAAAAGGTGGTATTGTTGAAAAACTATCGTCGTTGGAAATTGATATCTATGAGAGATGTCAATACAAATATGGGGTAAACTTTGATGACAATAACTCATGATTGGACCACTTAACCTTAATAAAAATGCTTAAGTTTTAATGATGACCCCTATTATCACACAATTTGTAGTTAGGGTAATGGACAGATGAAGGGATATCAAACTAGCGTAACTGAACCAATCCCACCATTGTCACCTCAATGGGAAGGTTATTTTTGTTTAGGGAGGTAAGGCCCAGGGGAGACGTCCCTGGTGACCTGGGGTTTTGAGAAGGAAAAAGGATTAAGGGCTAAAAGGTAATTCCCCCCCTCACAATTCACCACCGAGCAGATAGTATGGCTTATATCCAATAAATATAAAACATAATCGGAAGTAATGACCAATAAGAGTACCTACTCGAGGCAAAGCAACAATGAAACTACATGTGCAAGCTTGCTTATTGGTTAGTACTTCATATAGACAATGGCTTTATGATAATAAGCAATTGAGCAATAATATTGATGAATAAAATCAATGTTTATACAATAGCAATCATTACACAATATCACTTCACAATAAATGCTAATGAAGAATCACAATAAACGATGGCAATTTATCATCAATGTAATGATACTTGAAGAAACGCTTTAGCTAATCATTCAATTTCTTTTAAAGACAAATAGATGTTGCAATGAGTATGTTTATAGCACAAGTAAAAGGTAGAAGTAATAGGATTAGAATATTAGTCTAGGCTAGGGTTAGAAAGGTTAGTAAGAGATTGCTCAAAGTGTTTCAAAGTTGTTTATGATCAAAGTACCCAACACACATGGCCTTATATCAGTGTGTTGCTAGGGTATATGGAGTCAAAGAGAGGACGAAAAGGCTAAAGGACTGAGTGATATTGAAAGAACAAAGACAAGAGGGTAAAGTGTTGAGGTTTTTCTATAGCAAGGCCTCAACAATGAAACCCTAGGGGATAGAGGGTCACTTTGGTGTAGAAACCCTAGGCCTCAGTGCTTTCTCATCCTTCTTTAGCTCAATGGAAAAAACGACTAGCTTGGAAAAATATTGATTTAAGACAAGAGAGTGTGTGAGTGATGTGTTGCTAAAGCAAGGCTTCACTAGACAAACCCTAGGGGAAAATGGCTCACCAAGTGTAGGCTACCCTAGGCCTTGTTGCATTTTTCTCCTTCTTATCTCAACAAGAGTAAAATAGCTAGCCTAGAAGAAACAAATAGAGGGTTGCTATGGCAAGGATCTATCTTAATTCAACAAATAAAATGGCTTCAAATCTTGGTAGGGACATGAGACAATGACCTTTAGCATGTGCTTGTCACCTAGGGTTTGATTCAGCAAATTATAATAACAAATGCAAGAAAACAACACTACAACCATTCAATCAATAATTTTTGCAGAAATTCACTTACATTTAACCAAGAAATCATATAGAAAAACCCTAGTTGTAATACCTTCCACCAAGGGAAATGCCAAAAATGCCAATAAAAGTCTTTCTTCAACAAGTGTGCCTCAAAATTTCAGCCAATAACCCTAAGAAGGGCACAAATTTCATACCTCACTAATGAGTGAGTGAAAGATGATGAAAATATGAAGGTAAAAACCCTCAATATATAGCATACCAATGACCTTAATTACATTTTAGGTCATTAAAAGGCCGACAATGACAAAATACCAAAATCATACTATTTTACATTAAATGTTTTAAATTAAAACCGTAATCAAGAAATAGTGAGATGGCATCCCCTTTGTAGGGTGACGTTAGCCCCTTTTATGGCAAATGCAGCCTCCTAGAGAAAAACGTTAGCCCTCCTTGGGCTTCTCCAAGCTTCCACACATGCCAAAACTGCCATAGCTGCCTCCCAAAACATCCATACTATTGGGTGACGTCATGGGCATCCTGGGAGATGTCCTGGGCCTTCCAAGGAAAATGATCCTATAGCGATGGCTAAACCACCCTAAGTATAGGTCTTCTCATTTGCCTCTGGTGGATTCATCTTCTCTTCCCTGGTACAAATGTTCTTCCATGTCCCTGCCCCATGCTGGGGTCTCAACATCCATCATGTGGTCTCTTTAGCCCCATGGAGGTTTGAGATAATCATCTCCCCATGTGTACTTGTCCAATGTGGTACCTTTCTGTCGGGAATGATCCTTCACATCAATAGATACACCCTCCATGGGCTCACAATTCATAGGGATCATAGCAATGTCTATCACATATCATCATCAATATTATTAAACATGTGCACAAAACCCATATTACCCCAGTCAAGTGCTCAAATACATTATACAAGTCTACAATACAAGTTTGGGGAAAGTGACAGGGCATCCTATTGGGGTAGTTTCCACTAGAAAAGGGATGTTTCCAGGATATATTAAATCCAATTCATGTAAGTGTGTGAGGTGGATAAGGGATGTCCTGACAAGGGGTACAGTGAAATAAGGGAAATGCAGATATTTACTTGTGGGTGCCTTTGTAGAAGGTGAGTTGCACTTGTCCTGGATGAAATTGTTTCCAATCCCATTCATGCATTTTTTTCTTTGTTCTTTATTTATTTTTCTTCAAGAAGATAATCAGGGGACAATGCCCTGGCATGGTGACCAGTGGTGGCAATGTTACCCACAAGTAATTTAACAGAAATGAGAAGGTTGGCTTGTGATGAGACCCCCTTTCTCTTGGCCATGCAACCAAGATCCACTACCCTGGCATGGTAACCAACTACTAGTAGTGTCATACTACTAGGTACCCATTGACCTAATAGGTTGTCTTATGATGAGACCCCCTATCCTCTAACTAGGTCTTGTTTTTTATTATTTTTATGGGTCCCTCTTGTATCTTGTTGAGAAGCCTTTTATTTCTTTCTCAAGGATACCTAGGTGAAGCATCTCGAGGTTTTATTCTTTTAGGATTTTATCTTTTTCCATCTTGCTTTTACCTTCTGGGCCTTTAGCCCCTTCCTCCCACAAGGAAAGGTGAAACCTTTAAATGATTGGCCAACCCAATTCACGAAGAAATGTAATGGGTTGGATGAGCAGGAAGCAAGATGAAAAAGTGGTAATATTACGGGAGCATACGACGAATTTTCAGAAATCCCCCCAGTGGAAAACCAAAACCTATAGGCAAAGGATTACTAGGGCATCCCATCATACCCCCAGACATGGTCAAGTGGAAAAGTATAAGATCCAAGCATTTGTTAGAAACAAAAGGAATTAAATGCACATACTCAAAGGTTTTGAGGATCAAAGTGACACATACCATGATACCTGGACTCATTACCTCATGGAGAAAGAACCATCTCTGATACATGACCAAGATGAAGGTGATGGATGTTGTTGCTGCTGAAAAAGTGGAGACACTGAAAGGGATAAAATATGGGCCCTCTAGGGCCATTCTCAAGTCGATATGGCTCTCGGTATTCCATGTCTAGGACTTGTGGGCCTCGAGACATAATCTCCTAGTTATCCCTAAAACTGGGGATAACATTTGGCTCCAACTTCCAGACATGTTCTCATCGTAGAGCACATGAGAACCTCAACATCCCTGGCATAACCTGTAACCTGCTTGATCTCAATAGAAATTATTAGTAACCATTTTGGGTGGTGATACCACCCCAACATATATATATATATATATATATATATATATATATAAGACTGAAATAAAATAAATCATATGTACAAATGTGAAAGAAAACTATTCTAACATGCAATGTAGATGGTATAGTACAATGAATGAAAAAATTCCTACCTACTTACCTGTACTTACCTGTGAAGTCAGGTTCCCCCACCTTGGTGAGGTTTGAGGAGGTGCCCATTGATCGGTAATGGGCACCTTCTTCCTTCCAAAGTCGACAAGTAGTAAGAGTCGTCAACTAATTCTCTTCCAACTTTGAAAGTTCTGAGCCAGGATTGAGTACTTCCTTTGACATTAGTTGGCTCTCCCTTCTGGGTATCCCACATCCACACTACATCCCTTTCCTTGTACTTTATGATATTGTATTTGGTTGTTACATGCATTTTAGATAGCACCCCTTCAAATTCAAAGTTCAAGTCCACCCTCTCGGCTTTGGAATTTTTCATGAGGATAATGTCTGAGGGTGGGGTTTTTTTTTTTAGCTTCCACATGAATGGTAGAGATGGGTTGGTTCAACTTCTTCATCTATAAACCTGAAATTATTGTTTTTTCAACTTCTCTCTTGATTCCTGGTCTAGGTTGTTTATCACTGCCATTCTAGCCAACCTGGCTTCTTCTTTCATGCCCTCCCAATGTTCTTCTACAATGATATTTATTTGGGGGACTTCCATGAGATGAACTATATTGTTCACTTGTTCATGGCCATCAATTTTGTAAGAAAAATCATGTTCCCAATGTGCTTCACTACACTGCAAGCACCAAGGATTTTCATCTACTACATTTGTAGGAGCCAAAGTGTTTGGAACCTCTTGATCATTCTTTGTTTTATAGAATTAGTTTCCATTTTGGAATTGACCTTTGTATGGGAACCTAGGTGCTTGGTTCTGGGATCTTTCCAAGTTGACAATTCTACTCATAATTAGCTCCTTTTTTTTAATCATGCCATCCATGGTTTCTTGTAATTTTTCCATATTGGTGCAAAAGTCGGATGTAGGCTCAGTATTGTGGACTATATTGGGTTTAGTATCCATTTTTTCCCTTGGATTTGTGAGAGGCTCAATCTTAGATGAATGGAGGTTGCCTTCAATCTTTGTAGCCAATTCTTGAGCTTCTTGGATTGTTTGGGGATGTTTGTCTCTAAGGAGATACCCTAGCTGACCAGTGAAAGACTTAGTAAAGATGTAGACAAGGTAATTTTCGGTTAGATGATGGCTCACAAGGATTTTTTGCAACAGGGTTTCAAACCTGGTGTGGAATTATCAAATGGATTCATTTTCATGTTTCCAAAGGGAATTTAGCCTGGTAAGAAGCATGTTGGGGTATTCTTTGATAATCCATCTCTTGAGAAAGGCTTCTTCTAGTTTGTCGATGGTTTTAATGCTACCATCGGGAATACTAAGATACCAACATCTTAAATCATCAAGGAGGGTGGCGGAGAACAATTTCATGCATAGGTCTTTAGCATCATCACTAATAGGGTGAAGCTGAAAAAATGCCCAGAAATTTCTCATGTGCTCTTCAGCATTGATTGCATCAGTACCGGTAAACTTAGGCAACCACTTCTCATACTTAGGTGGAATTTTCCTAGGGTATCCCGGTATGGATGACATGTATAGAGGCTTGAAAAGACTAGATGACCATTGTCTTTGATTATTTCTTGGATTCAGTGCATTGGTCTGAGATGTTGTGCTAGACATGGTTTTCAAAGGAAGACTTCCTCCAAAGTGATTTTACTATAGGAGAGTTTTGGGGAGGCTTTGTTCTGAAGGATTGAGGAGGGTTATTGTACCTCCTTGTGGTTTTTCGATTCACCAGATAATTTTCTTTAAACTATCAAAAGAAAAGGGAAAACACCCTAAGTGGATTCACTAGGTAAGCTTGTAAGATAAGGACTCTAGAGGCAAGGCTTACTGAAAATTATCGTCTTGAGGAAGGTTTGACTTAGTGTTCCTTGACAATGGTGCCAAAATTTTATCGCACAGTTTGTATTTAGGGTAAAAGATGGATGAAAGGATGTCAAAATGGCATAACTGAACCAATCCCACCAATGTCACCTCAATGGGAAGGTTCTTTCTATTTAGGGAGGTAAGGCCCAAGGGAGACGTCCCCGGTGACCTGGGGTTTTGAGAAAGAAAAAGGATTCAGGGATAAAAGGTAAGTTCCCCCCTCACAAGTCACCACCGAGCAAAAATTTAGGATTATATCCAATAAAGATAAAAGATAACCAGAATTAATAACCAATAAGAGTACCTTCCCAAGACAAAGAAACAATGAAACTACATGTGCAAGCTTTCTTGTTGGTTAGTACTTCATATAACCAATGACTTTTTGATAATAAGCAATTGAGAAATAATATTGATGAAGCAAATCAATGCTTATACAATAGAAATCATTACACAATATCACTTCACAATAAATGCTAATCAAGCTTCACAATAAACGATGGCAATTTATCATCAATGTAACAATACTTGAAGCAACGCTTTAGCTAATCATTGAATTGCTTTTAAAGACAAATAGATGTTGCAATGAGTATGTTTATAGCGCAAGTAAAAGGTAGCAGAAATAGGGTTAGAATATTAGTCTAGGCTAGAGTTAGAAATTTTAGTAAGATATTTCTCAAAGTGTTTAGAAGTTATTTAAGATCAAAGTACTCAACACACAAGGCCTTAGATCAATGTGCTGCTAGGGTATAAGGATTCAAAGAGAGGACGCAAAGGCTGAAGGACTGAGTGATATTGAAATACCAAAGACAAGAGGGTAAACTGTTGAGGTGTTTCTATAGCAAGGCCTCAAAAAAGAAACCCTAGGGGAGAGAGGCTCACTTTGGTGTAGAAACCCTAGGCCTCAGTGCTCTATCCTCCTTCTTTAGCTCAATGGAAAAAATGGCTCGCTTGGAAAAAGATTGATTTAAGACAAGAGAGTTTGTGAGTGATGTTTTGCTAAAGCAGGGATTCACTAGACAAACCCTAGGGAAAAATGACTCACCAGGTGTAGGCTACCCTAGGCCTTGGTGTGTTTTTCTCCTTCTTATGTCAACAAGAGTAAAATGGCTAGGCCAGAAGAAAAGAATAGAGTGTTTATATGGCAAGGCTCTATCTTACTTCAGCAAATAAAATGGCTTAAAATATTGGTAGGGACATGAGACAAGGACCTTTAGCATGTGCTTGTCACATAGGGTTTGAATTAGAAAATTATAATAACAAATGCAAGAAAAAAACACTACAACCATTCAATCAAGAAGTTTTTCAGAAATTCGCTTACATTTAGCCAAGAAATCATACAGAAGAACCCTAGTTGTAATATCTTCCACCAAGAGAAATGCCAAAAATGACAAGAAAAATTGTCCTTCAACAAGTGTGCCCCAAACTTTCAGCCAATGACCCTAAGAAGGGCGCAAATTTCATACCTCACTAATGAGTGAGTGAAAGATGATGAAAATATGAAGGTAAAAACCCTCAATATATAGCATACCAATGACCTAAATTACATTTTAGGTCATTAAAAGGACGGAAATGACAAAATACCAAAATCATATTGTTTTACATTAAATGTTTAAAATTAAAACCCTAATCAAGAAATAGTGAGACATCATACCCTTTCTCGAGTGACGTTAGGCCCTTTTAGGGAAAATATAGCCTTCTGAAGAGAAACATTAGCCCTCCTTGGGCTTCTCCAAGATGCCTAACGTGCCAAAACTACCATAGATGCCTCCCAAAATTCCTATACTACTTGGTGATGTCATGGGCATCCTGGGAGACGTCATGGGCCTTCCAAGGCTAATGTTCATGTGGAGAGGGCTCAAACCCCCTAGGTATAGGACTGCTCAGCTGCCTCTGGTAGATTCTTCTACTCTTCCCTGGTACAAATGATTTGTCTTGTCTCTGCCCCTTACTAGGGTCTCAACATCCATTAGGTGGGCTCTTAATCCTCATGGAGGTCTGAGCTAATAATCTCCCCATGTGTACCTGTCCAATGTGGTACCTGTCCATCGGGCATGATCCTACACATCAACAACTACGTCCTACATGGGCTCAAAATTCACAGGGATCATAGCAATGTCAATCACATCTCATCATCAATATTATTAAACATGTGCATAAAACCCATATTACCCTAGTAAAGTTCTCAAAGACATTATACAAGTATGTAATACAAGTATGGGGAAAGTGATAGGGCATCCTATTGGGCTAGTGTCCATTGGAAAAGGGATGTTTCCGGAAGATATTAAATCCAAGTGATGTAAGTGTGTGAGGTGGATAAGTGATGTCTTGGAAAGGGGTGCAGTGAAAGTAGGGAAATGCAGAGCTTTACCTGTGGGTGCCTTTGTAGAAGGCGAGTTGTACCTTTCCTGGATGCAATTATTTCCAAGCCCATTCATGCCTTTTATTATTTATTCTTTATTGATTTTTCTTCAAGAAGCTAATCAGGGGACACTTCCATGGTGTGGTGACCAATGGTGGAAATGTTACCCACAAGTACTTTAACATAAATTAGAAGGTTGGCTCATGATGAGACCCCCTTTCTGTTGGCCATGCAACCAAGAGCCACTAACTTGGCATGGTAACCAGCTACTAGTAGTGTCATACTGCTAAGTACCCCTGGACCTAATAGGTTGGCTCATGATGAGACCCCCTATCCTCTGACTAGGTCTTTTTTTTTATTATTTTTATGGGTCCCTCTTGTTTCTTGTTGAGAATCCTTTTATTGCTTTCTCGGGGATCCCTGGGCGAAGCATCTCAAGGTTTTATTCTTTTAGGATTTTATCTTTTTCCAGCTTTCTTTTACCTTATGGGCCTTTAGCCCCTTCTTCCCACAAGGCAAGGTGCAACCTCTAAATGATAGGCCAACCCAATGCCTAGACAAATGTAGTGGGGTGGATATTACACATTACTTTGGTCACCCTGGTGACGTTTCTACAACCATGTGTTCAGGCTCTCAAAAGAATCTTTTTCATGAGAAAAGTGACTAGGTTTCCTCCTCTCCAAATTTTCTTTTTCGAAGGACATCGTAGGCTAGGCATAATACACAGTGCGGAAATGACTGATTTTTGCAGGCTATCCTAAACCTGGCTTACGGATTTTCCACAGATTACTCTATAGACAGGGCGTGGCAACGTTTGAATACTAAGGAAAGGATGAAGTTCATGAAGGTTCTAGAAGGGAATCTTCTAGAGAATGAGGTGGCATCTGTATGGTTGGGATCCTACTCGCTTCTCTGATTTGGTGGGATCATCCTAATCTCTTTAACCATATCTCTTCCTCCTATATAATGATGGGTTTCTCATCAAAAAGGTTAAGAAAAAAAAAAGCAATATTAAGTAAGGAATTAATGAAGGAATAGGATGATAATTGTGTGAGGAACTCTATTTCAATTGACGCTTGAGGTCTCCATTTTTCCATCAAGCTATTGTGGATCATCTTCATGTAAGTTTGAAGCAAGTGTGTGTGTGTTGGAGAAAAGGGCCACTAAAAGGGAACCTTGCAACATCAAGGTGGTTTGGTTGTATCTTCCACTTTTACTTAATATAATACAGTTGCATGTTTCTTTCCCATAAAATCATTCCCATTTTATTACATGACTCCTTGATCACATGTTTAAGTTTTCATTTAATATACTATTGTTTCTTTCACTTTGGTTGGTTTGTGTCATTGAAAATCTAATGTCACAAGAGCACCGAAGTGGAGAAAGGACAACAAAGTTATAAGGAAGTGATATTCAAAGGTATGTCACTCATCTCTTCTTTGCTAGTAAATTCGATGATTAAGTATTATGGAAAGTGCCATGTCCCGTCCTGTATTGTTCTATATCTAGGTGGATATAGGGACATTAGTTTATGTCTTCATTTACTGATTTATCCAATAACAGTGGATGAGTGGAAACAAAGATGAAAAAGTGGTAATATGACAGGAGCGAACGATGACTTTTCAGAAAGCCCCCCAGTGGAAAACCAAAACCTATGGGCATAGGCTTACTAGGGAATCCCACCATTCCCCTCAGAAATAGTCAAGTGGACAAGTATAATATGCAAGCATTTTTTAGAAAAAAAAGGAATTAAATGCACATATTAAAAGGTTTTGAGGATTAGAGTCACACATACCATGATACCCAGACTCATTACCTCATGGAGCAAGAACCATCTCTGATACAGGACCAAGATGAAGGTGATGGATGTTGTTTCTGGTGACAAAGTGGAGGCACTAAAAGGGAGAAAATATGGGCCCTCTAGGGCCATGCTCAAGTCTATCTGTCTTATCGGTATTCCATGTCTAGGACTTATGGGCCTCAAGACATAATATACTAGTTATCCCTAAAAGTGGGGATAACAACCCCTCTAACGTTCATTGATATAAATGTTGGGCGCCAACCTTTTATTTAATGGTGTTGATGAGACATCAAGATAATCGTGGGGGAAAGGTACTGTATAAGTGGGATATCTCCAGTGGTGAGGTAGTCGACAAAGACCAAGTTCATTCGATCCACAATATGAGTATATGTGAAAACTTTAGAAATCTAGGATATTTCCTCGTCAGCGAAAGGTGTACTTGAAGAGGTAAGTGCGCTATGAAACTGTCGACGATGACAAGATTTCTATGAAAAGGGTTAGCTAGTACTAAAATACCACTTGGAGGTGAAGGGATGGTCTTATGTAAAGACCGAAGTATGGGCCCAAAGTAAATAATAATACTAATGTGGAGTGGATATCTGGTTGGGTGGTGTAAGTTGGATAATGATGGGGAAAGAGAAAAGTGTGTCATCATCAGTAAACATGGATAAGCTCATGAGGGTGATGTTTGGGGAGCTTTTAATTGTCGATGAAAATGTTATGAAGCATCGTCCTCGACAAAATTTTGAGATGAAGATGTATGTATAATTTGGTAAGGGAACGATGACGAAGCAGGTAAGAACGAGGATGCGTGAGAGAAGGGGAGAAGACCTAGCATAAGTATCTAAGTTTAAAGTTTACAGGTACAAGGGTAATAAAACTAGTGGAGATCTCATTTATTCGGATGAAGGTAGTCATGTGGGGGGGGGGGTTTCCTGTAGGTGCATGACCAACTGGGTAAGTCAAAGAGTAGTGACCCATGAAGAAAAACAAAATAGAGTAGTGTATTCTTGCCACCAAGACTACTAGTTTGGGTGGGGGTTGTTGTAGTTGTCACAACACATACACTAACCAAGTCTCCTCCATCTCTTACATGTTGAAGAGAAATCGATTGTTAGGTGTTGTAAATAACATCTAGTAATTCATACATTTTCATGTTATAGAAATAAATGAATATTACTTAATGTGTTGGTCTCACATATACCAATATGATGAATTGAAGGCTAATAAAAATAATGTAAGCATACTACATTGTACAAAAATATAAATTTCCTTTATGAGCTAGCCTATATCTCTCATACAACCAAAAATACACATTCCATGTGGTGATAGTATACTACATTATATCCATAGGCTCTATGATACAAATTATCTTGTCACCCACATAGTATAAATCAGGTTCCTCATCTAAAGAAACTTGAAAACTATCTAATGCAATGTGCATGGTCTTTTTTATTACATCCCTCACCTCAAATATAAGTTGCAATGGGAATTCCAACTCCCGAGTTAGAAAAATAAACCTCGTTGAAAATGGTATCAAATAAGGTGATAAAATAGTAAGGTCTCTACAATCATCAGGATGATCATAAATGCATCCCTTATTGGGGCCATAAAACCATGATTGTTTGTTGTCATAGTTAAGATCCATGCACAACACAAACTCAATATAGGTATGTGTTGAAAAATATATTGGAATAATAATCATCATGTTGGGGGAACATTCCCCATGCTCTAGTGTATCTATAATAAATAAACCCTGCAACAACCTCATTCTTAAAATATCTAGGTTTAAGTGATTTCCCTTTCACATGGTTAGAAGGGATATCAAATAGAGTGCCCTCTGTTAAGGAAATTTCTATTTTCGATGCACTAGTTTAGTGGGAGTTAACTGACTAGTTCTATTTTAGACTTTCTAATTTTAGACCATCACTATTATGCATGCATTCCTAAGATAGGATGTCATTGACTATATGAATGAATATCACTCACTCATTGATTAGATCATAATATACATTGATTCTCATTCTTCATATTGTATCTCTCTTCATTTTCTTGATAATCTTTTTTTGTGTATGCTTTATCTATCAAAGTCGAGCTACTTGGAGCAACCTAGACAAGCTAGAGAAGAGCTAAAGAGGATTGAGTAAACCTAGTTTCCACCATCTTCATAGCCTATCCCTGTCGAAGAGTGTGATGGTTGGAAGGGTGCGACGATCTAACTCATGGTTGAAAGAAAACATTTTCCTTGGGAATCGTCGCACCCTATACAGAGTTTACGGTGTGACATCATCGCACTGTACTCTTCACCTGTGGTACGATGATTTAGTTTTTCACAATTGTCAGCCTATAGACAGTCTAGGGTGCGATGATTTAGTTTTTCACAATCTTCGTAGCCTATACATAGTCTAGGGTGTGACGATTCAACATCATCGCACTGTATCCTTCTTTAGGGTGTGACAATTCAGCGACCTCCAGAAAATTAGTTTTCTGCAATAAAATAGCCATATCTCTAAATTTGTGATCTGGGTCCAACGGAAATTTGGACCAAAGATGTATAACATAGGGATGTTCATGCTTAAAAAAAATCTCCAAAACCCACATCATATTTTAGGACATATAGTTGTTTTATCATATCGATAGTTTCCATAGAACCCTCTGTTATATCTTGGAATCCACGATCTAGGTTTTTTAGGATCTTTTTAGAATCAATAGTCGGGATGGAGGTGATGCAACTTATTCAATCAATTCTAGTGATAATACTCACACCATACAACTATTTTTATTGGAATCTAAAGACCACATTCCAACTCAAAAGAAAAGGATTGTATAATTTGATGATGGCGACAAAAACAAAACCTACATCAGCACTTGAGAAGACCAGATAGGTGAATCGTAAAGATGAGTCCACATGAATACTTGTTGAGTTAATATCCATTGATCTATGGTTTCATGTTTCCTCATGAAATACTCCAAATGAGATCTATACCACCTTGGAAGGACTCTTTGGAAAGGAGGATGAGATGCAAGTTCATATGCTTGAGGTAGAGTTGAATACCTTAGACCCTAATTTTTTTGATAATATTCAAGATTTAGTTACTAAATTTAAGTCTTTGATATTTATCTTGGGTGAATGTGGTATTGACAAGTCTACACAATAGAAAAAAATTATTCTAACAATCTTGGCCAAGCTAGGATCATAATACGTTGTATATGTCTCCAATTTTCGTTCTGGCAGATGTCTTTTGGGAGCAAATTGGAAAATGCCTATGATGGCTCAGTTCATTGACTCTATCACACAAGATCATAAAAAACTCATTCAGATGGGCCTAATCAAGGATCCCAAAGCACATGCACTCATCATGCATGATGTAAAATGATCATCCAAACAAAACAGGAAGGAGAAACAGAATGAGAAGGAGGGATATTCCAAACCCTTCAAGGATTCTTTAGGTTCCAAAGATTCTTCTAATTCAAAATGAAAGAAGAAGAAGGGAAAGAAGTGCACATATTGCAATAAAACGAATCATGAAGAGTCCACATGCATGAAGAATCATATCAATCTTATGACATAGGTACTTGAGACGAATAACCTTGGAGACTTCATTCAGAAGAAGAAGGACGAAGACAAAGCACCTAAGAAGGGTAATCATCATGCTCTAGTTGCAATTAATTCCTCATCTGATTGATGGATTATAGATTTTGGCACATCCCATCATATGGCAAATAAAGAGAAATTTTTCTCCTCCTTTAGTCCATTCTCAAGGCCCCCTATTCTCATGGGGGATGATAGTTCAGTAGCAGTATCAAGAGAAGGGAGAGTGGAACTACATAATGGCAATTTTCAGAATGTTTTACATGTTCCAAATCTTTCTATGAATCTTCTCTCAATTTATCATATCACCCAGAAAGATAAAAAGGTTGAATTTACATCAGATTCAGTTTCAGTAATTTACATGCATGACAATTCCATCAGTTCAATTGGTGAGGTGGATCACAAATCACGGTTGTATAAGTTCACTAAGTTTACTGACTATGAATCCTCTTTGCTACTTACACATGCTAATAATAGTAGTAGAGTATGGCATGAGATACTTGGTCATTTAAACATTAGGTACATCCAACAACTTTCCATGCAAGGAATGGTCAAAGGCTTGCCATACATTCACTTTTCTGAAGGGGTTTGTGAAGGATGCATTCTCGGCAAGCATCCTGAAGAGAAGTTTGAAAAGGGGAAGGCAATGAGAGCCTCCTCTTCCTTGGATCTTGTTCACAGTGATATCATGGGTCCATTTATATATCCGTCCATCAGCAAAGCAAGGTATGTTCTTACATTTATTGATGATTACTCACGCTATACTTGGAATTATTTTCTCAAAAAAAAGTCTGAAGTTTTTGCGCATCTCAAAGACTTCAAAGATCTAGTAGAGACACAAATTTGGAAGAAAATAAATATCCTACGTACAAATAATAGTAGGGATTATATAAAAAAATATGTTTAGAAAATTTCTTGTGAAGTTGGTATCCAGTTGCATCACATAGTTTATCCACAATAGAATGACGTTGTTGAAAGGAAGAACAAGTCTCTCAAGGAGATGACCAGTTACATGTTGCATGCAATATCACTTCCTTCCAAGATTTGGGATGAGGCAGTTAACTATGTTTCTTACATACAAAACATATCACCTCATAGATCTATTGAAGATAAGACACCTTTTGAGGCTTGGACAGGTGGAAAACCAGATGTCACACACTTCCACATCTTTGGATCTAGAGCATGGGCCCATATTCCTTCTGAAAAGAGGATAACCTTAGATCCACAGAGCACACCTTGCATATTTGTGGGATTTCTAGATGATGTGAAGGGGTACATATTGATATATCCCTCTATCGAATGAATCATCATTAAGAGCAGTGTTCAGTTTTAAAAGAGTCCTTTGCATGCACCTCTAGTGCAAAAAGAAGAGACTCTTTTGCTTCCATCAGTTCTAGACATCAGATATGATGATTCCACACACTCAAATGCTACATATTTAGACATAGATTCATAGGATTTTGTACATGCAGATGAGTTGGTAGTACAACTAAATGAGAAGCCAGCATCAGAGCTTCAACAAATGCCCAAGTGGGAACATTCCACACTTTAGGCAGCAGGAAACCTTGCAGGGGATCCATTGGATTTGAGGATAACTCGATCTCAACATGAGGATCCTTCTCATGTACTTTCATCTTCTGAACCAATGATGTCCATGCATTGCTATATTGTTCAATATTCTGATGCACATACCTACAATGAGGTTGTTGGAAATCCACTATGGGAGGCAGCCATGCAAAAGGAGTATGACTCACTCCTAAATAATCAGACTTGGCATTTGGTTCCACTTCCAGTAGAAAGGAATATTTTCAGGTGTAGATGGGTCCATATGATCAAGAGTGTTACACATTGTTTTTGTCATCCCTATGATCATTAATGATGTAAACCAATATGTTTCCTTCAGAAGGATTAGTGGCCTGAATTCCTGAAGAAAGAAGGGAGAAGAACTTTCCCTGAGAGAATAAGTTGTGATTTCCTCTGTAAAAACCCTATTTTGGATAATTTTCGTGGGCTGAACCATAGTTAGGGTGCGGAAATGCCTGATTTCTGCAGGCTGCACTATAGCTAGGGCACAGAATTTCCATAGGATGCATTATAGTTTGGTCACGGAGGCCTTTGTACATGGGAAAAATAAACATTTTCTCGATGGTTCTAGAAGGAGAAGCTTGTATGGTGAGGTGGCCTCTGAATGGTTTGGATCTTACTCACTTTCATGATTTAGTGGGATCATCCTAACCTCCTCAACTTATCCTCTTCAGCTTATAAAAGGAGAGGAGCTCTCGTGGAGAAAGTTAATTGGATTTGGCTTGGAATTATTATCTTGGTTAGAGTGATTTTGAGATTTGCTTTTGTCAATATAGATGTCAGATATATAGTCTTAGAATTCTTGGATCAAAAGTGTGTGGGAAGCAAGGAACTGCTGGAAGGAACCTTATGACATCAAGGCATGTGGTTGTAAAATATCTTCCTATTATTAATAGAATACAATGGCATGTTTCTTTCCCATAGAATTATCTTTATTTTATTGCATAATTCCTTGATCAAATGCATAGGTTGTCATTGAATATACTCTCTCTGCTTTCACTTTGGTTGGTTAGTGTCTCACTGTAGGATCAATATCACAAGAGCACCGAAGTGAAACAGGAACAACAAAGACATAAGGAAGCAACATTTAAAGGTATGTATATCATCTTTTGTTTGGTAGTAAATTTTATGATTAGAGCCTAGGGAAAGCACCATGTCCTGTCATGTTTTTTTCTAGATATAGGTGGATCTAGGGGGATTAGTCTATGTCTACATTCACTGATTTACCTGTTAACAAAATTGGCGACCATACTGGGGAAACAAATGTTTTCCTAGTTTTCCTTGTTTTCTTGTTTTGATTGCTTGGTTTCTATTTTCTAAGTCACCGAAGGATCCAACTTGACTCTTAGACTGTTAAAATTCATAGGAAAACCTTCGTAATTTTTAATTTTTTCCCATTTTGGAGGATTTCTGCACCTTGCATTGAGGGATAGTGTGGCGACTTAAGATTTCCGCACCCTACCAGTTTAGACCAGTGCAGAAACGTCGCACCCTACCCATTTCTGGCCCGCGAAAATCAGTGATTTCTGCACTATGCTAGTCTTCCAACCTGTGGAAATTGTGAAAGAATTTGTATTTGGTGGTTTTCCCTGCCCAGATTTGTGATATCGTTCTGGGGTGATTTGTTGGATCTATTTACAGTCTGCTTGATAGATTTGAAACTGCTTTTAGCCATCTTTGCTTTGTTTTCTTTTTAAAGATTTAGTCTCTTACTTTGAGTGTCTTTCATTTACAAAGCATTGCTTTTCTTTTGAATTTTTTAGTGAAAGAATACTTCTTTTTATGAAAAAATCATGTTAAAAGAGAAACTTAGTTTGGGTTGTTTTTGTTTTGAAGTGATTTTGTATTTTTTTTAGTGTCTCTTTGAAACAAAAAATTGTAATTTCTTTCCTTATATTATATTGGGGGCATCCTTGCATTTTAAGTAGAGAAATTTCATGATTCTTGGCATTTTTTGGTCTTAAATCCTAAAAATGTTTCCCCCTCCTGGCCGGGGGGGTCATGAATCATGTATTGGTGTATAATATATTTTTCTCATTTCTTGAGAGTCTTAATATTGATGAGTTTAGTGAAATTTTGGGACATTGTGCATATGGGAATGATAAATGTTTTCTCCTTCTCGTAGCATAGATTTCATTGAAATGAAAAGATTGCATCTTCATCTCTTTGCATAAATTTCGAGTCGGTCAAAACACCATATTGTTCATGCCATTTTCCTCTTGAGTAACAACAACCATAAAATAAAGCGCTTATAAAAATTGATTAGATGTTTTTATATTTTCTGGTAGAAAACCTACACTAGATCAGTTGTAGGGCTTTGGAATAGGTGTGAAAGATAACTTTCCAAAGATGCAAACAAACATAGAATCTTGACTTAGGGAGCAGTGAAATCCACTTATTACATTTTGTCCTGGGAAGCCCTTCTAACACAAGGGTCAATCACGAAGTTGCATTGATACCGACAGAGTTACTCACCCTGCTTTGTTGGTATTGGTGTAGAGATTGCACGTATTATGGGGGTCGCTTGAGAAGTATACCCACAATGATGAGTGGAAGCCTTTCAAGTTGATTTTGGGCTAGATACCCTACCCTTTCACATGGATCGGACTATCGAATATTTCCCCAAGCATCATTATAGTGATTGGTAACCTTAGTGTCCTATCTCTTTAGGGTCTTGTTGACGGGCGAAAATGACCTTCCGTCAATTGGAAGAACGAGTCTAGTTCGGGGTTGTCTAAATAACCAAAGTCGTTTGGTATAACTCGTTCTGACGGTTTTAATGGATTTGTTGGCCAATCTAAAATTTTTATAAGAAACAAATAAA